>CM049857.1:17573039-18173039 GCA_027422415.1 Schizothorax lantsangensis
GGCCCTGCCAATGACCGTGTGTTTCATTGGGACCTTTCAGAACGCAGTGATTGCTGGAATTGATTTGTTTGGAACTGGAATACAGACACATTCATTAGCAGTGTTTGCTAAGGCAAGCATGACAATTGCTGTTTCTCATTCTTACTGTTAGGGGTTTGCTTGTACTTTAAGGGATAGTTTACCCAAAAATGAATATTCTGTCATTTACTCACCCTCATTTTGTTCCAAACCTGTATGAGTTTCTTTCTTCTGTTGAACATGAAAGAAGATATTTTGAAGAATGTTTGTAGCCAAACAGTTGACCGTAGCCATTGACTTCCATTGTAATCTCATCCCATACTATGGAAGTCAATGTCTACCGGAAACTGTTTGGTTACCAACATTCTTGCAAACACTACATAGCACTGTTCTAAAAGCTCTTAGAACATTCTAGCAACCACATACAATCTCCAGATCTCATGGAACTATCCAGCAACTATTTAGCAACAACTTCCTGGCATCATGGAAGTAAATTTTGAATGTTTTTCTTCCAAAAACATAATGTGTGTGTGTGTGTGTGTGGCCTCACATCAACATCTGCGCTTCACAAGACCGGTTTTCCACGCTGATCTTTCCCACCTCCTGCTCTAGCTCTTCTTCTCTCTGTCTGAGATATCCTCCAGACACTTAAACACATTTTCCTGAGCATCATTATTCACCACTATACTCCAGCACTCAGCAGCCCTGTGCCAAATTTCATTTGGGATTTGAAAGAGCTCTCAAGGAAATGGATTTGTTATCGGACTGGCATTATGTCAGGTCAGATTCTGAGTAAGAATGGCTCCAGCTGCAGTCAAAAGGTGGAAAAGCTGTGTAATTTGGGTAAGAGATGATGTCATCCTTTTCACACTGTCTACCTCATGCTTTAACAACAAAATACAACAGAGAAATATAGGACATCAAACGACTGAATATCACACGTTCAGAACACAACACACTCACAAAAAAGCATGGATTGTCATGAGATATGACAAATAAAAACAACAAACTGATTCTTATTTTATAGTATTCTATACAGTGATAAAGGCTATGTTGATTAGCATTAGCAGCACCCCTGTGGCCTCATTTATAAAGTGTACATACGCACAGATTTGATCTTAGAGTGTGCGTACACTAAAATCCAACGCTCATATTTGTAAAAACTTCTGTAAAAGTTGTACACTTTTTCTTGTCGGAGTACTGCAGGTTTTTGAAAATGTAAGCTGTTCTTGCAGCTCGCTGTTCTAAATGAAAGACTTTGGACGATGACTGTTGATTTTTATATGTTAAGATTTTTATATGTTAATGACATTAATTATGAGTCTTTTACAAGGCAAGAAGTTCAAGATCATTTTCAATTCATAGATTTCACATCTGAAAGAGAGGCGTACGTGCATTTTCTTCACGTATGTTTATTCTATGAATCACACATATGCATATTTGAGAGATGATCGTAAGATCAAATTTAGGATCGTTTCTATGCAATATTTTATAAATGAGGCCCCTAGTCTTAATGCACATACTGTCTGAGTAGGTACTACATTTGAATAAGAATTTACTTTGCGGCCATTAAAAAGTGCATTCCACATAGAATGAATGAAAGTCAGATGTACTACTTCTGCCATTTTGTCTTTGTCATGTGACTTCCGGCATCGGTTGGGTCACTTAACTGCCCTTTCTTCTCCCTTAGCAATATGGGATAGTAAAGTGTCCATCAGATGTGCACTTTGGAATCTCGTAGGAAATAATAGGTCATCTGTGACCTTTTCATCTACTGTTTTATGAATGCTATGAATTCGGACATACTACTGTTTTCACATACTGTTTAAATATACTTGGTATATTTGGATGCATGGTATGTGTTTTAAAAATGGCTTAAAATATCAAACATGTTTGATATCCTTCGATTTGACAGATTCATAGTCTGAAGCTAAAATATGAGGCTGTGCCCATCATACACTACATCATTTTCAGTGAAATCTGTCAAAATCCACTGCCCAAAATCTGAAGACTACCATTGATTTGTCCAGACTGCAAATTTGAAGCTGAAATCTGAGCACAAGTTGTGTAGTGTATTCCAGCCTTTACTGATATACAGTCAAACAGTCTGAGACAAAAGAACGGGTGGAGGAAGGAGGTTGTTGACGATATTTCCATTAGACCAAGAGATTTCCAAAGCTGTTTCCTTTGCTCCACATCCACCTCCTCCCATTTACTAACTCCCTACCCTTCTTCAGTTGATTTCTGGGAAAACTGTCCATCTACCAGGTTTGGTAGAATCAAGGTTTCTAAGCATACTTCTTGCGTTGCTCATCTGATGTCTGGAGGAGTGTGGAGAGTCAGGAGGAGAGGGGTGAGTCTGGGACGCTTGCTTTGGCAGCAACCCATTGTATCACAATAGCTTTTAATAGCACAGCGAAAGGAGGTGTTGACGTCGTTCTCCTTCTGCCTTGAGGCTTTGAGACTCTGCGTGCGAGCCACTTTCTGCCACTCTCCAGCTGAGGTGAAATTCTTGGCTTTGAGCTGCTCACATTTTTGGATGGAGATTAAAGAGATGATCTGAGGAGTTTTGCCAAGGCGTTGAGGGTCACACACTAGCACCGAGGGCATTGCCAATGCCTGGTGCACATGAGTGAGGTCTGACCTCATGTTGTAATCATGTGAATCTCTTTCTCATCCAAGATTTTTAAGTGCAGAACTAAGCTTTTGAACTGGATTTGGTGGCGTTAAGCGTTGGACCAACCATTGGAGATTTGGAAGAGCTGCTATGGCTTTGGAGCTTCTGTTTAGAGGATAGAAGCATGTGTAATGATCCCATGAGGTGCTGGTTTCATCTTTCAAGACCAAAATCAACATCTGTGCCAAGGTAAAGCAATTCTTTGAGTATGAAAATATAGAAGTGAGTCTTGAACTCTGACCCTACACCTTCACACATGTTTTCTGCATGCTTTTTGGTCTGTGTGGGTGCTTGTGTCTATGAATTTGGAGTTTGGGTCCTGTGGTCCTCAGTGGAGGAGAGCCAGGCCCCTTCGCCACTCCTCTGCAGGGATTAAACATGGTGAAAAGAGCTCTTTGTGCCGGCTGTGCTGGAATGCCTGTTGAGCCCAGTGTCTTTATAGGAAACAAACAGCCAAAGTCAACGGAACATTTGAGCAAGTGCCTGTTGGAATATTGTGTTCACTTTAGCCCCTGCCCTGTGCAGCCCCCTCAACGTGGAGCACCAGAGAAAGAGTGACTCACTCTCAATAGTAGTCTTCAAGCCAGGAAATTATTAGTCTGATGACGCGTTATTTGCGCCTGAAAGTCAGCGTGCTCACAAAAACACTCTTCAACATATGGAAGCCTAAAATAATTATGCCTTTATATCTCAGAATTACTGCATTATATATCTTAATGTGACTTTATAGAGTAATGTGGCTTTCAATTTTGTAATTGTGACTTTATTACTTACAACTGAGATTTTATTTCTTATAATTTTGACTTTATATTTCACAGTTGTGACTTTATCTTGCAACTATTTCTCTTAATTTTGAGTTCTTTGCTCAGAATTACGGCATTACCGGTACAACTCACAATGTGACTTTACTGTGGCTTTCAACCCTGCAATTTTGACTTTTTTGTTTACCGCGGAGACTTTTTTTAATCATATTTGACTTTATATCTCACAGTTGGGACTTTATCTCACAATTAACTATTTCTCTTCATTTTGCCTTCATATCTCAGAATTGCAGGTTTTTTATCTCATAATGTGATTATATAAATCCTATATGGATAAAGTTGCTTTAATCTTGCAATTATGACTTTGTTGCTCACAACTAAGGCTTTATTTTTCATTTTGACTTTATATCTCACAATTTTGATATATATCTCACACTGTGACTTTATAGCAATATGACTTTAAATCTTGCAATTAAGACTTCTCATAATTTTGACTGTTACGGCATTATATTAAGTATTTGTGTTTTTATCTTACAGTGTGACTATTTCTTACTTTAAGTTCCTTTGAAGTTGAAATTGTTTGACACTTGGTCTCTTCTCTGTGAGCTGAAAAGGAGAGTGATATGCCATTCTCTGACCGCCTTGTCCCACAGGAAACTCTGTCCGATAGGAAGTCTACATATAGACTCAGAAATCAGCAGTGGACTCCTCTCCTGTCATCCTGTTTGTTTGTCATGTTTCCTCTTTACTGTTTACTGTCTCCCTAGTGCCCACTTACAGTTTTGATGACTAAATTATCATTGATGTTGTTATGATTAGAGGTGCTTCTATATGTTTAGATGATGATACCTTTAAAAGGGCTTGTATTATGTCAGTATTTACTGCTGGGAATCCAGTGTTTTGGAACATTAATTTAACTTAAGTGGTCAAGCTGTGTTTTTGGAACGTGGTCAATGGTCAACCTGTTAACAACTAGCTAATGACCATCTTAGACCTGCTAGAAACCAGCTACACAACTGCCATCTTTAACTGAATTTTTTTCCAGTGTAGGCCTGTTTAACCCCACCTCCTCTGGCTGGTTGTCAACAATACACTCTTTCTTGCTCTTGGATTCTTATCTCAGGGTTATATATTTCACTGACGTTGACATGAGCATGCACACAAGGGCCTTTGATGATGTTCTACTGACCTTTGCCCATGTGTCTTCACTGTGCAGGTGGTCTGCCGGTTATTAGCTTGCAACCAAGCCTCTGGTATTCGCAAAACAATGAGTGATGGAGAAACCAGATATTTTGCACAGCACTTAATGCTAAGTGAGTGTATTAGCAAGATTAGCTTTTATGCTAAAAACAAAGTTCTGATTAGCATTTTATGAGTAAGGTCCATAGCCTGTAGACATGGGAGAAAATTAGATCTATAAAAAGCAATGCTCATCAAGTTTGCTTTTTTATTCAATTGCCGTGTTTAGACTGCTTGAGAATCAATGTTACATCATTTTTGAGTCTTAATTACACTTGCTGGTAGAATTTCTACCCACTCATTGCTATTTTAAGTCACGTTTGGGAGCCCAGTTTATTTTCACATTCCTCTATTTCACAACATTTTTGTGGCCAGGTCTAAAAATGGAAGAAGCTATTTAGTCAGCCACATCCATCACTGTGTTTGTCCGTGGCCATAATCATACACTCACAGAAATGGCAGGATTTCTCATCTGCCCCTCAATTTCCTGTCTAGATATGTGTCTGTGTGCTGCAGCACATATGCAGCTTGATCTTCAACATGTGTGTTGTTTTCTTCAATAACGTCCTCTGAAGTTTGGGCATCTTTGGATATGAAGAGGCCTTAGGCATTGTGATCACATATGTTGTGGAAATGAGTTCAACAATGACAAACGGTTGATAAGGAGGCATTTGCTTGTTGTTCCACATTATGATGCAGTTATTCAGCCTGTATCATGTGCTGCAAATGACTGCAATTTTTCATATTTTGTTCAAATGATTATTATTTGAAACTTTCAAATTCCATTTTTAGAAACATGTTGAGGTAAAATAAAAAAATAAAAAGTTAGAAATCTACAAATTCAACCTACATGTACAGAATATTTGCGAAGAAATGAAAACGTAAAGGCCCACTGAATTGCTTTGAAACGCACAGCGTTATTCAATTTTGTTGACGTTGTTTCCACTGAAAACAGGAAAACAGTGTGGGATATATAGAGCAGCTCCTCCCCTTTTTTTAAATAGCCAATAGAAGTGAGAATATGTAACTTTGAAAGTTTATATCTTCTAAATGCCAATTTTGTCATTGTTTTGGAGCACATGTGGCTTATAAATTACCTTAAAGCTAACATATTCATACAAAAAAACAAAAACCTCCCATTTTGATTTCATTGGGACTTTAGCTGCTATGATTACATAACTTATGTTGTTATTGTGTCATTGTGTGAAATAAATTTTGATCTAATAATTTAAATATAATATTAATATATTCATTAATATTAATATAATAAAAATATTATTTTTCATTGATGTTGTTATTGTGACCAGTGATTTTTAATTTAAACATTTTACAACCTGGGCGTTTTAGGGATTTTTTTTTTTTTAAATGAATAATACAATACAATACAATACAATAAAGCTATATTCTGAATATTATTTTAAGATTTGTCTGTATATAATATATTAATATAATATTATATTGTTATTACGTTGTTTTACAATATATTATATATAACATTATTTAAAAATATATTATAAAATCATATTTTATATAAAAATGCATTATTTTTAATATTGTTATTGTTATTATTTATTATATATTTATATTTATACCATCATATTTTATTATGTTGCAGTCAGCATTGTTTTCTCCATCTCTCCATGCCCCTGTATCAGAACAGACCTACAGTATTAGAGCAGAGTTTACCACCAGGTGGAGGTCTCTGAGCAGGGAGCTTGCAGAAGATACCATAATATTGAAAAAGCTCATCATCTCCCCCTTTCTCTCTCGCTCTGTCCCTGTACTTTTAAGCCTAACTGAAATTCCACTGATGAATAATCCACTATGCCTCAAGGCAGGAACTAGAAAGCTGTTATTACCTCTCAACGACCAGGACTCGCTGCAAGCGTCTTCACCACATTTCCTCACTATCTTATAAACCAATTACAAATTTCTTCTCCTTCAGCATTTCCTCAGCATACAGAATATTATCTGGAAGGGAAATCCTTTAAACAAACCTCAGCAATATGTATGAGAGAGTGCATCACATGTGGTTGAACATACATTCCAAAAACCACCACCACGTCTTTCCATTCAGAGATGTGTCTACCATTAATCCATGGCCTCCTTCAGCCCACAGTGCTGTCATTCTGAAGAGCTGAATGTTGTGTCATCCGCCTTTCAGAACGATCCAACATCTCTTCTAAACTTGACACTGAAGCGTCATGAAAGCAAGCATCAGGGCCTGAAAAAGTTTGAAAGAACACTTCTACTGCAAAAAAAATAAACAAATAATAATAATAATCGTAATCAGGGTTTTGTCATGTTTATTTAATCAATTTTACTTGGACATTTCACTTGGAAAAACTTACTAACTTTTTTTTTTAAATAATATATTTTGAATATTATTCATATTCATTCATTTTTATTACCCTATTTTAAAAATTATTTTATGGCTTAAATCTGATGACAATGTGTAATAATAATAATAATAATAATAATAATTGAAGCACAAACTATAATATAATATAACATAATATAATATAACATAATATCAAATTAACTCAACTAAAGATAAAACAAGTCTTGTTTTATGCAATTTTGCTTCTCAAGTAAATTGAAAAACGGACATATCAATAGAATAGATATTGAATCAAGTTTTTTTTTTTTACTTTTTAATATTTTAAACGTTAAGCTCAATAAATTTGGTTATGATGATAATAGGGATTGAGACAGAAACTAAAATATAATATAGTATAATATAATATAAAATATTATACAATATAAAATAATAAGATAAAATAACATTATTCAAGATGTATTCTTTGTGTAACGCATGTCAAGACTTATGCCAGATATATTCCAGATATATTTTCTATATAAAACAAGTTCTTATGCATTATTTTTCTGAAGTAAATTGATTTTAAGGTTGTTTTATTTATTTTTTACTATGGGCAACATAGACATATCGATAGAATATATATTGAATTATGTGGTGTTGTTGTTGTTTTTTTTACCAGATTGACATTTTTTTAATTGTTTTAAGCATAAAGTGCAATAAATGTGATGATGATGATGGTACAAATTAGAAACAATAATAGAATGTAATGTAATAATATAATATAATATAATATAAAAATAATATAAAATAACATTATTCAAGATGTATTCTTTGTGTAAAACATATCAAGTCTTTTGCTTCTCGAGAAAACTGATTTTTAAGGATGTTTTAATATTTTACTGGAAAACAGACACTTATGCATCAATTAGGAAAATAATAGAGGCATGGCTCTGAACACATGATTTGTTTCCTCACTTATTAGCACGTGAGCAACAGTTTACAGTCAGTGAGCAGCTAACCAGACTGCATGCCTTCACTCGACCGCATCTCTTCATCTTTTTCCATTGCGCTCTTCTGACAGGGTGCAGCATCCACAGAGAGTGTCTCTCCCATCCGAGCACGCTGATGAGAGACAATAACAGCCTTTATGCTGCATGCTGGAAAAATGTGCTGTCCGTCACATTGTTGGGTCTGATAATGTGTGAGCGTGTGCAGTCTGGAACAGAATCAAACTCCAGATAAAGACACTAGTAGGGAAATGTGACTCATTACCTCTTAGATCGTGCAAATCGGCTTTGATGAGCTAAGAGGCATGTGGCAATAACAGAGTTTTGGAGTGTGATCAAACCCAATCTCAATCTGTCGGATCTTCTGTCTGTCTTTCTATATTTCCCAGATGACCTATACTTCCATTATTACCCTCTTGTGTTTGCTTCAACTTGTTAAACTTCCTCTCATCACTGTAATTCGCCGTCTTTCTTTTCTCTTTTATGAAGCTCCATCCTTTTATTGACCAGCGCTCTAACATCTGTTATCAGGACTGTAGCCGACAGGCAGGAATGTAGGATTTAGCTCAAAGCAGCAAGTACAGGCAGGTCCGTGCTGTTTTGAATAGGAACATGTATCCTCTAAATGAAGATGTAGAGGGACTGGAGAGGCAGAAAATAGCCTAGTAAGACATCAGGGACTTTGATATAGCAGTATAAACAATATTTAATGCTTAGAAATGAGGCGTTGTGCTTGTTGGACAACTGGAATAAGGTAAATTTGTATAATTTATTTCCTATTTCACATTTTAAACAGCAAGCCAGTTGTTTCTTATCTCAATTTTTATTTCTTTATGGATACATGCTCTCTCTGCTGGTTGTTGAATTTTTAAAACCTCATCAGAATTTAATGTGCAGGCAATTTAGGCTACTTTGTTGATCAAGTTTTTGAATTATACAAGGGTCAGTTTGTTCAGGTGAAGTGGTTTCAAGTATTAAAAGGTTAAAATTAAAAAGTTTTGTGTGAAATTTGATTCAGTGCCAAGCAATTTAAATTCTTCAGCCTTCTTCTCCAATCTCATAACAAAGATGCTATCACTGAATCTCACAAAGTAATTACAGTAATTACCTCAGATTATGCAGTTATAGGTTTGGGTTTCATTGAATTCATTTCACCAAAAGCCCGTTTCTAGATTTGAGGCTGCAAAAGTTACAATACACACGTGACAGTTGTGCGTCGAGTCGTGTCGCAAAAGCTTGTCTGAACGCGGCCGTTGCAAATCATTTGAATCATTGAATCATTCAGCAGTTCACTGTCGGAGATTTGTCGTGTCTCGTCACGCCGCATCCATCGTAGACAGCATCACTGATTATAATGGGTTCTATAGAATTTTGTCGCGCCGCTCGCATCCTTGTTGTCAAAAATAAAAGCCCCTAAAGGGGTTTCACAGTGATTAGAAAAAAATATTTGGTTCCCCAAAGAACATTTCAGTTCTTAAAAAAAAAAAAAATTTCTTAGTGAAAAGAACATTTTAATAATCTAAAAAAAAAAAACTTTTAAAGAGCCTTTTGTCCAATGGAAGGGGTCTGTGGATGTTAAAGATTCTTCATGGAATTCAGTGCCAATTATGAACCTTTATTTTATGAGAGGTAACAGTGTAGAGACCAATTCTCACTATTAATTAGTTGCTTTATTATGTATATTATTAACATATTGGCTGTTAATTAGTAGGCTAGCCTACTTATAAAGCACATATATTCTGCATGGCCATATTCTACACCCCTAATCCTACCCAATACCTAAACTTAACAACTACCATACTAACTATGAATAAGCAGCAAATAAAAAGTTTATTAAGGCAAAAGTAGTTGTTAATGGTTTGTTAATAGAGACGTTAATAGAGACATGACACGATGCTGTATGTGACTAGCCAACAGGTACGTAAATGTACAAATTTAGCCATTGGAGTGATTGTACATTGTGCTGTGGTTGAACTCAAAGACAGCACATTGAGCAAGAGCACAGGAATGTCAGGGCAGGAAGGTCTGTGTGTGTGTGTGTGTGTCAGAGGAAAAGGCAGCTTGCGGCCGGTGAGAGTCAGTGTGAGTTGGGCCGATGGGGTAAATCAGAGTTATCTGTTTGCAAATGCCATTTGTGTGAGTGCAGACTATTCATCGGGGCAGTGAGTCAGCTGAGGATGCAGACGGGGAATGCCGGAGGCTGCATTTCTCCCACTCGCACTATTGTGTGTACTGTAGACACTTGACCGGCTTAGTTGTCGTCTACAATAGAAAAGACACCAGTTAAAGGGAATATACGTATACACTAATGGAAGCATGTACAGTGGCCCTAAAAATGGATAGTTCAGCCACAAAATGAAAAACTGTCGTCATTTACTCACCTCAAGTCGGTCCAAACCTGTATGAACATATTTCATTTAACACAAAGTTATAGTGCAGAATGTTTGAGCTGTTGTATGAATAAGAATTTACTAACAAAACTGAGTAAAAGATATCGGTGGATATTACAAACTTTATTAATTTTATAAGATTTATAAGGTTGTTTCAACACTGTTTTTGTCTCTGGCAGGATTCTCGTGTCCCTGAGCGAGTAAGTGAAAACACGCTGGTCATGGATAGTTTGAACCAAAATCTTACCAGTGGACATCAGTCTCATCAAGTGCTCCAGGTGAGATCAAACTTTAATTACCACACGTGACAACATTTTATGTATATAGCATTGTTTGTTGGGTTGTTTATTAGGAAAATAGTACTTAATACTTTTATTAAACAAGGGAGCATTACATTGATCAGAATCAGAATGAGCTTTTATTCACCAAGTGTGCGCAAACACACAGGGAATTTGTTGTGGTTTTTCAGGGTTTTTTTGGTACACACATAGGCTACATACACATACATATTTGACATGGGAATAAATAAGTAATAATAAAAATAAGAATAATAATGTGGTATACATCTGGAACAGAAGACTTATGGACAGATTTGTGCATTATGTACTGTATATATACAACCGTAAAAATAAAATGCGTGTAGGTATTTACTTATTTACTTCAAAAGTGACAATAAAGACATTTATAATGTTAAAATCTTTGATAACAATATACACTATGGTTCATAAGTTTTGGGTCAGTATTTTTTTTTTCTTGTTTTAAATTGATAAAAAGTGAAGTGACATATTGTTAGAAAATAATTATATTTTGAATAAATGCTGTTCTTTGTATTTTTTATTCACCAAAGTATCCTGAAAAAAGTATCACAGGTTCCTATATATAGCCTATGTATGTATGTGTATGTATGTATGTATATATACAGTGCTGCTTTAAAGTTTGTGAACCCTTTAGAATTTTCTATATTTCTGCATACATATGACCCAAAACATCATCAGATTTCAAGTCCTGAAAGTAGACAAAGAGAACCGAATCAAACAAGTGAGAGAAAATTATCCAGTGTTACATATCTGTGCGTTGCAAAAGTATGTGAATCTTTGCTTTCAATATCTGGTGTGACCCCCTTTTGCTGCAGTAAATGAAGGTAAAGTTTCTTGTAAATGCTGATCAGTCCTGCACAATAACATGTAGGAGTTTTAGCCCATTCCTTAGTGCAGAACCACTTAAACTCTGTGATGCTGGTGGGTTTCCTCCAGTCCTATAAACTGCTTGCTTAGGTCCTTCCACAACATTTTAATTGGATTAAGATCTGGACTTTGACTCAAAACATTCACTTTGTTCTTCTTTAACCATTCTTTGGTAGAATAACTTGTGTACTTGGGGTTGTTGTCTTGCTGACTCTGTTCTTAAACAGATGTCCTGAAGTTTTCTTTTAGAATTTGCTGGTATAATTCAGAATTCATTGTTCCATCAATGATGGCAGGCTGTCCTGGACAAGATGCAGCAAAACAGGCCCAAGCCATGATACTACCACCACCATGTTTCACCGATGGGATAAGATTCTTAAGCTGGAATGCAGTGTGTTCTTTTCTCTGAACATAATAGCTTCTCATTTAAACCAATACGTTCTATTTTGGTTTCATCCATCCATTAAACCTTTCTCCAATAGTCCTCTGGCTTGTTCACATGATCTCCAGAGAGCAATTTTCTTTTTGGAGAACAGTGGCTTTCTTCTTGCAACTCTGCCGTGCACACCATGGTTGCTCAGTGTTCCCCTGATGGTGGGCTCATGAACATTAACATTAGCTAATGTGAGAAAGGCCTTTAGTTGCTTAGAAGTTACACTGCAAGCTTTTGCAACCTCGCAGACTATTACACGTTCTGCTTTGGAGTGATCTTTGTTGGTCGACCACTTCTCGGGAAGGTAACAGTGGTCTTGTATTTCCTCCATTTGTATACAATATATCTGACTGTGGATTTGTGAAGTCCAAACTCTTTAGAGATGGTTTTATAACCTTTTCTAGTCTGATGAGCAACATCAACTCTTTTTCCGAGGTCCTCAGTAATCTCCTTTGTTCATGACATGATTCACTTCCACAAACATGATCAGACTTTGATAGATCCCTGTTCTTTGAATAAAACAGGTTACGTACTGACATTTGATAGTCATTGCACTGACTGAAAACACCTCTGCACAGATGGACTCTAATTTCACTTTAAATAAACTGCTAATCCAAGAGATACACATACTTTTGCCACTCACAGATATGTAATAGTGGATCATTTTCCTGAATAAATAAATGACAAAGACTACTTTCAGGACTTGCGAAAATCTGATTATGTTTTATATACATTATTTTAAATAATTAATGAAGCCTTGATGAGCATGAGAGAGACGTCTTTAAAAACTTTACAAATCTAACTGATCCCAAACTTTTGAAAGGCTATGTGTGTGTGCGCGTGTGCACGTGTGTGTGTGTGCGTATGTGTGCGTGTGTGTGTGTGTGTGTGTGTGTGTGTTTATGTATGTGTTAATTATACAGTATATAATATTATTTCTTGTTTTCTATTCATAGTTTTTATTAGCAACACCTTTGTTCAACACAGCTTCAGTGCGCAAGCTTTTGTCTGACAGTCAAGGTTGAGTGTTCATGATACGAGGTGACGGGCAAAGTGTGAAACACACCCTCGGGGGGCATCATTACCATCATCACCTTCTGCTTCAACATGGCTGCCACATCTATGTGGATTTCTCCCTGTAGTAGTAGATAATCTATGGCAGATGTGTTGATGGTTTCTTTATAAAACACAATGATCATCTCTCACTCACATCCTGTAAGCTCTGCTTTAACCGATTACACTAATTGCCTCCTGCTAATCTTGTTTAAGCAGTCGAGTTTATCCTAAACCCAACCGTATACCACAGCCCTGAGGTGATAATATGTCTTTAGTGGATGTTTGGGAAGATGGGTGAACGGCAATTATCTGGAAGGCAGCTGTACGGTTAAAAATAATATGCCTGTATTGCAATAAGCCTGTGCAAAATGAAATCCTGTGCACATTTACAAAGCATCATGATTGTGCCTTGAACTGAATTTACTAGCAAAATAAGCTGATGGATTCAGCTAATTTCTAGTTGAAAAATGATGTCATTGCATGATAGCGGAATTACAGGGTACGGTCTTCCCCTCCCAGTCATTACCATTTCACATTGTTACCATGACAACCTCCCCCATGCTGAGACTTTAAGTTTCCACAGAGGCCTACTCTCAAGATGTGACTGAAGGCACTTCTCTCACTAGGGTTGAAGAGAATAGTAAGATGAGCACTCAACCGCCTGCCGAGAGCTCAGCTTGAATCACTACTTTGGAACTTCTTGTTATGAAATATTAAATCATTGTGGGCAATTTTAGATGACGTATGAGTTGACTCACTATATTTATGATGTACTTCAGCAGCACAATGGCTTTTGCTTCTTAGATCAGACACAGACATTTAAAGCAATGTTTCTCAACCTTTTTGAGCTGAGAGGTCTAATAATATTCTAAGAGTTTTCTAGATGTTTGTGACTTTCTGGTTAATGATTAAAGGGTTAGTTCAACCAAAAATGAAAACTGTCATTAATTATTCATCCTCATGTCGTTCCAAACCCGTAAGACCTTCGTTCATCCTCGGAAAACAAATTAAGATATTTTTGATGAAATCCAAGAGCTTTCAGACCCTGCATAGACAGCAACACAACTACCACGTTCAAGGCCCAGAAACATAGTAAGAACATCGTTAAAATAGTCCATGTGACATCAGTGGTTCAAACTTTATTTTATGAAAGCTACAAGAATACTTTTTGTGCACAAAGAAAACAAAAATAACGACTTCTCTTCCATGTCAGTCTTCAACGTACGTTCATGACAGTACCACAACACATAAAATGTATTCTTGTATTTATTTCTTCTGTGTATCATAAAAGCAGATGTTTTGAAGAGCGTTCATGCTGCTCTCTCCCACACAATGAAAATGGATGGGGACCAGAGAAAGTACGTCCTCTGAGGCCATAGTAGCTTTGTGTCACTAAAATTTAAAGGGGTCCTATTATGCTCTTTTGTTTTGGGGTGCACTAGAACATGCTGTCATGCGCGGTGGTTCGAAAAACGCATTATTTTTCACATACTTTACATTATTACAATACCTCTCTCCCCAGCCTGGCACAAACGGCTCGATTAGTTCCGGGTTTGATGAAGGCCCGCCTTCCGAAAAATGAAATGTGTTGTGATTGGTTAGTTGTCCCAGTGCATTGTGATTGGCAAACAGCAGATGGCGTTTCAGTACTGCCCCGCCCCTTGCCAGAACAGCAAGTTCCGTCTGGCGTCAATATTGCCATATCAATTTGAGCCGGATTCAGACCCCGAGAATATTGAACAAGAGGATCGCGCAGAACCTTTGCACGCACGGATATTGCAAGACATATTAGAGTGGTAACGTTATTGTTGTTTTTTTTATGGCTAAATCACGTTTTAAATAGGATGCCAACAACAGCTTAAAAATAACTGCATGAACAGATAAGTGCAACGGTAATATGTATTATATTTATTGTTCTTTAATTCTAACATTATAACATGAATTGCAATGAAAATCTTCATTGAATCAAATCTTTAAAAGTTTTGCTTGACCACTGTGGTCACCATTCACATTTAGTTTATGGAAAAGAGCAGCCTGGACATGCTTCTAAATAATGCAATAAAGAAATGCAGTGTCCAAAAGTGCCTATTTCCCTATATACTATGCAAAAAACAATACGCAAAAAGAGTAGTATATTTGAATATATAGTATTAGAAAAGCAGTAGGTGTAGGTCACCATATGACGCCAAAGTAAACATTGATGTAAAAAAATGTGAGGATGGGAACATGATGACTTTTTTCATGCTTGAGTGAACACTTTTCTCTTTTTAGAGCACTCCACTAGATTTGATTGAGACTGGGAAAGCCCTGAAGTTCCAAGCAGAGCGCCCGCATTTGGTCAGTCTAGGAAGTGGCCGTCTCAGTACAGCCATCACCCTTTTACCCCTGCAGGAAGGTAAGATTTTTATTATATTATTGTGTATTTATATTATATTTTTTCAAAAGGTTTGCGGTGTTACATCTCCATCTTTACAAACTTTGGGGGAAAAAAGTGGAAAGTTCTGAAAATATGGTCCAATAATGCTATTGTATGTGAAGAAACACAAATCTTAATATAATACCAATATACACAGATGGTCAAATCCTCTGTGTCACCTCTGTGCTGTGATTGAAAAGCCAGTGACCCGTCTCTGAGCCTTAAAGCAGCATAGGGATGCTAATCTCTTAATTAGAGAAGCCCCTTCCTTCATTAACCCCCCACCTTCATCTCCACCTACTTACTTTCTCTGACACTGACCAGACATTCATACCAGTGTCTCTTTTATCAGTGTCCATCTGTCTGAATTCCTCAGAGACACATAGAATTATCATGAAGACTTTGAGAAATTACCTTATGAAAAGGCCACGGGAGAAGAGGTTTTGAATGTTTATTTAATTTGTATTAGTCACTATGCACTGTATTAGTATTATAAACTGATATGCTAGCTTGTGTGAATCCTCTCAGGTCACAGGCTTTTATCTCGTGCCTGATAACAGATGAGGGTGGACGGGGGCAGATGGGAAGCGGGGTGAGGAATGTGGTTTTTCTCACTGACAAAAAGCAGGCCAACATCGCTGAATTAGCTCAGTTTATTTTAACATTACAGGCATCACTGAAAGATGATATCTATTGTTGTTACATCTGTTTAAAAAGTTTGTCCATTTACAACGTCCAACAGTGTATACAATTATTTTATTATTTTTTATTTTTTTTTTTTTTTTTTTATTTGATTTGATTTGATTTTATTATTTTTAGCTGTATTTTTTTTTCTGTAATTGATGACTGACTTGTTTTCTTACTATGGCTAATTTATATATCCAAATATATGCACAATTAAATAATATTTTTACAGCTGATTTTTTGGTGCATAATTTGACAGAATCACAACTTGAATCACAACCTTTTGATCACACATCACATGTCTCGTATTAATATCAAGCTCTTCACTAATAATTTTATCTGAAAAATGAAAATTATAATTATAATATTAAAAAAAAACATTTATTAGGGGCCAGATTGTTGTGGTCCATAACTTTAAAATACTTATGCAATACATTAATCAATATACTTATGCAATAAATTGATCAAAAGTGACAGTAAAGGCATATTTATAATGTTAGAAAATATTTATATTTTAAATAAATTCTGTTCCGTTGAACTTTTTTATTCGACAAAGAATAATTTTTTTTTCGAAAAAAAAGCATAATTGTTTCTACACAAAAAAAAAATTGGCAGCACAGCTGTTTTCAACATGGATAAGAAATGTTTCTTGAGCATCAGATTGTCATATTAGAATGATTTCTGAAGGATCATGTGACACTGAAGACAGGAGTAAAGGCTGCTGAAAATTACATTGAAATTAAATTAAATTACATTACATTTTAATCAGTTTTACTGATTTTACTGTATTTTTGATCAAATAAATGCAGTCTTGTTGAACATAAGAGAATTCTTTCAAAAACATTAAAAATCCTTTGAACAGTAATGAATGTAAAAGTTAAACAGACATAAACTGTCTGGGTTTTCATTGACTGCTAACTTCACCTGAGTACTTTTGCAACCAGAATCTTCGGACTTGTTGTCTGACAGCAAACAATCTTTGAAATCAACATCCTGTGGGGGTTGTTTGTTTTAGGCAAGACCACTCTTGGTCACGGAGCCATGGACATCAACATCCAAGGCCCAGGGATCGCCGCTCAGCACTGCTTCATTGAAAACAAGGCAGGACTCATCTCGCTGCACCCCTGTGGAAACCAGTGTAGCATGGACGGACTACCGGTCACCAAACCTGTGCGCCTGTCTCAAGGTAAACAACCACATTGTACCTTTCATTCATTTAGAAAAGTCCAATCCTTCAGATCTTCATCCAAATCAAATACAGTTTTCTGCAGCATCAGCCATATTAAAATTCAAACATGATTCTTAAGTGTAAAATCTCTTATGAAAGGGAATCAATGCACCCAAACCGAAAGAAATTCCGCCCCTCCTCTGTGTCTTTTGTCTGAGGGAACAATTTGACTAAACAGGTTGGGGGGAGGGGTGTGTTTTGGGTAATCTTCATTGTGCCAGCTTCTAGTGTTTCACTATTGTTCGATACGTTTGCTCTGAAATATTCAGTTTGATGTTCAGATTAAGAGCCTTATTTAGCCCAACCCATGATTTTTATTATCTTATAGCCTATGTGTAGAGTCATAAAAGAGCAGGCACCTGTGGAAAGAATGTTAAATGCAAAAACTGAAAGAGAAACCCCCCATTGCCCCCCTGACATGCAGAGATTGGAGGCTCTGACTCAGGGGTGAGCAATTACACCTCCTCCTTTCCCCATCCCTTATCTGAGAGGGAAATGAGTTGCACCAGTGACGGAGACAGCTGTTCAACTTTACCACCCATCGCTACGAGAGCGTGCAGGGGTCCAATGACTTCAGAAGTGCTCGGATACAATACAGCACCTCTGGGCTGCCGTTCGCTGGACAGGATTATATTTCTGTGACTGGAGATATATGGTTTATAGTGGGAAACTCCTCTCTACGACTGCGTACGGTGGACACTTATTCAAGTTAACGATAAAGAAATCCGTTAAAGCATGGGGAATAATTGATGGATACTCTATGAACAAAGGATTTATATGACAAAGCAAGTCAGTCTCTGCATGCTACAGCTGTAGTATAAAACCATGTGCTTTCCCATTTAAAGGGACAGATAGGATGTTGCCTGCAGATGGAATGGGAAGTTGATCGTTTGGATTTAAAAGTAAGTGTATGAGGACCTAATACAGTACATTTGTTTTGGTGTGAATATCCAAAAAATATATATTAAAGCAACAGATTTTTCTCAGACACAAGCTCTCGGTTATGAAAGTTCACTTTACTGTAGTATTACCATGTTATAGTTTTTGAAAGAAATGTATACCTTTTTTCAGCAAGGCTGCGTTAAATTGATTAAAAGTTGCAGTAAATACATTTATAATGTTATAAAAGCAATCTATTTAAAAATATGCTCTTCTTTTGAACTTTCTATTCATCAAAGAATCTTGTGAAATCGCGTTTTAAAAAAAAAATATTAAGCAGCACAACTATTTTCAACATTATTTTTTCTTGAGCAGCAAATCAGCATATTAAAATGATTTCTGAAGCATCCTGTGACACATCCTGTAAGATGGGAAAAATTAGCTTTGCATTACAGGAATAATTTAAATTTTAAAATATATTTAAATAGAAAATAGTTATTTTAAATTGTAATATATTACTGTTTTTACAGCAATTTTAGTCAAATAAATGCAGCCTTAAGGTCCTCGCACACTGAGTCTGAAATTTTCGTGTGCGTTTTTTCATGTTTTTTTTTTTTTTCGTATTCGTCATCCGTTCCTATCAAAATGCTTGCTACGGATGCAAAAACGCAGAAAATGAAACTGAATTTTTTTATGATAGACGAAAGTTTCAGTCAGACTCAGTGTGCAGTGACCTTTAGTGAGCATGTGAGACTTCTTTAAAAAAAATCCTAAAACAAACCAGTTACACATGAATGATAGGAGCAAGATAAGTATAAATACACTACCATGAATAAAATATCATCATATTATGTGTATACACAGGGTGTATAACCCACAATACACCGGTGCAGATCTTGCAGAGAGGTTTTCTCTTGCATGTTGGCAGGGGCATGAGTGTGTATAGTGTTACACTTCTATTCCTGGTCAATGTGACCCAAGAGTGCTGCTAATCCTGTTTCTATGCAGCCCTTCCTCATTCTCCACACGCTGTTTGCTCAGTCTGACTATCCACACATGCTTTTATTTGTCTTCAACGTATATTGGCGACCCTGCTGGAAGAGTTGAGGGAAAGATAAGGGGATTTTTCCTTATTATTCTGCTTTAAGTATCCTGTCGTCACCATGTTCACTTAACCTCCATAGCTCGAGTCATGTTTGAACTAAATGTAAAACCATCTGCTCAAGAGAGGTTTGTCCATGTCTTGTCCATGGCATGCACATTTTGCATGCAGAATGATCCATTACAATGCATTTTCACAGCCTTCACATGATATAAATCATTTTTGTTTTTATCCTCGGCACACAAGCTGCATCACTTATGGCTGTGAGCCACATGCTTTCTGGAATGTGTGGTATTGGGTAAAGGTTAGAATGAAATACTGGTTTGCTTAGGTTTTTGACCTTTCCAGGCACAATAAAACCGAAATACCGTGGCAACCGTTGTGCGTTCTTTTTGGCATCTCTGTCTTGACGTCTTCTGTCTACTGTTCACATCGCCGTGCTTTCAGTTGGAACGGTTTGAGACCCGTGACTCACCACATTCTATGTCCTGCCAGCTTTGCAATAATTTATACAATGGGTTTGACACAGATCCAGCAATCTTATTTTTACTGAAAATGCGTGAGGCAGATCTGTACTGCTCTGTTATCTGTGGTTTTGGAGAGTGAATAGTGTGAAGAGTTCTGTCAAAAACTACCAAACTTTATATGCAGCCCTTTTCATCCCTGTGATATAACAAGTCAGGATGAAGAAATGGTTGCACACAGATATTTTACTTGATCTCTGAGTCATTGGTGTCTCTTTTAGAAGAAATTTGAACTCGTCCCACTATATCTGTGATGCACCACTGGGTTGGTGCTACAGAAAGGTCATCTGTTTTTGTACTGGTTTCATGTGTTAGAAAATGAAGAGAACAGGCATTTTAGAACATTTTAGAAAGCTGGTACTTTTAATTAAGCCTCATGTTCTTTATGGGGTCTAAAAGACCCTGAGTGTTTTTCTTGCTCATAAAACACACTTAACATTGAACGGTAAAGATTGATGCTTTATAAAATAAAATAAAAAACTGTATAAAATATTTTAAAAAAACCCGCAGAACATTATTTATATTTGATTTCACAGAGAACACAATTACAAACATGAAAAAATAAAATTAAACATATGTAATTATTTTTTGTCAAATTATGTAATAACAAAAACATTAATTAAATAAATTATATATCATATTATGTCATACATGAATAACATATAGTAAATAATGCTTAATAATGTATTTAAATAGTATACATTTATAATATTTAAATATATCATTTAAATACATTGTGTGTAATATGATATACCCCACCCGTTTAGCATAGATAATGCATTTCGATACTTTATACAGGTGCATCTCAATAAATTAGAATGTCGTGAAAAAGTTCATTTTTTCTTGTAACTTATTTCAAAAAGTGAAACTTTCATATATTTTAGATTCATTACATGTAAAGTAAAACATTTCAAAAGTTTTTTTTTGTTTTAATTTTGATGATTAGAGCTTACAGCTCATGAAAGTGAAAAATCAGTATCTCAAAATATTAGAATATTTACATTTTGAGTTTCAATAAATGACCATCCATACGGTATAAATTCTGGGTATCTCTTGTTCTTTGAAACCACAATAATGGGGAAGACTGCTGACTTGCCAATGATCCAGAAGACGAACATTGACTCCCTCCACAAAGAGGGTAAGTCACAGAAGGTCATTACTGAAAGGGGTGGCTGTTCAAGGAGTGCTGTATCAAAGCATATTAAATGCAAAGTTGACTGGAAGGAAGAATTTGGGTAGGAAAAGGTGCACAAGCAACAGGGATGACCGCAAGCTTGAGAATACAGTCAAGCAAAGCTGATTCAAACACTTGGGAGAGCTTCACAAGAGTGGACTGAAGCTGGAGTCAGTGCATCAAGAGTCACAATGCTCAGACGTCTTCAGGAAAAGGGCTACCAAGCCACTTCTGAACCAGAGACAACGTCAGAAGCATCTTACCTGGGCTGTGGAGAAAAATAACTGGACTGTTGCTCAGTGGTCCATAGTCCTCTTTTCAGATGAAAGTAAATTTTGCATTTCATTTGGAAATCAAGGTCCCAGAGTCTGGAGGAAGAGTGGAGAGGCACAGAATCCATGTTGCTTGAAGTCCAGTGTGAAGATTCCACAGTCAGTGATGATTTGGGCTGCCATGTCATCTGCTGGTGTTGGTCCACTGTGTTTTCTGAAGTCCAGTCAACGCAGCCATCTACCAGGAAATTTTAGAGCACTTCGTGCTTCCTTCTGCTGACAAGCTTTATGGAGATGCTGATTTCATTTTCCAGCAGGACTTGGCAACTGCCCACACTGCCAAAGGTACCAAAAGCTGGTTCAATGACCATGGTGTTACTGGGCTTGATTGGCCAGCAAACTCACCTGACCTGAACCCCATAGAGAATCTATTGGGTATTGTCAAGAGGAAGATGAGAGACACCAGACCCAACAATGCAGATGACCTGAAGGACGCTATCAAAGAAACCTGGGCTTCCATACCACCTCAGCAGTGCCACAAACTGATCACCTCCATGCCACGCCGAATTGAGGCAGTAATTAAAGCAAAAGGAGCCCCTACCAAGTATTGAGTACATATACAGTAAATGAACATATTTTCCAGAAGGCCAACAATTCACTAAAAATGTTTTTTTATTGGTCTTATGAAGTATTCTAATTTGTTGAGATAGTGAATTGGTGGGTTTGTGTTAAATGTGAGCCTAAATCATCACAATTAAAAGAACCAAAGACTTAAACTACTTCAATCTGTTTGCATTGAATTTATTTAATACACGAGTTTCACAATTTGAGTTGAATTACTGAAATAAATGAACTTTTCCACGACATTCTAATTCATTGAGATGCACCTGTATATAATAAATGCAATATTGACAAAAAAAGGGAAAAAAATCAATTTCATGTAATATTATATATTATATTGTATTATATATAATTTAATTATATGAAATTAAATAATAACAGTAATATTATTGAATTATTTCATATATTGTTATTAAAACGTATAAGTAATATATTGGAAATAATTTATAATAATGTATTTAAATAATACACATATATATAATATTTAAATGCATAATTTTAATACATTGTTGTAATATTATATACCCCACCTGTTTATTTTATGTAATGTATTTAGATACATTATATACAGTATGATAAATACAATAATGAAAAACAATATTTGAAAAAATACAATTAAATTTAATATTATATTTTTATTTATAATTAATTACATAATAACTTAATAACTTAATTACATTGTATTATATACAGTTATGAATAATTATGATTATTATATTTAAATAATAATTCAATGTAATGAAATAATTTCAATGTATTTAGATGCAGTAAATAAAATAAACACAAAATTAATAGTACAGTATAAATACAAAAGGTATTTAACTTATAGGAAGCTAAATAAGATTATGGAATAACAAGCTTTTGTAAAGAAAGTGCAAAGCTTTATTATAAAAAAAAATAACCTACACTGCTATGTCATTTATTACTTCTCAGGTGATTTTGGCATGGATACACCTGCACTTTCTTTAATGAGTTTGGCTTCTCAGAGTGCAGTTAGCTGTTGTAGAGGAACGGTTCATCTGAGAGCGGTGGGGAATCAATCTCTCTGATTAATGTTGGGGAGATGGGCGGTGCATGGGGAACAGCCACTCTCCTGCTGTGCTTTCCAGATTCACGCGCCTCTCCACACTCTTTGTCATTCAGCAGTGAGGCCTGTCTTCTTGCAAATAGCCTCATGAATTTGATTACAAAATGGCTCTTAGTCATGCTTTGCTGAGAATGACATATATGACAAGGAGAGGTTATTTAGTGGTTGTGCTCTTCAGAGCAGGCCACTCCATTCTGGAAAATGTGTCTTATTTCAACAGAAATAAAAAAAATCAGTCATCGGTATGCTTTATACTTTGTTTTAGCAATATTTCTGTGGTAATACAAAGTGGCTGCAGATGCACAGCAGTGGTGTTGAAATAGGGATATTTACTAGGATAAATTAAGTTTTGCCAGTTCATGATTTCTATAATTGCTTTTTTCCCCTATTTTGGAGAAAAGTATCAAACTAAAAGTATCATTTTTTTTAAAATAAATGTATTAATGTAAAAGTCAACAACATATTTATACTTGAGTAAAGTATAAATGTAAGCTACAGTATTTAAAGGGATAGTTCACCCAAAAATGAAAATTCTGTCATTAATTACTCACCCTCATGTCGTTCCAAACCCGTAAGACCTTCGTTCATCTTCGGAACACAAATTAAGATATGTTTTGATGTATTCTGAGAGCTCTCTGACCCGCCATAGACAGCAATGTAATTACCACGATCAAGGCTCAGAAACGTAGTAAAGACATCTGTAAAATAATCCATGTGACATCAGGGGTTCAACTGTAATTTGATGAAGCTACAGGATTACTTTTTGTAAAACAAATAAGGACTTTATTCAGCCGACACAGAACAGCACACGTTGTTTACGTTCAGTGGATACTCTCCAAAATGGCACCAGGGTGGAGACAAATTGTTGAATAAGGTCATTGTTTTTTATCTTTGCACACAAAAATTAATCTCATAGCATCGTAAAATTACGGTTGAACCCCTGATGTCACATGGATTATTTTACCGATGTTCTTACTACATTTCTGGACCTTGATCGTGGTGATTACATGTTTATAATTGGGTTAAAAGGACTTAATTGAAAGCACCATGATAGCACATCCATACCTGTGGCAACGGGCAGAATTTAAATAGGAACTCATAACTTCTCCTTAACTTCCACCAAAAATAACTGTGTTAAAAGTATCCATAATGACTGGCAGAGAGAGAGGCCTTCTATAAACAGATAGCAGGGGAAACACCGTCCATGTTTATCTTTGGATTTTACCACTATTACATTTCCAAACTCAGTGCCCCCCTCAGAACAGAATCATCTGTGACATCTGTGATTGTGTGCTCGACGTCCATGAACACTCTTTTCAAGTAAAATATAGGTTTCTTTGAATATTGTAAATGGGCGACATTCAGTAGCTGCTGGCAGCATGTCTGAAATGCATGGCGGCAGGAGCGTAGATCGATAGATAGATCCCCTCCTCAGCAGGTGTGATTCTTGGCTCATGTATTTTCCCTTGTGTGCTGTAGTGTTGTCTGATGTGCTAGATTACTCTCTATTGCTGCACTTCATAAATCTACTTCCAGTCTCTTCACTTAGCATTGTGGGTAAATCCATCAACCTTTGTGGCGCTGTAGTGGCCAATCTGAGGAAATCTAATGGATTTTTACTGACACCTAAAGTGCTAAAATGCAGGTCGTTTACTGCCAGCTATATTTTTTCTTCATGAGACATTCAGTGTGTATCATTTTAACTTCTGTAATATTACTGTACTTAGTTTGACACCATGGGAAATTCTTACTACTTGTTTCACTGTTGGTATTAGTCTATCAATCATTTCCTGCATGCCAAGACTACTAAACACACACCTTTTCACTTTCTGCCACACATAAACAAAGACATTACATTTGATATCCCACTGTTCTCTGTATAATAGGAACTATGTGTTTCTGTGAAATGATGCAATGAAAAAAGCTTACAATAGTGTTCAGCCACTTCTGGTTTGAACTTTGCTCTTCATAATGATAAAAAGCAACTGATATATACATAAAGTCAGCTGAAATATGCATGACTGGTAATAATGGTTCAAATAGTTCCCTGATAGCTCTTAAGGGTAAAGATGCTCAGGTCTTTTTCATGCTGTGTATTGATCGAATTGCAGTCTGAGCTGTGGTCTGGAGCTCATTTGAGTTATGCACGCTGTTGTTTTCTGCTGGTTTCCACATGGATCAGTAATCTCAGCTAAGACAATGCAGGGCTCTCCTGTCCTGTGCTATATATCGACAGACAGACAGACAGACAGACTGACTGACTGACTGATAGAGTGTATATAGACAGATGGATAGACAGAGTATAGATAGATTTATAGACAGACAGACAGACAGATAGATAGATAGAGTATAGAGAGGGAGAGAGAGAGAGTAGATGGACAGACAGACGGATAGATAGATACGGTATGATACAGTACAGTACGGTACGATAGATATGACATAGTATTATAGATACAATACGATACAATACAATACACTACACTACATATGATACGGTATGATAAATACAATACTGGTCAAAGTTATTTTGAAGAAAAAAAAACCCTCTAAACTCAATGTGTCCAATTACAGTATTTTGCCTTTGTTAAACCAACACTAGCACCATAGACTCCGATCTGATGGAACACATTATGTGTTTTGAGGATATAACACCTTGTACACAAGTCATTTTAGAGTTTTGCAACCTTTTTCTCTTACAGCTGTGCAGATGAATTGGACAAGCTTGTTTGCCATCACAAGCACATATTGACCACATTTCTCAATTAGCTGCTGTGCGTCATTTTTAATGGCACATTTGTACAATGACTAATTTGAGCACAAAGCATGTAGCGCAAAATAGGAAGGCAGTGAAGCTGCTGTCGCAATTGAGTTTGTTATTTGGTGCTGCTGCTTGTCAATAATGATTGAGCTGGTCGGCAGATCGTGCTGATGCAGCGGATGCCACAGTTATTGTCTGTAAAAACACTCAAATATGATTCCGACAAAGCAAAAAAACAGGACATGCAGGAAACAACGTTTCGCTGATGTGGTTTACACCACAGACCTCAATATACTGTTATTTCAAATAAAACATTTTATGAGCAAGCATGTAAACAAGTCTGTTAATTAAAACACTACTATAACTTTCTGTTCAACACATGTGCGTTGTGTATTTTCATTTTCTTGTTTCGTTTCGCCTACTTGTCTTTGAATGTGCAAGCAGAGCATGTCAAGACTTGAACAATCCTAGAAGAGTCTTTTTATGTCAACAACCACATCAGTTAACAATCCTCATTCTTCTATTCAGTAACAACATGAAAGAAAACACGTCTATGTGAGAATACCACTTAAGCACACGATTTAGTTTACTACAGAGGATCTTAGTTTTCTTTGTGTGCTCTAATCTTACCTTGCCTTGTCAGAACCTGAGGGGTAATCAGATGTTCTGCCTGGAACAAAAGGGCATCTGGCACTCCGCATTCATCACACATCTGCTCCGGCTGGAAAGGTTTCCATGAGACCTTTACCTACCTTGAATAAATACGGTGATTGGCCAGATTAGCTCTGGCAGTTTAATATAGCAAAATAACTTTTTTTTGCATTGTTTTGTGTAACAGGGATGTAGAATGTATTTTTTTAAATTTTATTTTAAATCACTAATATTGGCCGATATGGTAGCGATAGCGAAGTAGAGCAGGATTTGAAAATTTGAAAATCAGTTTTCATTTTATTTTGCATGAGATTACAATGTAATTGTATACATAAGTGGTGTTTTCTTTATATATGCTTTATATATTATGATAAACAAATTTATAGATTTTCCATCAGTGACAATAAAGCATTTTCTGTATATGCCTCTCAATTAAAGCCAACATGAAACATCATTCACAAGTGATAAATGCCAAATAAGAAAACCACTAATTAATTCTATATTATATTAATTCAATCTCTTTCTGCATAAGCAAAGATAATGAATTAAGAGAAATGCATTGCTCAGAAATGAGAATGCACAAATAAATATACAATATCAATATATATATTCAATATTGACTTTTTAAATCACTAATATTGGCCAATATGGTACCAATTTATATATAAAATGTCAATATATAGGGCAAGACTTCATTTGATCCATTGAAAATTGATTTATTTGTTTGAAATGATCGTTATATGACAGATGGTTGCATGGTAATGAAGATAGCATTCACTATAAGTCCAGGAAAACATGTATTTGCAAAGTAAATAGAGTTAATTTAGATCTCATGTTGACTTTAACTGGCTTCGCTACCAGCATTTGGCTTGTCTATTTTTCCCCTCACTCAGCAAGCTAGGAGTCTGATCTGACACCACAGTGTGAGATGTTCCTGCTTGTTCATGTAAAACAGGGGCAAACATTCCTTTCCCCCTCCGTACCTCTCACACAGTGGTATGAAACTGGTCTTAAACTGCCAGGATCCTAGTCAAGATCATTTGAAATACTTTTTCAGGCATATGTTTGATGTAAAGGATTATGCATTTTCAATCTCAGCTTTATTAAAAGTGGTTTTGGTTTGTGTGCAGGCTGTATGCTGTGTTTCGGCCAGTCCGCCTTTTTCCGTTTCAACCACCCCGAGGAGGCTTTCCGACTGAAAAGCATGATGCCTGAGAGAGGACAGACAGCCAGTGTAAAAAACTGGGCCCACACAGGTAATGCAATATCCCACAGGAGAGCACACCTCAACTGTGGCATGAATTATCCAACGCTTACCACAACACACTCAAAGACTGTGTTGTCCAGGATGTCATTTGTGTGGAAAATACATACCTGTAGAACCTCAAAAGTTTATTTTTGTACTGTCTGAAATCACAATACAGAAGAGCATTTGTGATATTACACACTCTGTTGTATATAAATGCCTTTTTATGTATATATTATGTTTAAAAAACAAACAAACAAGCAGTATTCCATGTGTAAGTGCTATAAGAAACAGATGCACATTTACAAATGGGCCATTTATGCAGATTTGGTCTTATAGGGTGTTGCCACATGCCTGAATGGCAAGGTTTGTTTTAGTAGCACAGGTAGTGGCTTTCAGCTGGGCCTTACTGCATTTCCGTTTCTAACTGTTAGCTATGCAAGCCTGCCTGGGTCCTGAGTTGCACCATGCAACTTTTATGAGGAGCTCATTCCTGTGGGTCTCCTGACAGAGCGCTCTACATCTTCCACTCCCACTCACAGTGCTACACAGCAGCCAATGTTTAAATAGAGCACATTTACAATATGTATTGAGTTGTTTTCCTGACTTTTCCTGTTGTGTGGCAGAAAAGGACAAGTATAGCGTATAAACACAGCTGGTGCAGTGTATTTCCTGAGCCTGAGGTGTATTCTCTCCACCATGAAAGACATTCTTTTTGCAAACAACATACCCGCTGCATTCCCGTTCAATAGGCCTATTTATTTTTTTCATATTTTCCCAGTGCCTTAATGATCTAAAACTACATAGCTAAAAGAATTAAGTTTTGTTCAGACTCTATTAATCAGTCTTTAAACAAATTCCAGTTGCCAAAAGCACATGGACCGGTTTAGATACATGCACCTTAAAGGGATATTTCACCCAACAAATTTAAATTCTGTCATCATTTATGTACTGTCAATTTGTCCCAAACACTTGCTGGTAGCCATTGACTTCCATAGCATGGAAAATACTTTGCAAGTCAGTGGCTGCAGCAACTGTTCGGTTATCAGCATACTTCAAAATATCTTCAGAAGAAAGAAACTCATACAGGTTTGGAATGGCATGATGGTGAGTAAATGATGACATAATTTTTCATTTTGGGTGGACTATCCATTTAAGATGCATGCATCTAAACACTTGTACATAAGGCTTGTAAATAAAGCTGTCCATGTGCTTTTGGCAACTGATATTTGTTTATAGACTGATTTATAGAGAAAAGAAACCCCCCTTCACACGTTCTCTGTGCCAGAGCTATTTCCTCATCCAGCTCTCTTCCAGTCCAGACAGCTTTGTTGGCCATGCTCTGCTTATTTGAAGTTGAGGGGTATCTTTTACAATATCTATATTTATCTCACCACCCACCCTGCTCTCCAATCCTCTCCTCACTGTTCCCCTCATATTCTCCCTATATCCGGCTGCCTCGTTCCCACACAGCAGGTCTGCTTGATGTTCTTGATGATATTTCAGTATTACTCAGAGAAGTGTGCGATATATTAACAGATAGTCTTTTATTGATGTGTCTGTCTACAGTATCCCACTTATTACTTTGCAACTAAAATAAATTATTATATTATATTATATTATATATTAATTAATAAGCTAGTGCATATCAGCTGCCAGTTTATAAATTCTCATTTAAAATATTTTGTGAATCAAAGAAACATTTTTTTTTTTAATTTAAACTCAGTCACATCAGTGTACATGTGAATTTATCTTCAAAATGTGCACTGTCGCTTTAAGAATGTAGGCCCCGCCCCGTATAGCCAGCAGTTCAGTCACATCAGCACCGTGGACAGGGAGGGAGGGGGACTCGGCGATGGTGTAGCGGCGCCAGGCTCACCAAGCCCGGCTGGAATATCTCATCTGCGGCGTTTTACTCCTGCCTGGATACCGTGTGGCCGGTGCAGCTGGCCTGGTTCAAGAACCGGAAAGCGGGAGCCGTACTTTTGATACTGAGGTCGGTTATGGGTTATAAACCAAGCGCAGCGGCTTAGCGTTTCCACAGGCGTGTTCTCATCTGTAAGTACTGATCGTTATAGAGGCTGTATATGTGTCAGAGCGGCATACGGACATACTGTATGTAGCATATGTATCCTGCTACTTGTCAAGTTGACGTATCATTTTGTCACATGAAAGGTCTTTCTCAATAATCATTGTATGTGCTTGTGCTTTCTTGAAACCGTTTCGTTTTCAGTGGGATTTAAATGGAAAATTGAGCCAGAGGCATCGTCAGCTGCTCTGACTTATTTCTAAACCACGATGACTATATAAAAAAACAAAAAACAAAAAAAAAAAACAACAACACCTGGAAAGCGGGATGTGTTTTATGCATTATTTGTGAGGAGTTTGAACGGAGAGTGTTTTGTAATCAGGAGAGATTTGTGGCATATAAACGCAAACACTGAGCTGGCAAGAGCAAGATTGATCAAGTTTTGGATGTTGTGAAATCAGTTCTGTGACTGACTCAGAATCTTATGTATATGTTTATATATTACTTATGTCTTATGTACTGTATATATAACACTTATCTAATAAGTTTGATGCAGTGTTAAATCGTTTACATCTGGAGTGTTATATGAAAAATAATAATGTTCTGATGAGTTGAGGGGGAAAATTCTCAAAAAAGAGTTGAGAAGCTTTCCTGTAGCTCAAATGGTAGAGCATGGCGTTAGCAGCGCCAAGATCATGGGTTCGATTCCCAGGGAAAGCAAGAGCTGATAAAATGTAAAAAAAACTGTAACTTGAATGCAATGTAAGTTGCTTTGGTTAAAAGCGTCTGCTAAATGCATAAATGTAAATGTAAAATCATAAATTGGGCATTATTTTGGCTTTTTTTAAATATATATATATATAGTGGATTAGACCAGAGGTAATCAAACTTTTGTGATGCCAAGGCCCTCCAAATATGATAATTGCTGTACCCTTACAAAACGTCTTATATTTAAAATCAAATAATTGGCTTTAGTATTGTAATTCTACTAAAACCAAAGCAAGTGAATAATACTTTTTTATTAAGTTGATCGTTCCACTATTAGACTAATGTTATATGTTTAAACTCGAATGAATGAATGAATGATGCATTTATGAATAAACGCATCATTCATTCATTCATTAAACTTGAAGATAAGTATTTTCAATTACATTTTATTTTGAATTTAATGAAATTTATTTGAACTGAATTGCTTTTCACAATAAAAATGGTTTAAAAGCAGATTTACAGAGATTATTACAATAATATTACCTTACAGCCCCCTAGCTCCCACTTGCAGCCCCCCTGGGGTTTCACAGACCCCAGTTTGAAAACCACTGGTTTAGATAATGACCATTTTTACTTTGTAGGTCTGTCTCAGCAGATGAACCATTTACATTGGAGATGGTCAGTTGCCTGAGAGATAGATTGAATTACCAGCGGGGCTCTCTGTGATTTAGGTATATGAGCACATATTCATTTGACGTTTATCCTCTCAGGCTGGAGCCTGGCAGACTTTCTCTCTGAATTTCCATTTGGTAACCACTATTTCTACTTGAGCATTCATCTTCTGTGTGTTTGGCAGCAGTGTTAAACTCGGAGGCTGTTGAATGGGGCTAATGGATTAAATGCATCTCTGCAGTGCCAAAAGAGCTGCAGGTACTTGCATTAAAAGCTCAGGTAGTACTGAGGATAATAGTTGGGGTTAGGTGGGGTGAAAAAGTCAAATGCATCCACTTACTCGTAAGTGCTTCTCCTGTTTTCGGCACTCTGTTGGGCTCAGCATCAGTGATGGGAATTCTGAATCATTATTGAGAATTGATTCTTTCGAATTGTTTCAGTTAAGCAGTCCAGCATTTTTGTTATTTTTTTTTTACATCACAAAGTTGTCATCACATGGTCCCTAACATCTTGACATTGCATTCATGGTCAAGTAAAGATATATGAAAGCACACATAGTGGTTTTACTATGGGTTTTATATTAAGTTTAAGTTAATTGAAACCTAAATATTATTAGCATTTATATGAAACAATAATAAATTCACTTAATTTTTTGGGCTGAAGCTTCTATAAAAGCTGTTTATTGAAAACCAACTCTTTCGTTATCATTGTAACATTTCTGCTATTCGATTAAAGTGACATACTTTTTGCCCCATCAGTCAAATCTTTAAATACTGCCCAACTACTCATTATCAGCTTGTCCATTATTTTGAAAAAAGACTGTTCTCCAGTGATTTGGTGAGTTGTTTACTAAACATCCTTTCAATCTTATGTGTGAACTAATCATTCAGACTGGTTTTGTGAACCATTTCCACTGATTCAGAAGAAAGATTTGTTCATTAATTAATTACAGCTACACCTTAGCTGTTCTAAAAGATATGTATTTAGATTTTTGTATATGGCAAAGTCTTATGGCTGTTATCTTTTCTTTCAGATTCTGAGAACCTAGTCAATGGGAACCACTCGTCAGGAGTGCCAAAATCTCACTTGGTCTCCAACGAAAGAGTGCGCCCTGAGCACAGTGCCATCGTCAGTTCCATTGAGAAGGACCTTCAGGACATTATGGACTCATTAGTCATGGATGACCCTCAGCCCTCTTCCTCTGAGTCAAAGAAGCCCTCTGGTCAGCCCATCTCTCAGTCACCCTTGTCCCCCATGTTAAATGGAGGGGGGCGCTTCCTTCTCTCACCCCCAACGAGCCCTGGTGCTATGTCTGTGGGCTCCAGTTATGAGAATACCTCTCCTCCTTTCTCTCCTCTCTCATCCCCATCCGCTGCCAGCAGTGGCAGCTACACCAGTCCATCTCCGAGTGGTTGTCAGGACCAGCTTCACACGCTTCCTCCTGTGCCAATGAGGTCTTCTAGTTACAATTACACCAGCCAGCCACCCATACCTCAGCCACGGACCATACTGCCCAGCTATTCCGGTGGCAACAGTGGGCCAAAGGTGCCTGAGAGTCCCAGACTCCAGCGAAAGGCTCTTTTAGAAGCACCGCCAAGCCCAAAGCCAAGTCGTAGGGGGTTGAACCAAGACAGCTCGGTGGCTAAAACCCCAGACAGCCCCATACAGACTCACATTCTGCCCTCAGTCTCAATCTCTACTGCTCCGACTGATCACCCATCTGTCAGTCGGGTTCCAGTTCCAGGTAGTCCCAGACTGGCCCCCAAATTTTTCACCGCATCCCCATCCTCCTCACCCTCTAGTCCTAGAACCAAAACTGCCATTGTTCTCCAGGATCGGCCCTCAAGTCCTTTCCGGGAGCAGCCTCAGCCAGATCGCTCCTTGACCTCTAGTCCCTCTAACCAACTCTCCCCACCCTCGCGATCTTTCCAGCCCCCCTTGGACCCCATTGTCCACATCATTCAGGGTGGACCTCCACACCCACATCCTCGCATATTGCAGCCTCCAGAAAGTCCGCGGCTGGCCCGCAGGAACATTGAAGGGAGTAGCATGAGGGAGCTTCCTCCTCTTAGCCCCTCTATAGCTCGCAGGGGGGTTCCTGTGCTACCTGGAGCTCTACCGGGAACCCTGCGGACTCCAGAGAGTCCATCCCCAAGAATGGTGCCAGAGAGTCCCAGACTCAGGCGGAAAGCAGGGTCTCCTACAGAGGAGCCATTCAGCCCTCGTGGGGTGCGTGCTCGTAGTCCTTCACCCACCTCCGGGCTAATGGGGGAAGGCAGTGGACGGAAGGGCAGTTTTGGGAACTCGCTCTCTTCTGCATTCAGCCTGGGTTCTCTGCCTGGGCCGTCGCCCCGATCCAGTCCCAGGAGCCACAGAAAAATGTCTGCGGGCCACAGGGACCTTCTGATGCCTCACCCTGGCATGAGGGAGCGCAAAAATAGCATCACAGAGATCAGCGACAATGAGGATGACCTTCTGGAGTATCACCGGCGTCAAAGAGAAGAACGACTCAGAGAGCAAGAAATGGAGAGACTGGTGAGTGAGATGCAGTAGCACCCTTAAAAATACATGCATTTATGTAACAAAATATCAAACCAAGTAGGATTTATGAGAAAGCTGTCTTCGTGTATCCACTAAAAACAACCTCAAGAGTAAAGTAAAGTGCAGTTAGCTCTGAGGAAAGATCTAACATCATTTGATTGCAATGCCCACTTGAAAGCCACATAATAGTATAAAGAATCCTTCTAAGAAATACTCCCTGTCTCTGTTTGTACATGTCATGTAGAGTGCTGCCTCTGCATGTCTTCCGATGATATGTAAATTGCAAGTTTCTACAGTTAATATTTTCCAGAAAAGCTCCTCAGTGCACACTGATGGCTGAATCTAATCTTAACACACCTAGCAAGCAATTGTGCTTTTGGTGAGAATGCAGGACATTTGGAGAAAATGCTACTACACGTCTCAGGCAGAACTGACACACTGACTAATCCACTGTCGTGCTGAGGCAGAGGGCTCCGATTTTACCATGGCAACCCCATTGTTTGTTGTCTCTTTTACTGAGAGGTGGGAGGGAACAGTAGACATCTTGGTCCAGTTTTGCAGCCCAGAATGAAGCAGCTGAGACAAAGGCCCCTGTGAAGTTTTATATGTGTTTGTGTCTGAAACAGCTCTTGTCTGCTTCCCTTGTAATTACCCATTATGGTTGTTTATTGCTCTCAGAAAAGGAGGTGATCTAATTGAGCGTACAGAGTTATGCTTCAATACTCCCAACAGAGAGTATCTGTAGTATGTTATTTGCTAAGCATGCACAGTTCTAGTATGCTCCTAGTGTGCTTTATTTGGCTCTTTGCTGATGAAATGTGCTGGAATAAATGCTGAAAGAATGAGCTACAATAAATGAGCTCAACATGCCAATGACCTCATCCTCACAAATGTGCTTGATCTCCAAAAAGGTTCAGTTCAAATTGACAAACAAGAAATGACCTTTGATTCAGACCTTGTTCTGAAATATTTGCAAAATGTCAAGTGTAAATAGCAAAGAATGTTTGCTCTGTGAAGAAAGATCAGATGGTCTTTTGAATTTTCTGACTGTCAGCCATTACATCACTCGTTATCAGAAGCGTCGGTCCTGTGAATTGGTATTTTGACATGGTCTGGTGGCTTCTGTTGTCCATTAACAAACAGCACTCAGCTGTTCACTCATTTCTGCAGTTCCATACATCATTCGTCAAGCAAGTATGAATTTCAATAACAACATCAGTGTGATGCATCTGACGTGCGGATCAGCCACATTGAGCTCATTTGAGTGCCCCTTGGCTCCTGCTGAGAAGGAGCGGGGACACTGCCTAGCATGACAAGCAGAAATGTGCTTCAGGGAGTTGCAGCAGGTTTTGATTTTTTTTTTGGCAGCTGACTGTCATACAGAGAAGAGGTCAGGCAAAACTTCACGTAACATGGCACGGCATAGAACGCATGGCTGCTGCAAGAATCAAGAAGGAGACAGTGGTGTTGCCTGCAGTCTGGAGCTAAATCTGAGCTGCAATGAGCTAAGGTGGCGAATTTCAAATTGGATACTTATAAGGGGTCCTACACAAAGCAGGTGTACAGGTTTTTACTAGTAGTGATGCACCGAAATCAATGCATTAGTGATATAGCCACCTTTTGACATTGCAGCCATACAAATTTTACATTGCTAACATCATTTTTGGTCACAGAGAAGTGCATCCACACTGCTGACGTTTTTACTTGCTGTAGCTTATCCACACTGTGTGTATGCACCTTTGGAGAAATGATAACTGAACGTCACTGTTTTGGTCAGTGGTTCGGGCCAAAACCTTTTTTTGTGTGTGTGCTGAATATTCTTGTTTGTCAAAATTTTGGTGCATCTCTATTTTTAAAGAGGTCATGAACTGAGAAATCGAAATTCCCTTGATCTTTTGACATATAAGAGGTCATTGTACTATAAAAACATCCTGTAAGTTTCAGAACTCAAAACTTTCTTGTTAGTCTAAAAACAGCTTATATTGAAGCCAATCTGCCAAATGACAGCTTGTGGAATGTACCACTCTATGATATAATATTGTGGCTAAATACCACCTCCGCAGAAGAAGATCAACACCTGCTTCTACATCACTGCCTGTTTAGCCTCGCCCACCGATTTGTGTGTGCAGTGTAAATTATGAGAGAGGCGATCACAGGTCTATGAAGAAACCAAAACGATAAAGATGGCTCCGAAGATAAGAAGACACTGTGCAGTGCCAAGTTTATGGAAAAACAGTCTGTGCTGTGCCTTCCTTCTGATCCCAATGTTAGGAAAGAGTGAATGAACTTTATTTTTAATGATGTGCCAGACCGCGTCAGTAAGAACTCGGCCCTTTGTTCACTTCATTTTACTGCGGATTCGTTTACAAACAAAGCACAATTCCACTTGGGATTTTCAGAAAGATTGAAACTAAAAGATGATGCTGTGCCAACTATATTGGATCTGACAGTAATGTCGCACCACACAAGTGTGAGTAACTGTTTTTATTACGTGGTCACTATTGCTTTGTCTGTTACTACAGATCGTTTTATATGAGTATTTATGCGTTTTTAACCTAAAACACAGCAGCGTCCACCTGTGTCAGGGGCGCGGGAACAGGGGTGCTGAGGGTGCTGCACCCTGTTTTTTTCTGTGGGCAACTGTAAACTGTTGTGAATAAAAAAAAAAAATAGGCTATATATATATATATATATATATATATATATATATATATATATATATATATATATATATATTATATACTGTATATTTATACTTGACTATTTGGGATTTGACTATGAAAAGAGATTTGATTATGTTTGAGTTTTGAGTTATTCAATAATTCAAATCAAATCACGATGTGTATTATTAATCAATCAGATTTGTTGTTGCCGATTACAACGCATAACTAAGGTTACCTTGAGGGACCTAATTTCAGTTAGACACGAAGCGCATGAGCATGTAGCAAAAGAGAATTTATGAGTTTTTCAAAAACCCTAAAAATATTAAAGTTTCAAGGACGAGCGTGAGAAATTTTGGATCGCATTAATGTTCAGGACCTCCTGAGGGAGTTTATCAGCGTCACTCCAGAGCGCAAAGCCACGTTTGGAGTTCCAAAGTCTTCATAAGGTTAAATGCTGACTGTTATTTCGCATATATGACACCGTGTGCTTGTTAACTACTGTTACTGCCATGCAGAATATTTTTATAATATTTATTAGTCTTTCTGGTTGTTATTTGTGATATATTATGTGTTATCATCATAATCTTAAAAATAGCAGAGGGGTTTGCAGAATGTGTCCCATTCCTTTAAGTCTGCTTTAGTGGTTGGCCTGGTTTAGCCAGTCGTTGCTGTATCTGTCACTTGCATTGAATCGGCTGTAGAGTAAAACTTTAGCGTTCTTATAGTCCATCTGCTCTCGCTCTCTCTCTCTCTCTCTCTCTCTCTCTCTCTGGTGGACTGTTTACCAAAGTTTGTAGAAATTTGGGGTGTTAATGAGGTATTGTGTACGTGTTATACGAGAACAATGAAATGATGTTTACTTTTTAAACGTGTAAAAAAATAGTTTTGAATGAAGTGTGAATAGTTGCGTAACTTAAGAGAAATTTGTTATAATAAAGATTCATTTAAACATTTCTATGGTTGCTCCGATGTTTATAACATTTAGTTTACATTGGCTATTTTGCTATCTATTTCTATGTGCTCTTCGACATATTTACCATTTGCCCATTAATTTAACAGTTGTAAGAATTAAAGTTATCAAAGTTATTAAAATGATGCAGGGCTACTTGATGCGCGCGTTGCACACATCCTGCCAAATCACACACGCAGCACTGCCAATGCTTGCTTTTATGTTTGTGAATGTTATGTTTGTGTTGTGGGATCTGTAGGTTGTGGCTTAAAAGCGGAACATGGAAATATCATGGATGTTTTTTTTTTTTTTTTGTTCTCAGCGATATGAGTCTTCCCCTTCTCCCAAAACAGCTTATAGCTACCTATTAAAATAGTTCAGTTTTGTATGTAATGGAAAAGTGATTAGGCTATGTTTCGTTTTTTTTTTCTTCATAAAGTTAATTTAGAAAAACCTTGGGAGCATTTTTTGTTCGTTAAATGTTTTTTTTTCTTTTAAGCAACGACCAAGCGGCCAGCGTCAGAGTTGATCGCCTATGTTTGATTAATTTAGCCTTATCAAATCATCACGACTTGACTAAAATAAAATCGATAGATAGGCCTATAAAACAGTTCAAGCATATCACAGTGTTAGTTTAAATGTTTAACCTATATAAATGTGCAACAGTTTGTGTGGAGAGTGGAAGCTGAAGGGAGCTTTACAGGCCACGGAGGTTCCAGCGTGGTCACTTGCATTTTTTTCTTACAGTAAAAACAACTTAAAATACGCTGTGTGATTTTTGCTCATAAAGGTAAGAGTAATATATCATTTGGAACTGTAAAGGGTCTACTATTATTCGTGTGCATTCACAATATCAACATTGTGCTTTTATAAAATAGGAAAACATGCGCTTTCTGCCGGTCTTGAACAAGAGCGCTTCAATGATGAACTGAAACTCGGCAACTCGAAACTGGCTCACAGATATGATAAATATATCTATAGAAAGCTTTAAATTACTACTTTAAAACGAAATAATTCAAAGCAAAAACTCTTCATTAGCCTATGTAATCCATTAAAATATATATATTTCTCTCTGCGCTTCCAATGAGGAAATGGCGAGTCATTTTTTCCCCGTCACCGTCTAAAATATAAAAATAAGGGAAAGCCTAAAACAGGCCCAATTATAATTTGCGTTTTATTTTATAATTGTATTCAATAATAAAAAAAGTATGTAAATCTTTGTCCTTGAAATTTAAAGGATTTGCTGAAAGCAATTTTGTCTGACTGATAGGCCTATGTGAATTATTTATTGGCCTATCTTTTTAATCCATGCATCAAATGCTTTAAAAACAGCTTTAAAATTACTTTATTGCATTCCAGATGCTTTTAAAGAACTTTTCACTATACATTTTACGGGTTTTTAAGCTTGAATGTAGCTTGAATGTAAAACATTGTTATGAATTCATTGTAGCCTATTCCCATTTGTAAAATAGCTAATTGTGTCTAACACGATCTCATGAAAGTGCGTAGGCTATAGCACGATTTTCTGTTTCTATTTGGCGTAATATTTATACGCAGAAATTGACTACACCCCCACCCCCCCACACACAGCACCCCCTACATAAAACACCTTCCCGTGCCCCTGACCTGTGTACGCTGTCAAACATACACAACTATTAGCCAATCATAATAGTGGGTGTTTACCTCTGCGTCTACAATCTGCCACGCCTATTCAAACAGTGTTCTGAGGAGGGGGGGTCAAAAACAGGACAGAACATTTTTACTTCTAAATTATGTTTTTTGATGTAAAAATCTTGATAACAAGTGGTCCTCAGAGAACAGTACAAAATAATAAAGATGACCCCTTTAAGGCCGAATTATGTTACTGCAGTTTGTTACATAAATTCTTTAAATTATATTTAGAGTTCTGTTATAAATATCTACATATTCCACTTTGTTTTTAATTCACTAGTTCACACGTATTCAGATGCGACTAAACAAAGAGTTTTCTTGATGAAAAGTTCTGACTTATTTAGAAAGTAATCATAACTTCTGAGCTCACCACTCAGCAAACTGTGAACATCAAAATTATATTTGTTTTCAAGAAAGTGTATTTTTTTCTTCATTTTATGCATGTATTGCTGAGTGAGCCAGTCCAGTCTGCAGTGCATAATTTATCATCCCTAAACTGCCACAAGGCTCCAGAGGCACACATGGTTACCTTAGATACAGCCTTGGCACACACACACTTGGCATATGGCGTCAGTCACTAGAAAACCGTTCTGTCAGTCAGCTCGAGTGCCATACTGATGCCAGCCCTGCTAAAGATGACCTCGTTTTTTTTGACTGAGAGCTCCCACAATGACATCACATTTCCATTACTCCATAAAACTGACATTTGCTACACAGTAAAAGCAGACGAGTCAGTGAGGAAGTACTCTTAGTGAGAAGTTTATTTACTGAGAAATTTTACATTACATTATATTATAAAGAAAATGTATGATTCTTCTTCATGCAATAAACCTTGCTGACATCATTTATTATCATTTATCATTATAAATAATAATGATAATAAAATATTTAAAAAACAGTTATTATAACCCCTTAAGTGAACTGGAATGGTTATAGGTTGCAGGGAAGACGTAACCACCTCCACGTTGTTGGGAGGGCAGACATGGGTCATCTACACAGGGGACACAAGAGGTCTGTATGTCAAGCATCTGTCCCACTGCTCTTGTGGATTAGCACACTAAATATATCCACTTTCACTAGCCACATTATGCAGAAACATAACTATGTGTGTTTGTAACAGATAGAGAGGGAGGAAGAGACAAGAGGTATCTAATGTAATTCATTAACCCGGCATGCAACTGCGTTTTGACCCAGTAAAGTGCAATTAGAATCTTCCTGATGAAGATAAAAGCAGTATCCTCTGACACAGCAAGACGCATATGAACTCCCTCTGGAGCATTTTGTTGATGGTTTAATGTGTTTGCTTCCTGTGTTCTTGCAGTTCAGTGTAAAGTGAGTTATCTGCTCTGGGACGGATTAATACTGATTCTCCTCACAACAACAGAGAGACAGAGTATTTGAGAAAAAGAGACAGTTAACTGACTTTCTGTGGCGCTGATTATCTGGGTCAGTGCAGACTTTAGTTATTCTGACCCGGCTCTTGTAATCAAGACAGTGAAGAAAAACACTGAGTGCTCTTAGCAACACCTCATCTTGTTATATAAAGCAATATTCAAGGATTCTCAGAAAGATCTGTTTGACATTTGCACAGTTGACTCCGTAATCCTGAAAGATAGAGACATTGATACTGGAGTGTGATACCTATATGACAGTCACTTGTGGTGCTTGATTTCCATTATTCAGATTAATAAAGGCTTGTGATTTTATTAGTGGTGCAAGAATCATTGTTGCTATTGTTCATACTTAACTTTAGAGATTTGAACGAACACTAAAGTATTGAACTTAATTACACAGGTCGTCCCATGTTTACAACCCAACAAATGAAAATTTTGTCATCATTTATTTCACCTTTATAAGTGTCTTTCTTATGTTGAACACAAAAGAAGACATTTTAAAGAACAAAACAGCTGTTGGTAGCCATTGACTTCCATAGGGAAAGAAATACTATATAAGTCAATGGGGATCATTAGCTGTTTGATTGCCAGCATTCTTCAAAATATCTTCTTTTATGGTCAGCATAAAAAAGAAACTCATACAGGTTTGGAACGACATGAGGGTGAGTAAATGATGACAAAATTTTAATTTTGGGTGAACTATTCCTTTAATTTGTACATTTAAGGAGATTAAAGAAGAGTGAACAGACAATTTATTTTCGTGTTATTTTTGTGATCTGTAATTTATTTTAATGTTATTTACTTAGTATTTGTCGCTTGTGTGTTTCCCTGACGGTGTTTTGTCCTTGTGAGTATGACCCTGTATACGAGTATTGGCAATGTTGGACAGGGGATATTTTTTACAGTGTAGCAGAAAAATATAAATATGTGAGATAAAATTCAAATTCTTCTTCTGCCCTTGAGCAGAGACCCTTCTCCCTACACTGGTGTTTTTGAGAAGAACTGGCAGTGAAACTATTACTGTTCCAAAGTGTGCCAAGGGATTCACAGAAGTGACGGTTGGTTCTGTCCTCTGCTGCATCTCGATGATCTAAACTTGGCCATGAAATGACACAATGAGCCAAACCGATAAACCTGAAGAGGCCACAGGCCACTCTATATCCTCACCTTTTTTACTGCATTTGTACAGATAACAGGCAAGGTCTAATATAAACCACTATTTATGTCTTGTTCTTTTGCCAGGTATCTGAAGGCCTGTAGAAAGGGTGCTGTTTTCTGTCTTTGGTTGCAGAGGATAATGAATCCCTCATGTGATTATATGCTACTAGTCTATGCAACACTCATGTATGAGTTCTCTCTTAGCTTTATAGGGCACAACTAGACCTTTATGTGTACTTTCAGACACACAAGGACGAGTACATAATAACAGAATTGTATCTTTTGGGTGAACTGTTTTTCTTGAGGACAAAAATTTGAATTTAAAAGACAACCTTATTTAGGTTCTTGAAAACAAGTACAATTCTCCATTGCCTTTTTTTTTGGACTATTTATTTATTTTGAGGGTCAAGCAAGTTTCCCATGTTTCACAGCTGTGTGTGTCTAGACTTTTTTTTTTTTTTTTTTCAAAAATGTAAGCTGTTTTTCCTCAAACTGTGTGAAATTAGAGTTTCCCATCATGCTGAAGTGCAGCATGAACAGATGCATCTGGTCCCGTTGACTTGGTTTGTGGTGATGTGCTATTTTTCAAGATTCAAGATTCAAGATTTTTATTTGTCACATATACGATTATATAGAGAATATATAACCAGCAGTGAAATGTGAGTCAGGTCCGCTCCATGGACAGTGCAAATATTATAGAATACAAGCACAGAGGAAATATACATACAATGAAATAAGTAAAGAATAAGTATAAAATATAAAAATGTGCATGACAGTATACTGTAGACTTAAATATTAAGATAAGCAGGAATGTACAAGAGAGGAATGTGCAAACAGGTTGTACATGGTTGACATGTAGCAGCAATACCAAAAAAATAAAAATGTACAATAAAATACCAAAACACAGAAAGTGCTGTGTGCAAATGACACTGTCAGTATGAGGTAGAGAATAATGAATATCTACTGATTGTTAAGTGATTATTAAGTGAAGTCATGTTGATGTTAAGAGGCTGAGTTTGAGTTTAGGAGTCTGATGGCCTGGGGGAAGAAACTCCTCCTGAGTCTCTCAGTTTTTGCCATCAGGCAACGGAAGCGCTTACCAGCAGTGTTGGGCACGTTACTTTAAAAAAAGTAATTAGTTATAGTTACTAGTTACTTCTCAAAAATAGTAACGGAGTTAGTAACTGAGTTACATCATTATAAAAGTAACTAATTACCAGGGAAAGTAACTATTGCGTTACTTTTAAAAAAAAAAAATTAAAATATGTCAAATAACTTGGATGCCCCCAATATTAAATATGTTAAATGAATGAAATGGACACAAAATAGAATAAATTATTATTATAAAACATTGTACATTAATCTACACTATTTATCTACTGACACTTAGCATCAGTCAGTCAAGTATTATAATATGATATTATGATAATTTAGCATTATATGATGATAGAACTTTAGTAATTAGAATAACCAAGTATGAATGCATATTTGTCATGTTGACTAAACAGGACTGGTGTTGGTGCTTAAGATAGTGTTTGTTTAGTGTTTCTATAAAAAAAGGGGGGGAAAATTATAAGATAAAACTACTATGAATTCTACTACTAATAACAATATAAAACACCCTAAGGATTAATGAGTCTGCGTTCGCTTGAATTGATTTGCTGAAATCAAAACAGGGATGATAATAGGTGAGCGCCGGCCAATGAGATTGTCGTTTGCGCATTAGCTCCGCCCACTAGCGGAGAACCCGGCAGTTCTTAAAAGCTGAAGAATTCCAAAGGAACTCCGTTATTTTGACACGAAAACACAACAACGAATATCGTTTACATGTAGCGCGTCAGTTCTGCATGTTATGAAAGACTCTCTCGCTCTGTATCTCTCTCTCTCTCTCTCTGTGTGTGTGTGTGTGTGTGTGTGTGTGTCAAAGCGACGGCGAGTCCTGCGCCTTCACACTAGAGTTTATGGTAACTTAGGTCAAATACAGCTACACTGCGCATCCATTCAGATGAACTGAAAAAATAAAATTCTAATAATATTATAATAAATGATAGTAACGCCACATTTTATTGTCAGTAACGGTAACGGCGTTGTAACGGGGGAAACAGTAATTCGTTTGATTACTCGTTACTGAAAACAATAACGCCGTTAGTAACGCCGTTTATTTATAACGCCGTTATTCCCATCACTGCTTACCAGATGGCAGCAGAGTGAAAAGACAGCTCTGCTGTCTAATATTCAAAGACATTCAATAAGAAAGCAGTTGTTTTTGTTTGAAATATCACAACAGAAGTGTCGTCCCAGGATGTTTACTGGAGGGCTTAATGCTACTGTGCTTGGTTTAGTCTGTAGTCTGTGTTTGGAAATACTGGGATGTTTTTCTCCCTGTGGGTTTTCTGCAGGCAAGCATTGACTTTATTCCTCCATGCACATTCATTTTATTTTTTATTTTTCTAGCTGTATCTATAAGGAAAGCATTTATAGGTTTAATTTCCCAAAAAATGTGAGTGATCTTGTGAATGATATTGGCTCAATATTGGCTATTTGTTCAACCAATGGCAGAAGGGTATTCAGGAAACCTGTTTGAAAATGATTATTTTTGCAGTTCATTTTAGGCACAGAAATTACACATTTCAGCTCAAAGTGTGTGTGTGGGTGTGTGTGTGTGTGTTTATTGTTAATATAATATTTAATATTTAAAAACTTTTTATATTAAGTTTATTTAATGGCAAATATATTCAAATAGACATGTGACAGTGCTGACAGTGCACATTTTAATATCTCTTGGATGTTTGCTTTGGATGCCCAGAACGGAAGCGGTTGAAGTCTGTCTGGTTAAAGGTATTCAAACAATCCAGGCACGTCACAGCAGAAAGAGTGGCACCGTGACCCCGTCACACATTTAGAGACAGAAAAAGGTCAGGAGGAGCCTCTGACATGGCAGGGGGTTTGAGAGGCTCTGAAAAGGATTTGAGGAGCTGTGTGGGTGTGTAGGTGTGTGTGTGGGTGTGTGTGGGTGTGGGTGTGTGTGTGTGTGTGTGTGTGTGTGAGTGTGAGTGTGTGTGAGTGTGAGTGTGAGTGTGAGTCCAGACAGAGGGAAGACAGTGGAATGTAAGAGCTGGGATCAGAAGGCAAAGCCTGTGTCTCCTGAGCTCTGATTGGTCCATGTGTTGTTGGAATGCATAAAAATGAGTGAGCGGAAATAAAAGAGCTGGAATGTTTCTCCAAATGACACAGATTGTCTTTTTTTTCTTTTTTGTATGATGGTATGAATCTGGCATTTTTAAATTCCTTACCAGGCCACTTAAAGGGCAGTAACTTTCTGTTTTCTTCTTCTTCTTTTTCTTCTTCAGTGAAACAGAACTGAAAAGTTTCATTTGTTTTTTTTTCACATTTATGTTCTTGAACACTGTATGTCGATCTTTCAGTTTAATTAATTTTGGAATTAATATGATTTTTCTACCCATTTTTGCATTCAGCATCATATTGTGGTTGATCTACTTTAAAATAATTCATGAATTACACTATATGAAGTATTGCACAAAAGGCCAAAATATATCTATACATTTGTTTTTTTTATTTAATGATATTTATTATATAAAATATTTATTTCATGTATATTTATTATTATTATTATTATTATTATTAGACATTTATTTGATGTACATTATTGATCACTGGCTTTGAACAATGACAGAAAATAAAACTAAAAGTTATTAGACAATAGAGAGCAATGTTAATGATAATTCAGAGGTTTAGAATTGAGTTTTTATAATTTGATATACAATTTTATATGATAACAATTACATGTTAAATTATACTATTGAAATTTGAACCTCATGCCAGATTAGGAAGGTTGTGATGTTAACTAGATTTGAGTATAAACTCAGAATTGGCCACTTTGCAGAGCAGTGCAAATGTAACCTTTGCTGTTTTCCTGAAAAGGACTCACCTGAATGAGAAATGTGCCTTCAAGATACACACTCACCAAAAACTCCTAGCAAAGCGGAGAGATTTATAAACAGAGAGCTACGTCTGTTCATTGCTGTCATCTGGAAAGTATGAAGTGCTTAACGGTTATCCTACATACCGGTTCAGTGGAAACCCTCTATATTTTTCCATCTGGGTTTCAGCATGTAGCATTTGACTGAATTGTAATTTTCACGTCAACGGTATTTCTCCAGTTTCTGAGAGAACATCTGACCAGCGCCCACACAAACGGTGTTGTTTAGTAAGCACTGACCCCTGAGTGGGTTACAATGAATAGTAGTTCAACTGGGCCTTCCCTCTCGCATGTTTCAAAGCCTTGACAGATAAAACAAGACATCCATTTCAGAGCCTTTGAAAACATTGAATCATATCATCATTAACAGCAGCCACCAGCAGAGAAATGAGCCAGATGTGATCGATTTATGTACCTACCGGCACACACTTTGAGAAAATGGACCAGAGTGTGTGTGTGTGTGTGTGAGAGAGTTGGAGGCGGAGGGACTAGGGCTTTATTTGTTCATCTGTCTCAGCGTGTGTGTGAGTTCTGGAGAGCTACTCAATGAGGAAACATCTGAAAGAACCACAGGACTCTAACTAGTGTGCTACTTTTAACACATCTCAATGAGGGTGAGTGTGTGGTTTTAATACATTCTTTTATCCGAGTTAGTTGTACTGCTCATATAAAAGTACATTAATTACTTATATTTTACTTTTACATGTATTAGACTGATGCATTCTGTCATATATTGCTCATCTAGGTATTTAGTCTGCTATTATTGAGTTATATGTTGTTACATGACTTGAGCGTGAACGTATTCCTTCATGTGTTGTATTAGGGCTCCTTTTACAGCACAATTAAGCAGCATATTTCTTTAGAAGTGTTCAGGTAGCACTGGCTTTGATTGGAAACACTCATCAAGCCTGGCTGTAAACTCCAGGATCAGAGGCTCAACAGGCCTGGATGGAAGCAGATCAAATGATTAGACTCCTTCCTATGGTTCCCTCAGCCTCTGTGTGTTTCAGAGCGCTTTTAAAACTCAGGGTGTGCCACCCTAATCTTAAACAATTTCCTTTCCCTGAGGGGACCTACTAATGATGACTACAGAGGGCCCTTTAAACTCATAAATGAGTGTTGTGCACATTAGGGTCTGTTGTATAGTCCTGGTCTAAACTGGGACTAAACGTCTCTTTTAGAACTGAGAACATCTGTGTTCAAGGTCTTGACAGTTTTTGACTGAAAAATCTCTAAAATGGAAGATGTTGCTCTTGGTTCTTAAGCGGAGATAATGAGCTGTTATAGTATACAGCAATTATTGGTGCAAATTGTAGTTGGCGAGAAACTTTCTGTGATATCACCTCTTTGGTATTAGAAGGGTATCTGGGTTGTTACGGAGCCTGAGGAATGAAAGCACAGGGCTTTTCGTAATTCAGACGTGTAATTTTCTCGATGAGACAGGTCTGTCGGGTGAAGACATGTTGATGCGGTTCTGATAAGTGATTGAACGTTCTCCTGTGCTGTGGATTTTTAAGTGATTTATGTCAACGGATCAGTTTTAATGGTCTCTCTGAGCCACCAATTTAAATTCAAACCAAAATCTTTTTTGTTTGGTAAGATGGAAGATTTTGTTACTTTTTGATACAGAAGCATCTCTCTGTCTGAGGTAATTAGGTAGTTTGATGGGAAAGGGCCATGGGAACAGTCTAAACTGATTCCCCTCAGCCATGTTTCTCATTTCAGTGTGATCCTGGAGATTCAGGAAGCTGATGATTACAGGTTGAGCTAATTAAGGGTTTGGAGAATACTCATCACAGTCCTCCACAAATCACACTGAGCTCATCCAGTCTCTAGAGCACATCAAAGAGAGCACACACAACCTGCTGGAGTAGCAGCGTGCCTCTTTTTGTTTATCTTCCTTTTCTGGTGTGGATTTAATCATGTGTAATTATTTTATGTCCTACAGCATGGTTTGTCTAGTCGGGGGTTTGTGACAGAGCAGCTCTCAAAAGATAGAGATTTTATTAAATTTAAATATGTAATATTAAATGCATACTTCCATTCAGAAGTCGGAGCGTTGGTAAGATTTCTTAATGTTTTTGAAAAATAAGTATTTTGTACTTGCCAAAATCAAAATTCACTAAAAACAATAATATTGTGAAATATTACTAGAATTTAAAAATAAGTTTTTTTTTTATTCAAATATTTAAAAAAATGTATTTTTTTCCCTGTGATGCAAAGCTCAATTTTCAGCATCATTACTCCATTCTTCAGTGTCACATGATCCTTCAGAAATTATTCTAATATGCCGATGTTGTGCTCAAGAAATGCTTCTTATGATTATAAAAGCAGTTGTGCTGCTTAATATTTTCAGGATTCTTTGATGAATAGAAAGTTCAAAAGAACAACATTTACTTGAAATAGAAATCTTTTTGACATTTATCTATTTGATCAATTTAATGCATCCTTGCTGAATAAATAATTAATTTCTTTCAAATTACTTTTGAATAGTAGCATATAAAATTAAAACAATAAAAAATAAACCCAAACATGATCTCCAATGGAAAATATATATTAAGTTTCCTAGAGATAGAGTTAATGGGCACCATGTATAATATAATATTCACAAAATGGGGGTCAGCCAATCATTGAATGTATTCAACTATATGCAAATTCCACAGTGCTCATTGGTTTCCCAGTAATAACTGTAAATGCCTAGCTGCATAATTTAACAACAAAATGCAATTGTATTAATAATCTGCATTAATATATTGCATTCATATGACCCAAACAACATTGTTAAATGCATTGTAACCACAGACAATTTTACAGCCAATCTGACAAGCATTTCTAGATATTAACATAACGTAAAAACATGAAAAGTTTATTCTTTCCATTTGTGTACCACAGACTGTGTTACTCAGCGGAGTCGGTGCCTCGGTCTGGGTCAAATGGCATGAAATGGCCAAAGGTCACACTGAGAATGTGTCTTTGAGGTGGGCCTGACTGGCTTAAGAGGGCAGCTGTTATCACATTCAGACCCCCCAGGCTGTGACAGTACATGAGTTCTGTGTAGCTGCGTAGTTTTTTCAGTGTCTGCCTTAAGGGAGGGCCTGTTCTGACAAGAGCTGGGAGTTTGTATGTGCTGAAAGCAGGGCCGCGTCCTCTCGCTTGAGGACAGGGTCCTGATAAGAGTCTCTCCAGACAGTGGCGCTTCTGTTTATTTCCTCTCCTCTCTCTTCAGATTGGCATCAGTAGGATGCTGAGTACCAGAGGCTGGCGCAGAGGAAATTAGATAACGTGAGGGCAATTTTTGCCACCCCTGACTCATCTAATAGCTCATCTCTGTTGTGTTTTAGGAACGGCAGCGGCTGGAAACAATCTTGAACCTCTGCGCCGAGTATAACAAGGGCGACGGGCCGGCGGGAGATCTGGGCAGGATGGGCGTCTCTGGGCTTGGCTCGAGGGACGGGCTTAACGTCAGACGTCCTTCCTTGGACAGTGTGAGCAGCGCTTCCCTAAGGGTGGCGCAGAGACATCGTGAAAGCCAAGAGGAGAACCTGAAGGAGGACAGCAGTAGCACTGAGAGTGCGCAGCAGGAAAGACGGACCCCAACAGCTCTGCTAAATGGACAAAATGGACAGGTCGGACTCCCTTTCCTTCTTTAAATCGGAACAATTTATATATGTTTTCACCATTAGCAATGTTAGTATCTACCTTTTTAATCATTAATACAATATTATTGTGCTTTTCGTATTACATATTTGCAGTATTACACTAAAGTTTTAGGTTGGAAATTGGAAATTTATACTTTTATTAATATTTTTATTCAAAAGTGACTAAAGAAATTCATAATGTTTTATAATAGAAAACAATTCTTTAAATTGTAATAATGTTTCATAATATTACTGTTTTTACTGTATTTTTAATCAAATGAACAGCCTTGGTGAGCATGAGAGACTTCAAAAGCGATATAAAAGTACTTACAGACCTCAAACTTCTGAGCAATAGTGTATATTACAGTAAATCATATAAACTGTGTGTGAATTGTATTCAGGCAGAGGACTCTCTGGGATCAGGCAGCATTGGCCGTTTGGAACTGGGATACCTGGAGGAGGAGCGGGTTCGAGTGCTGGCAAAGGTAGATGAGCTCAAAGCTCGAATCACAGAACTGGAGCAGCAACTTCAGGAGTCCAAACAGGAGGTGAGCCGCTCTCATAAACATTTTTATATAGTTAAATACACTGAAGGATATACAGGAAGTCCTTTCCTAATTATAGTGGATAAGAGTCGGAAGCAGAGGGAAGTGATGCGTAGTGGAACAGAGAATGTCAGATGGAGCTCTCGGGTGTGTTTATGTGGCCTGTGTGAGAATTGCTCTATCTGACATGTTGATCTGGACAGGCGGAGATGGAAAGAGCTCTGCTGCAGGGAGAGAGACAGGCTGAGCTGGAGCAAATCGAGGCCGAGGCAGAGATTGTCAGCCAGCTGCAGCGCAAACTCAGCGAACTGGAGAGCACCTTCCAGAGAGAGAAAGACAAGGTAGGATACACACACCACATAAAAGCTCACAGAATGAAATTGTCCATATTCAGAACGCATTAATGCATTCATTTTTCATGTAGAAGTAAAAATGTTTCCATAAAGGTGTGGTCATATTTAGCATTGGTTGGCAAATTTTCATTGTCGAAATCCATCATCTCGAATTTCACATGAGGGTAAAAGATTTCCCCACGCAGATTTTGCAACTGGTTCAGTTGGTCGCAAATTTGCTGTGTTGACCAACAGAAATCTGCTTGATTTAAAAGTGACTTCATTAACTGAGTTTCCATTACAGATTTGTGCAAAATTTTTGCGATTATTTAATAAATGCCGATAAAAAACCTATTGCGAATTGATGGCGTTTCCGTTAACTGATGTTATGCGGCTAAAACATTTTTTTTTTCGTCTCATGGTTACAGATGTTGGTAGATTTACATATATTGCAGCCACTGCACTAGCCAATAATTTTAATCAAAGTAGACGTATGCGTGTATCTTTAGTGAAGAGTCGGCCATGTTACAGCTGTAATGCACTACAGATGTATGCAGTGTAAACAGGGTTATCCACTTTTATGTAAGCCAGGTGACCTGTAAATGCAAAAAAAAAAAAAAAAAATTACGGTTTCCATTGCAGTTTTGTGATATATTCCTTTTTTGAATTGGCTGAAGAAAAAAAAACACCTCATGCGAGGTTTCAATTGTATGTATTATGTACAAACTTTCTTGCAATATATGGGAGTTTTCGCGAAATTGACATGTTTCCATTAGGTGTATTTTCAATTTATGCAGTTTGAAGGGTAATGGAAACGCGGCTATTGTAAGCTGTTCTTCAAACATGCAATTTTGCTGAAATGTGACTGCACCTTAATTGTTAAGAGTTTCAAATCCCCAACTGACTGTTTTGTGTTTCATACTGTTGAGCCTCTCTGGACTGAACAGCCTTTTCTGGTCTCTGACATTCCTTAAAGGCATGCCATTCTGTCGGATGGCCACTCAAGGCCCATTCTGGTCTCGATTGCCATCCCCAGGTAAAAAAAAAAACGAAAGAGCGAAAGTGCTCATTCAAACTAGCCAAAGTGCTCCCCATTACATCTGGTCATCCTACATTCCACAATAGAGGATCTGAAGACGATAGTCACATTTAAATGCAGTTCACTAGTTTTGTTTGGGCAGAAAGCCAAGGTTCTGTCTAGTAATCAAGCATTCATTCACAAGAGGTGTTGTCTTTTTCCTCTCCTTTTGTGGTGGTTCTCATCAGGTCCTCTACAAAGCTTGGCAACACTAACAAGCCTTCATTAACCTCTAATCTCCTCACTACTTTTTTCCACACTCACAGTCTCTCCGTTTCTTCAGCTCGCCCCCTCGGGTTCAAAACTGTTTAGCTTAGCGCAAACTCAGGCTTTGGGATTAGCGGGACAAAAGGACAATAGCTCCAGTGGTGCGAGACTTGGTGACTTACAGTGGGTGTCTTTTTAGAAAGCCTTTTCCTGCACGCCATTTCAGAAATCCAGCTTTTATTTCTTATCCATCAGATTCTGGGTTTCTCTGGGTGTTTTAGTCTCCTTTTTCGATTCTGCCAAGTATTATGCTCTTGGAGAGATCCTTAAAGGAATAGTTCACCAAAAAATGAAAAAATATAACTTTCATAAGACATAAGATCTGGAATGCAAAAGGGGAAATTATGAACAGTGTGCTTGGCATTCTTTCCCATGGAATTACAGTGAATGGGAACTGAAGCCTTCAAGCTTCAAAAAGGATGCAAAAGCAACATCCTATCATAAAAGTGATCAGTACAACTAATGTGGTAGGACATTTAAGTGCTTATTTTAAGATGTTAAAGGGATAGTTATCCCAAAAATTAAAATTGTGTCATTTACTGTATGAGTTTCTTTCTTATGTTGTACATAAAATAATATATGTTGAAGAATGCTGGAAATTAAACAATTGATGGTCCCCATTGACCCTTCTTTCACTACTACGGAAATCAATGGGGATTAACAACTTTTTGGTTTTTCAGAATTCTTTAAAATATCTTCTTTTGTGTTCAGCATAAGAAAGAAACTTTCCAACAGGTTTGGAACAACCAATAGCAAATCTCAACTGGTTGATTGCTTGTATCATCGCAAAATGTAAACTACTGTATATTATTGCTCGGCTCTAATCTTCTAAATGCAACTATATGGCATGACGACATTAAGATATTATATATATTAACTTTATGATTTTCTATAAAGTTGGTTTGAAACAATGTATTTTTTTTAAAAAAAGCACCAAAAAGCACTCAACTGGAATAGATCCTTGCAGTTTTCAATAAGCATTATAGCTGATAAACCTTCATAGATTTTTATATCAAGTAATTTTTTTTAGAATACTTGTATGGTACCTGTGCACCTTAAAGAGCTTAAAGTCCACATTCATTGTAATTGTTTAGAAAAGAGCAACAATAATTTCTCCTTTTGTGTTCCACAGAGGAAAAAAAACTTTGATTAATTAATGATATAAAGGATTGCAACAAGGTTTTTCATAACTGGTTTGTTCATTCAGATCTTTATTGATCAGTTTGTTTGCTTTGAACCCGTTTCCCTTACGGGGGTTTGGCTACCACCGCGGTCATGTTACCAGACCAGCTGTAATTTGTACTAGATTGATCTTGACCGCAAACAATCTGTGCAGTGTTTGTGCAAACACAGACAATTCCCCTATAAGCCTTGAAAATGGCTTTTTAAAGTTCTTTAAACAGAATCTGGTTCTGTCAGTGCTTTGATATATTGATGTTTTGACGTGCTATGAATGTTGGTCTGGAAAGAACACAGTGCATGAATGCCATGTGCAGTAGAGTAGCTCAACATCTAGCCTTAGAAAAATCAGAGGACTAACTTTTTAAAACATATATATCTGATGCATTAAGAAAGATGCTATTGCAAATCTTTCTTTTTATGATAAAAGAAAGAAAAAGGCAAGCTTCAAACTAGCCGACGATCCCAAACAAATCGATTCCTGTCATCTGATATAGCATAATCTCATCTAAAAAGCACATATCAGCGGATAATCATTACATCTGAAGTCTTTGACTAAGAAATGCCTGAGAACAGAAGTCTGTTTGGCCCTGTTGACGGCCTACAGTCCAGTGCCACGCAGTGTTTTATAAGGCTTAGAGTTCATCATTTCTGGCTCCACCCACTCTGTTGTGACCTCTAACCTCAGACGCTTCTGCATGGCGTGGATTTGAGCTGTGTGTTCTCTTTCTCTCCCCTTCCCCGGATGGTGTGTTTTCTTTCTAGGAGAGGGCTAATGTTGACGGGGAGCGGGAAGCCCTGGAGAGGCTTCAGGATGGGTACAATGAGTTGACGAGCCAGCTCCATAACTGCCCTGAGTCTCTGAGGGAGCAGTTACAGGAACAACTCAAGAGGGTCAGTGACCATCAGGAACATCAGCACATTACCGACTGCTTCCGTCCCACAGTTCTGGCTTTATAAACCCCACTTTCCAGATACACATTCCCAGCTAAACTCTTTTGGATTGTCCATGCACCAAATTCACCACGATGATCCTAGTAGAAACATTATTCAATGTTTATTATTATTAAGAAGGATTTCTGCTGGGAACACCATGTTTTTATTCTTGTCTGAAAGTGTCTAAATACCTTATGGGAGGTAAAGTGGTGTTAATTGGTAAGATTTAGCATGTTTTCGAAATTTTGGGGTGTATTTTTGAGGTTTCTTACTTGCTACTGTCTGGTGCCAAAATATTAATAACACTTAACAATGTACTAATCTATTAATGCAGAAACTAACGTAGTGCTAGTTTTATTTTGATACCTCTCACTTCTCTCACATGATTATTTCCTTCAAACCAGGTAAGTGCAAAACCCACCTGCAGTCGATTTCATTGGTCAAATCAATCATGCAAGAGTTTAGAAAAATCAACAAACATGCTTTTTATCTGGAAGTGCAACCAATTTTATAATAAGGTTAAGGTTAGGGTTAGGGTTAGTATTCATTTAAACATTAAATAGGCAATCAGCTATGATTGAAATACCCAATGAAATCTTTAAAATTGCTAAAGTTTGTGCGTAACGTGTTTGGGGGAAAATCATGCACTTCTCTCTGTATGCCACACAGATTATGATACTTTGGCCAAAAGATGTTATTTCAATGTATTTTGTGTAAAAAGACACAAAAGTACAAAACATACCAGAAAGCCTCTGTTTAAAATATGAAGAAATATCATATTTATTTTGATTAGCATAGTTGAAGGAATCTCATCGGACAGTGTTTTTGATGACTAGCCCTTTTTGCAGGCAGAAATATCCCAAGGCTTGCACAAGAGAGAAGCTATGTCATGTGCGCACTGAGCCTTCAAGCTTCACAGTGTCAGAAATGCGTTGATGAATTGATAGCAAGGGTTAGCCAGTGTCCTTGTGATCTGTATATAGAAATGACAAGACATGATGTTTTTCATAAATTTAATTTATGATCTGAAGTCTCAATGGCGTTCCTCTTTTTCAGTCTTTCCCAGTTTTACCATCCCAGCTGACTGTTTAAATGATGTTTGATGTACTTTGGTTTCAGTTGTATGTATTATGATAGATCATACAGTAAGGGATTCTGGAAGAGTGTATTATATCCACATAGACCTATGTGTAGCACCAGCAACCGGACCCGTGGGGATAGATGGAATTACTGCAGGAAGTCTTTGAAATGACATATAAACCATAAAAAATATCTTAAGAATATGTAAAAATATTCTATATATTTTAAAATGTATTTCTAAATATGGTTAAAGTTTTATTTTAGTATATGGCTGATGGTTTTGTTGATGTTACACATTGACATTTTAGTACCTGTTATAGAGTTAGCAATAAAAATATGTATATGTATATTTATATGTGAATTATATAAAGAGTTAATCATAATAACAGATAGTATTAATAATAAAGGTTTATGTAATATTAAATACATTTATTTTACCCGTACTTATGTTTCTTTACCTGTTATCAATAACTGAAAATAATGAATTATTATAATATATAGTAAATAAATGTTGACTTAAATGGTAATTTAATTTAAAATTAATATGTATTTTAGTTAAAATATTTTTTTAAGTATTTAAAAATAAAAAAATTGGATTTTTTTTTAATGTAGCCTATTTGTATTTGGATAAGGTTGGCAACCTGTGTTGCATAATGTTCCTACTGGTTTTTCCCTGTGGCTTTTTAAGCTGACTCAGCTTGGCTGCTGCATGCATAGTGCTGTTGTTTATGGGATTCTCTGACTAGTTATTGACCCCCTGCTTGTATGTATGTGTGTAGGAAGCTGAGACTCTTGAGGCTGTGACTAAGCAGTTTGAGGACCTGGAGTTCCAGCAGTTAGAGAAGGAGAGCAGTCTGGAGGAGGAGCGCGAGACCATCAGCCAGCAGCTGCTGCAGGACAGAGCTCAGTACCACAGCAGCGTCGCCAAAAGAAAAGTAAATGAAACACAGACACATAACAAAGCATGGAACCATTAAGGGCATCTCAAACTCATTTCCAAGCTGTTGTTTCCAGGAAAAAGTTGCATCATTGGAAAGCCAGGCCAATCAGCTGGGAATACAGGCTGCTCAGGAGTGTGAGAGGCTGGCCAAAGACAGAAGTATGACAATGCAGCTGCTACAGAAGGTACAGGAAATGAAAAAATGACTTACTATATTCACTTTTAATGTTTTTACCCATTTTAGGAACACTTTAGGGTGAGGACTTGCACCAGATTTCTCCAAATGCTATTCCATATTATTGTCTGTTGTTGCATGGTCAAAAAGACCAACTTTTTCAAAAGTTTATTGTTAAATGATTGACTTGGAATGTGTGCACTGGGATACATATCTAACTAAAAATACTCATTTGAATGAATTGCTTTGTTAGTAGTGCTTTGTAGTTCATGTAAATGAACCGTCTCTGTGCAAGCATTATCCTAGTTTTACTAGTTTTTCAATTGAGATCATGATTGTTTTTTTCCATATGAGTAAATATATATTTGATCATAAATACTGTGAAAACAGTAGTATTGTGAAATATTATTATAATTTAAAATGACTGCTTTGAATTATCAGCAGGCGTTGCTCCTATCATCAGTGTCACATGATCCTTCAGAAATCATTTTAATATAATTTGGTGCTCAAGACAGTTCTTGGTATTATCAATGTTGAACACAGTTGTGCTGCTTTATATATTTTTGTGGAAACCATGAGACCCTTTAACCTTTACCTGATTGACTTGGAATCTGTGTTTCAGGAAAAGGAAAGGCTGGCCAATCTGGAGAGAAGATACCAGAGCTTAACTGGTGGAAAGACGTTCCCCAAAAGCTCCAACACTATGAAGGAGGTAAGCAGAACTGTAATCATATGCTTTATGAGCATGTTATGCTTGGTTACAAATATAACTGCTGAATATTTGTTCACATGCTTGAAGTTAGAATGTATTTGTTGGTTAACATATCTTTAAAATGTTGTCCAAGTTCTTTCCAAGTACAAGTATGCTCTCATGTGACCTTCAAATGGTTGATGTGGACCCATAGTATGTTTCTTAGGAAAACAATATGCATTTCATCTTTGTAGTTTGGTTTTCTTGGGCTAGGAGAGCTGTAACATTCAGCTTTTTTTGCCAGATGGTAGCATATGCGTCCCCTGTGCCGTCCCATAATAATTTGGTTAGTGAAATAGGAAATTAAATCTTTTAGACTCAGGATATTGTTTGATTTATAAACCTCCGCACAGGATGTGCTTCACATCAGCGAGGCTGACCTGTTAGACGATGACCACCCCTACTCCTCCCTTTTTCATGCTTCCTCATTCCACTCATATCCCATGGTGCCTCAGGAGGTAACTGAACTAACTGTCGATGCATGCAGCCTGGAGCGTCTAAAACTGCCAATATTGACCAAAACGTGCTCTGAGAACATGTCAGTACAAAACATCTCAATTTGTGTTGCCTTATCGAAAGCGTTGGCTTGCTGGGATCTGATGTTTGGAGGCTTCCAAAGACAAATCACTCTCTGAAGTTTTGGAAGGAGTTTATTGATTTTGTGTGCAGCCAAGGCCCTTAGAAAAAAGTTTTGTGGAGTCTACATATCAAGTGTTGGGAAATAAGTAACAAAATTGCCATTTGAATGAATTGTGTTTATTTTTGGGTAGTTCATGTAAATGAACTGATTCAACAAATGATTTACAGGTTAATTTTATCCACTGTGTTTTATAGTTTTATTACTTTTCATTCATAATTGTTATTTATTTATTTATTTATATATATTTTGGGCTCAGTAAGATTTTTTTATTGTGAAAGAAACATCTTATGCTAGGTCTTTATACATATTTAATCAAAAATACAGGAAAGCAGTAATATTGTGAAACATTATTAACATTGAAATATACAGTTTTTTTATTTTAATATATTTTAAAATATAATTTTTCCCTGGGTTCTCTTGTGAACAGAAAGTTTAAAAAAAGCATTTATTTGAAATAGCCTTTTTTAACATTATAAATTTCCTTTCTAAATAAGTGTTAATTCCTTTAAAAGAAGTTTTACTGATTTTAATCTTTAAAATGGTAGTGTATATAATGTGATAGTTATGAAACTAAATAAATATTGCTAAGAGTGTACTTTTTCGAAAGTTATTTGACTGTAGTTGGACTACTTGAAACTATAGCTGCGTCCCAAATGGCACACTATACACTATGCACTCATACACTATTATGCACTATGTACTCAGTGTAGTGTATGAAAGGTTATTTTGCCATTCCTAAATGGTGTCTGATAGCCCCTCCCCCTTCATTATGTAATTAAAGTTGCAACAGTTGAATGCATGAAGTGTCCAACATTCCACACTTTATTTATTTATTTTTTTCCCATTTAAGTGCATCATCTGGGTATTTAAAGTGCACTTTTTCTTTTTGGAATTTTCAGTGTGAACACACTACTCACACTATTAATATTACAAAACGGCATAGAACAGTGCATAAGTACGTGATTTGGGATGCACAGCTTGAGTAACTTGAAATTCATGTTAGATGAAGGCATGTCGCTGTTAAGCTAGGTGTATGAATATGACAGAACTGCTCTCATTGGGTTTGGATGCGAGTAAACTGACAGCTGAACTTCTGTCCTGCGTGAATGGATTGACTGGTAACTTGTCTCAGGGGTACTTGAAGCTGTCGGATGTTTATAAGATGTATGGGAGTGATTGCTATGACATCCAGCTCGCCAACGCTTCCTCACACGGCCTCTCGCTTGCCCTTGACCCAGCTGTAACTGCCCCTCGTGAGGTATCATAGCTGCTCTCTTCTTGCTGCTTCTCTCTTTTAAACTTCTTTTCTTTTCTTCATACCTATAGTGCTACTTACATTTGTTCTGTATATATTTGTTAGCTTTACATCATATACATGGCCATCACCAAGCACAGTATTAGGGTCATGCTAGGAAATGTTGCCTTTTCCAGTATGATACGGTATTTTATCATAAATATTGTGACAAATAAAGTGTTGAAGTAATAGTTGAGAAAATAAAAATGTAATCAAATACTCAAGCCATCCAAGATGTAGATGAGTTTGTTTCTTCATCTGAACAGATTTGGAGAAATTTAGCATTGCCTCACTTACTCAGCAATGGATCATCTGCAGTGAATGGGTGCCGTCAGAATGAGAGTGCAAACAGCTGATAAAAACATCACAATAATCCACAAGTAATCCACATGACTCCAGTCCATTAATTAACATATTGTGAAGTAAAAAACGGTGTGTTTGTAAGAAACAAATCTATCATTAAGGCATTTTAACTTTAAACCATCACTTCTGGTTAAAATATGAGTGCACAATCCATAATTATGTACATTTATTATGTATATTTTGGGTAAACTATTACTTTAATAAATTGCATTATGACTCTCAAGTAAAATACAGTGAATAAACTGTATTTTAATTTAATATAAGTTCAGATCAGGGTTATTATCATTAACTAAAACTATTAAAACATTTTTTGTTAATTGAAATAAAGCTGAAATAGAAAAACTAAACATAAACTAAATGAAAATAAGAAATGTTGCCATGACAACTAAGTGAAATAAGTTTAAGGTGAAGCATACAAATTAATAACTTAAAATAAAAACTAAAATCAAACTAAAACTGTAATAAAAAACTAATAATATTACAAAAGCATGTTAATAAAAATGAACTAACTAACTAAAAATTAAAACTGCAAATATGAAAACAAAAGCTAACTTTAATACTATTAAATTAAAATAAATTAAACGATTATTTGGATATAACTATGCTTTTAAGAAATAAGCTATTATTTTCGTACATTTATTTTCTTAATCAAAATTAGCATATTTGATTACACAGTAAGGAGTTGGAAACAAGTTTGACAAATCAAAAAAGGCAAAAAAGAAAATATAAATAAATAAAGGAACACAAATGGCACCCGTTTTATAGCATGACCCATCTCTACGCTTCATGCAATAAAGCAATATCTTACATGTTAGTTTTTGTCCTAACCAGCTGCATTTTGTTCATTCATTTGGTTGCTTTGATGGTGCTAGATGGCCCTATACCCATTGAGAAGTCACAATCTCACTCCATATAACTGTATATTAAACATAAAATTTGTTCTGATTGGCTGTTTTCACATTCACTGTAGACAGACCTACCTGCTGGAAACTTCACGTTGCATCTGGTTAGGACACAGTATTAGGGCTAATGTTTATGCAGAGATTAATTAGAAACTGAATAGCTTTGTTATACTTAATTACGTGCTGTAGTTACTAACTTTATAACTTCTCTTTCCTTCTCTGCTACTTCCTGTTTTATCCCTTCTGCCTGTGTCCGCGTGTCACTCCTGGATGTCAGGAGTATGTGACCGTCGGCCAATTAAACCAGATCTATGGGATGCCGAAGGTGGAGTCTTCCCCTACCTCACCCATCCAATTACTTCAGTCTTCTCTCGCAGACTCCGCCTTCTCCTGCCTCCCCTCCCCTCACGGCTCCTCCCTCTCTCTCTCCTTCGAGGTGTGTCTCTCCTCCTCTTGTTTTATTCCCGGTTAGGGCTGGGTATTGCCAACGACCTGTGTCATTCAGTCATTGAACGAATCTTTCAGTCGCTCATTAACACTCTTCTCTTTCTCTCTCTGGCATCCCACCGTTCCACATCTCTCTCTCTCTCTCTCTCTCTCTCTCTCTCTCTCTCTCTCTCTCTCTGCGCTTATGGATGTGCTGCGTGTGTTAAGCGTCAGTCGGACTGGGGCAGGCCTCAGATGCCCGCTCTAGATTTAGAGCGCTGGTACCAGGAGGTAATGGCAGCTGGAGATGCTAACCATCTCTGCCCTCCTCCTCCCCTCCCGGCTAAAGCTTTCTCATCACGCAAGCTTGCACAGGTAACAACCAGAAGCTCAGCTCTCTTTCACCCTCCTCTGCTCTTCCACATTTTCACACTTCATCTTCGTAGGCCTTTTTATATTGATGTGTCTAAGTAAGGTTGTTTTTGTGGGTGTTTTGTGTAGTGGTTTTTTTTTTTGGCTCTTGATTCAAGGTTCAAGGTTTCTATCTTCTGTTGTGTGGAGAACCATCTATAGCAGATTCCTTTTGTTAAAGGAATAGTGCAACGAAAAATGAAAATTCTGTTTGTATTTACTCTATTACTAATCCTCATGTTGTCACAATCCTGAATGACTTTGTTTCTTCAATGTTACTCAAAAGGAGAAGTTGAGCAGAATGTCCAGGCTGCTCTTTTCTGTTACAATGAGAGTGGATGAGGACACTGTCAAGCTTTAAAAAGTATATACAGTACTATATAATATACAACGTTTTTTCATGATAGGTTTTAATTCAGTTTGATATAATCACATCATTATTCACATGGCACAGCCAATTGGTTTCGTTTCACATCAGCAGCCAATGAGCTTGCTTCTCAACATTCAAATACTCAGCTAGTGTTGCTTGCTTGCAGCACTTCAGACACCCTCCACTTCCCCAGCTCCACCTGTGTAGATCTGCTACAGCGTGATTTCATGTATGTTATATATGGGGGTTATTTCATGATATATGTGCAGCAGCAGTATTTCTTGCATGCTCACAGCAGCATGTCTGTGAATGTATTGCCACTAGCAAGTCTAGGTATTATTTTGCCGCAGCTTGAGCAACGTAGCAGATCTATTACTCCAAGAACAAATACATTAACATTTGTCATGTACATTACCATGCTAAACTCTCTGAGAGTTGTCATGACAAAACATATAATAGCTATGTATGAGGAACAGACTGAAGTGACATGATCTCTATTCATCTTTTTCTGTATGGAAAAGAGCAGCTTGAACATTCTGCTAAGTAACTCTTTTTGTGCTTCATGATAAAAAAAAATGACAATCAGGTTTTGAAAGATATAATAGTGAGTGAATGATGACAGAATTTCAAATTTTGAGTAAAATGTTCCTTTAAACAAAGCAACCTTTTACTGGTCATGCATGTTTGTTAATGGACCGTGAAGTGTTATAAACTGTATACTCAACTGTTCAAAACTTTTGGGGGTTTTGAAGTCTATTGTGCTCACCAAGGCTGCATTTGTTTGATAAAAAAAATAGTAAAAACTATAATATTGTGAAATATTTTTACAATTTAAAATAACTGTTTTTTAATATATTTTAAAATGTGTTTTATTCCTGTGATGCAAAGCTGAATTATTTAGCATCATTATTCCAGTTTTCAGTGTCACTTGATCCTTCAGAATTCACTCTAATATGCTAATTTGCTGCTCAAGAAAAAAATCTTATCAATATTAAAAAACAGATGTGCTGCTTAATATTTTGTGGAAACCATGGTATATTCTTTGATGAATAGAAAGTCCAAAAGAACAGCATTGATCTGAAATATTTAAGATTATAAATGTTATGACTGTCAATTTTAATCATTTTACTGCATCTTTCACAAATAAAAGAATTAATTTAAAAAAAAAAAAAAAAAAATCATACTTACCCCAAAGTTTTGAACGCTAGTATGCAGAAAGTGCCCTTATAGTCTAAAATCAAGGAACAAAGCATATATTATTATAATCACAATTACAAAAATGTATGGAACATTAATAATTTAATATAAAGCAGTGTGTTCTGTCTAACATTTAACAATGTTGATATAATCAAAAACAAATGTTAAAGATTTACTTCACTCAAGTTTACTTCATTTATTCAAAACAGCAATTTGTGTGTTTTAAGTCAAACTTAAACCATGTGATGACTTTCTGTCTCACTGAAAATCTTCCACTGTAGTTTTTAAATCTTATTTAGACTTGTATTGAGAAAAGGGACAGTTCACCCCAAAATGAAAATTCTGTTGTTTATTACTCGCCTTCATGTCGTTCCAAACCCGTAAGACCAATGGTCCGTCTTTGGAACACAAATTAAGATATTTTTGATGAAATCCGAGAGCTTTCTGACCCTGAATATACAGCAACACAACTGACACATTCAAGGCCCAGAAAGGTAGTAAGAACATCATTAAAATAGTCCATGTGACATCAGTGGTTCAGACTTAATTTTATGAAGCTATGAGAATACTATGTAATTAATGACAGAATTAAATGTTTTGGGTGAACTAACCCTTTAAGACTGAATTTTGTGTTGAACTACACCTTTAAATCTTACAGATGCTATGTTTACTGATGTAAGGAATATAACTCGATTTCACATTAGTAAGATGAAAAGCAACACTTCGACTCACAACGAATCTTTCTGTCCTGCAGGTATACCGTTCTCGACTGGACAGTGATACCAGCCAATCGTCAATTTCGAGACCAAAAATCAGCGCCGGTCTGTCCCCCACATACACTACAGCTACACTGGGACGCAACACTCCTGCCAGGGTAAATACTGCATTGAGTCTCTGTTAGCCTCGGTCCAGGGTAAATACTGCATTGAGTCTCTGTTAGCCTCGGTCCAGGGTAAATACTGCATTGAGTCTGTGTTAGCCTCGGTCCAGGGTAAATTCTCTCTGTTCCACCCCTGCCAGGGTAAATAGTGCATTGAGTCTCTGTTAGCCTCGGTCCAGGGTAAATACTGCATTGAGTCTGTGTTAGCCTCGGTCCAGGGTAAATTCTCTCTGTTCCACCCCTGCCAGGGTAAATAGTGCAGTTATCAGAATCTCCTGCATCATTTAATGTGGTAATTTAGCCCCCTCCTTATTGTTAAATATGCTGGTGGAAATAATAGTTTGTTTTGTTTACCCAGAGTCCTCTGATGGTAGCCAACAGCACCGGGAGTCTCCCACGCAACCTGGCAGCCACCCTGCAGGACATTGAGACCAAGAGGCAGCTGGCTCTCCAGCAGAAAGGTAATGAGAAACACAGCAGCTTGACAGCTGACATTTCAGAGCTGGTTGTAAAATCAACATAAACGGCTGATGAGCCGTCAAACTTTAACCAAAAATGTCATTATTTACTCACCCTCATGTCGTTCCAAACACGCATGCTTTTTTTTTTGTAATTTTCCACATCATTTTTATTTTCCTTATGTATAGTGACCATGGGATGCCAGTTTCTTCTTTCGTCGTTTTCCTTAGTTGTGTTTTAACTTTTGATCATCAGTCATGCTTTGTTGTCCCTTGCCCTCAAACAGAATTTTTGCCCTCCGTCTTTGAGTCGTCCTCCAGTACAGACAGTCCCACAGGTAGAGCTCTATGTAGCATTGGACTGCCCTTCATCATAATCAGCATCCTCATTAATTCTAACTCAACGTTTTGTGCACTTCCTCCCCCATTGGAACGGTCTTGCCTTGTCCAAATGTTCTTTTACCTAGGTTTTTTCCATTTATGGCATAGCTGTGCATGGATTGAATCATGATATCAGTGATAATCTTGCAGTTTCATACATTTAAAGCACTTCTGCTGCACTATCAGTCAAAAGTTGTACACACTTGAATTTGTTTGTGGTGATATCAAAACCTTATGACCTGATTTATAGCTTACATGCTTAAATGCTTGAAATTACTTCTTATGCCTACAAATGAATGAAGACTAAAATTGTATTTAATTCAAAATTTATTTAGTTCACATATAAGACTTGTTTAATTTTTTTTAATTATTTAATTTTAATTCTAATGCCAATATAAATCATACTTAATTGCACCTAACCTACAAATGAATGAAGACTAAAAGTATTTAGTTTAAATATATAAAACCAGTGTAATTTTTTTAAATTAATAAATTTTTAATTTGTTAACATTTTTGTAGTTACTATAAAATTCCCAAATCACAGGGATTATTTTATTATTATTTTTTATTCTGTTTTAGAATGTCTTTTTATGCCAATATAAATCATACATTGTACCTAACTTACAAATGAATGAAGACCTTTTTTTTCTTTTACATTTTTAGTAAAACTCCAATATAATTTTTGCAGTTACTACATAATTCTCAAATCATTGGGAATATTTTATTTTATTTTATTTTATTAAAGCTCAAATGTAAGATCAGTTTAATTCTTTTTTTTATGTTTAATTTGCATCTTTAATATGTAAAACTTTTTTGTGACTTCTACATAATTCCCAAATCATGGGGAATATTTTTTATTTATTTATTTGAATTTTTTTTTTTATTATTTTACTTATTTATCTAGTTTTGTGTCTGTTTGTGTGTGCTTGTCCAAAATCGCAGGGAGCATACATGTTTAATTAGTTTCATTTGGTTTCTAATTAAGTTTCATTTTTAATTATATTAACGTTACAACATAATTCCAATACATTTCAAAAATATAATAAAGAATGAGCAGAGGAGTTTTGACTGGTAGTGTACAAAGGAATCTTGATCTAGAGGTATTGCTTGGGCTGTTTATTCAGCGCACATACGTTACATATTTATATGTGTATGTGTGAGGCATGATGGAGCAAATTATGGGCAAACTATACCATCCTAAATGGATGTGCAGTCACTTGGGTTTCAAAGCACTTTGTAGTCTAATAGAGGTTTTGGCAGCTACCTATGACCTATAAACTGCTTAGCTTGTTCAGTTTTGGGTACATGTAGTTCACGGCATATCCTCTCTGTGGATTTGACTTTCATATGTGTTTTATCTACACCAGGCCAGCAAGTGATTGATGAGCAGCGGAGGCGTCTGGCTGAGCTGAAGCAGAAAGCTGCAGTAGAGGCTCAGTGCCAGTGGGAGGCGCTCCATGGCTCTCAAACGCAGCTCAACAGTCCCTTTTCCTCAACCTCCGGGCCAGTCGTGCACCACTCCATCCTGCACCACACAGCACCCTCTTCTGGGGAGCAGCCTTATGACACCCTCAGCCTGGAGAGCTCGGACAGCATGGACACAAGCATCTCCACTGGAAACAACTCGGCCTGCTCACCTGACAACATGTCCAGGTTTGACATTTCCACATGGTTTCCTCAATCACTTTCTCTGAGCGCTTAGCCAATGGCTCTGTGTCAGGAATTAGAGTCAGCTCTGTGAGCTCTAGTCAGCTCTGTCAGCTCTAGTCAGCTCTGTGGTTTCTCTCCACATGCCTGTCCCAAGCTAAATTTTCAACCATCTGCTTAATGGCTTTCACTGAGTACGATCTAATTTGCCCAGTAGTGCCTGTAAAGTGGACTTCATAGGGTGTTCGGCCAACTAAAGTGAGACTTCAGATCATAGGGAGTAATTCAGATCATAGTAAATTATTATCATTTCTTTTCATTTTAAACATTGCATTTATCAGTAAATGTGAGGGGTTTGAGTATGACAAATTATATGCGTCTATATATATAATACACTTTTAAATATAAATATTATAACATTTAATAAAAATCTTATAAAATTAATATAATACTCACTACTATTCAAATGTTTTGTGTCAGTAAGATTATTATTATTATTATTTAAGAAATATTACTTTTAATCAACCGGGAATTAAATGGATCAAAAGTGAGAGTTACAAAAGATTTCAAAATTTTGAGCTTTCAGTTTTAAAAAATGAAGTCATGACAGAAATAAATGAATTTTTAAATATTTTTTTTTTATAAAGAACTGTAAAAAACAGGTAATAATATTTTACAATATTACTGATTTTACTGTATATTTGAACAAATAAACGCAGCCTTTGTGGGCATAAAAGACTTCTGTCAGAAACATTTAAAAAATCTTAATTATTCCAAATGTTTTGACTGATGTTCTGTAAGTATACAATGCCGATCAGTATTTTTTTTTAAGAATTTAAAGAAATGAATACTTTTGTTCAGCAAGGATGTGTTAAATTGATAAAAAAGTGATAGTAAAGAAGGCATATTGTTAGAAAAGATTTCTATTTTGAATACGCTGTTCTTTTTAACTTCTTATTCATCAAAGAATCCTGAAAAAAAGTATCACACTTGATGAGCAAAAGATACTTCTTTAAAAAACATTAAAGCGACAGTTCACTCAAAAATTAAAATTCTGTCATTAATTACTGTTTTTGTCATTCCAAATCTTCATCTTAACACTATTGTCTGGTTAAATATTATAATTTTTCTTTTTAATTCTAAGGTAATTCATAAAAGTGCTACTATTATTTCTTTCAAAAACGTTAAAAAAAAACTTACTGACCCCAAACTGTCGTGTATATTATAATTTTATATACTAAATATTTATATAATTTTTTTTTTATATTTAATTAATATAATTTGTTATAGTGTCTGTTATTATACATTTATATTATATTACGTCCATGTGAAAAAGTGTAAAATGTATATTAGAGATAAATTCACATGCGTGTAGTAACTCTGTGAATCAGAATGCAGCAGCCGTGCTTCATCTCTTCCCTGAGAAGGAAAGAACAAATGAACGGCTTTGATGCTTGAGGCTACAGATTAGGTTGTTTCTGGGTTAAACGGACTGCGTGAAGACACGTCTTTAAGCTTGTAGGTTGTTGCTGGGTTAAACGGGCTGTGTGGAAACGGTCGTCTGTTCAGCTTCCACTTAACAGGGACAGTCAGAGCACACATAGGACTAATTGGGCTTGCAAAAATATCATCTTCCATAAACACATGCCTAAGGTTTTACCGTTTGCTTATCCACCCTTCCTGTCAGAAATGCACTCCCACTTTTTGTCTGTTCTTCACCATCCCCCTCTGCACATGTAGAGTAATCCATTGTTGTGTAAGTAATGCAAACGTACATATGGCAGTTAAGCGTCCTGTTATACTTTCATCAGAATTTGACATTTATAAATAACACATGAGCCAAAGGAGAAAGGAAATATGGGTTGTGGAAATTAATGAGGTGCAAACTGAGTGAAATTCAGAATTCAGTTCATGAGTGTGGATCTGAATTGAATTGGTCACGCTGCAGAGCATGTTGGAGTGGAATTTGATTTAGAATGACAGCATAAGAAATGTACTTAATTGTAATTCAAAGAATTTCAGTACTGTCACAAAAAAATGCATAATTTATATGATAAGCCTGTTTTGTGTTGTTTGTCTCCATTTTAAAGACTTTGGGGTAAATTAGAGCATTCTGGGAAATGTTGGGGATGAAGTGCATCAGAGTTCATAAAATGAAAGTTAATTTATTAAAAATAATGAAATATTATGTATATGCATATATGGAAAATTAATCTACATTTATTGATTATTAAAATTAATAGTAATTATTAAAATTACATTTTATGGAGTTATGTAATTTATGTTTAATAACTCATACTGAATAAGTCATATTGAAAAATGAAGTGTACTCTGCCGTTTGGGTCCAAAATGCTTTTAATGTTTTTGAAAAAAGTTTCTTATGCTCATGAAGGTTGGATTTTGTTTTAATCAAAAATACAGTGAAGCTGTATTTTTGATTAAAACAAAATCTGTTTATACAAATATTAAAATTAAATTAAATTAAATTAAATTGGGAATTATGCAAAAAAAATAACAAATTAAAAATATTGTAAATATTATTACAATTTAAAAGTGTTTTCTATTGTAATATTTTAAAATATATTTTATTCCTGTTATGACAAAGCTGAATTTTCAGCATCATTACTCTTCAGTGTCATTTGATCCTTCAGAAGTTATTCTAATATACTGATTTGCTGCTGAAGAAACATTATTACTAATAAAAACAGTTGTGGAAACATTTTTAAGGATTCTTTGATGAATAGAAAGTCAAATAAACAGTATTTATTTGAAATATTTTGTAACATCATAAATGTCTAAAGTATAAATGTCACTTTTAATAAATGTAATGCATGTTTGCTGAATAAATGCATTAATTTCTTTAAAAAAAATTATATATATATATATATCACTAACCCCAAACATTTGAACAGTACTGTATTATAAAAAACTACACTTTACAGCCATAATATGAATTTATTTGAATGTCGTTTCATTTCAGTTAAGATTCAAATATTCTCATTTTCAAATTTGGATTCAGGAATTGAATTTCAAAGACATTCTTATTTCAGTTCTGGCCCCCAAACCCAGTTTGACACTGACATGTTGTCTTCAGTTACAAGCGTATCATGGGAAATGTGTGAAGATGTTGTAAAGTACAGTGAAGCGGTGGAGCAGTGGAGCTGGACCGGGGCACGACGGCTTTGTAAACAGAAGGCCTTCAGCTGTTTCTCTCTCAGGAGAGAATTTGTTTACTTGAAATGTTCTTATACAGTTTGTTTACTCTCGTCTTCATAAAGCTTCAAGCTAGTCTGAGACTCTTCTCTAGAGGAATCCATTACACATTTTCTTTTTCTCTGTTTATAGTCCACATGTGCTTCATTTCATGTTTCACAGCAGATTTTCATGCTTGTACTGTATGTGTAATCCAGTTGTATTTTCATATATGACGAAATGTTTCGTAATCCACCGGTCTCGCCGCTACCGGTCTCCATTCCATCATTCACCAAATAGATCACCGAGGGGTAAAATCACTGAACGGTTGCACAACTTTCGCTCGAGTGTTTAAATGTTTGCTGTCTGTCTTGGTTCAATCATGTCTAGTGAATTCCCCCCTCAATATAGTAAATGACTTAGACTGAAGTTTTATGTGTTACACAGTGCCAGTGGTATGGGTGCGCTGAAGATCGAAGAGATGGAGAAGATGTTGAAAGAGGCACAGCTAGAGAAAGCTCGACTCATAGAGTCCAGAGTAAGTCAAAGGATCAGTATACAATCAATACAGTAACCATATTCATCTTTTTTTGACCCCCAGCCTTGTCTAATAACCTCTGCTCTCTTTTGGCTGCAGGAACGAGAGACTCATGCCCGTAAACTCATGCTAGAGGATGAGAGAAGAAGAAGAGAGGAGGTGGAGAAGAGACTGCAGGAGGAGACGGTACACAGACAGCAGCTGATAGAGAAGGAGGTGAAGATGAGGGCCAGAAACTTCTCTCAGGTGAGGAGTCGCAGATCTGTGACGAAAGTCCATTATCATTTTACAGGGACTGACCATTTAATTAGCTAATTTGGCACAAATTTTATTAATTTCTTTTTAAATTTTATTATATATTTGTATTCATGTAGCTTTCATATGGTTATGAAAAATGTTTATACCATTTAAAAAAAGTTTCAGTTTAATTAAAGAAAAGTTTCAGTTTAATTTAATTAAATTACAATTAAATTTATTTAATCGCATAGTCATTAGATTTTAATTTAATTAGTATTAGTATTAGTATATATATATATATATATATTATATATATATATATAAATTATACACTTGTGATGAAGAACAAGAACCACCAAATTTATAATAACTGTATAATTTTAACAAAGTAAGAGGGATCATAAACATTGCTTGTTAATTAGTACTGCCATGAATAAGCTATTACATAAGTTATAGCATAAACGTAATGTAGTCCACAAGAAAATATAACCGAAAAATATTAACATTTTGTTCAAATTAGTAATATTTGTTAAATTGAAATGAAAACATTTTGTAGATTCTGCAAGATGAATATTAAACTTATGACCATATATAATAATTTCATTAAAACATTTATTTACAGAAAGTGACATTTTACAACCTGAACTGTCATAAAAAGGTCCACTTGATTGATCTGGCCACCAAACGTTTTTCAGACATTAATATGCAGTAATAATTTTTTTTTTATTATTATTATTATTATTATTATGAGAATTAAGGTTTTAGTATGAATAGTTACATGAAATGAATTATCCTTTTTTATTATGTCATTCAAGACATTGACATTTTTGACCTTTTGCCACCTTAAAAAAAGATAAATAAATAAAATAAAATGTAAATAAATAAAAAATGATAATAAATGAATGAATATATATCAAATAATTTCCTGAAATTAAAACCATGTTCATCATGAAAACATTTTATTTATGAAGTCAATTTTGGATAAATGAATTGATAGGGAAATAAAACATGTCATAACAAAAATATAAAGCACACGTTGTTGATTTCCAGGCCCGCCCGATGACCCGATACCTGCCCATTCGCAAAGAGGAGTTTGACCTCCGCTCCCACATCGAGTCCTCAGGTCACAGCGTGGACACATGCTACCACGTGATTCTCACCGATAAGATGTGCAAGGGCCATCTTGTCAAGATGGGAGGGAAGATCAAATCCTGGAAGAAGCGCTGGTTCGTCTTTGATCGCCTTAAAAGGACGTTTTCCTACTACGCCGGTATGTGCACCGCAGCGTTGCCTTCCAACATCCTCCTTACTGTGCACTATGCTAATGCCGCTCGGCGAACGTGTCGTTACGCTTTCGTCCCCCTGAGGTTGGGGAAAGAAACGAGGGCAGAACAAAGAGTGGATTGTGGGTGAATCCAGCAGTGGGGGGATACGGATAATTAGTAATTCTTAAGCTCACAGTGGCTGCCATGATTTCCGATAGCCTCGGGTTAGCTAGGGGCATACAAATAACCAGAAGCCCGTCCGCATGCTATCTGATGGTGATGAAATCTGCCGCAATGCTGAGGAAATCGTGCTCATCACCCAGCCGTGGCGCTCGGCAAAGCGTGAGCTCTCGCTCTTTATTTCTACGCGGACTGAAATTGAAGGGGTTGCACCGCAGTAACAAGGTCACATCGGTGCTTACCAGATCATTATTCTCGAGGGGAGTGGGGGATTATTTGTTTTCCAAACCATCGCTGTGCAAAACATTGTGTTAATCACTAGCTTTCTCTTGTTTTCCAGTAAAAATACTTGGAAATGCTTGTTTTCGAAGAAAACACTCGCTTTCGCTTCTCAAGTTAATTTGTTTTCTAACAAAAACATCGCAATAAAATACTTATTAAGAGAACGTTTTTTCGCAGTGTGACATCTCTGTTTCTCTCATCCGCAGATAAACATGAGAGCAAATTGAAGGGCGTCATCTACTTCCAGGCTATCGAGGAGGTTTACTATGATCACCTGCGCAGTGCCACAAAGGTACGATGGAATAAGAGCCCTTGGTATAAGCACAGCTCACATCTCCTGCTGTTTTTCTGCTCTGCTCTCCTGTTGCACCATTTCATTTGATCTTTTTCCATTAGCTTCTTTCTTCTCTTTTGTCTCTTATGCTGTAACCCTGCTGTCAGTGTTCCCCACCCTTCTTTTTCTTCATTCTTTTGCTTTGCTGACTGTTTTCACAGAAAGGATTTTTCAATCTGAATTTGGCAAACGTACGTATCGCTCTCCACCACTATCACCCTATCCTGCATGTTTGCTTAGAGGAAATTGCTCTAATTTGTGCATTTTTCACACACTTACTCCCTTGTGACTAATTAACATACCTCGTCTTGTATTGTTTTGAATAACTGGACTATTTGCACCTTCACATAGTGTTTTTTGCAGTTACGGAGGATGAGAGTATAATGTAATTCTACGACTTGTGTGCGTTTCCCTTAAGTGTTTCTTTACTACTCCCACCTGTGTTGAGATACTAAGTGTGTGTATAACTTAATAGCCCCACAGAAGCAGTTGTGTGGTGTATTATACGCCATCAGCTTCACGTTGTATAATGTAATAGGTTAACGGGAAGCCGTAATATAATTCACTCCTTGACAGTGTCAGAATCATTTGAAGAGATTTGTATATCCATACAAGTGCTCTTTAATAATGAGTATTTAGGTTAGGAGAAGTAATTAGCACATTTTAACAAGCACCTCCTGCTTCACATATGCAGCTGTATTAAAATTAGAGGTGCTAATAATTAGTCATTTATTATTAATTAAGTGGTATGAGTGTTTATTAATCCACTTTAGCTCGAGAAAGCTGTTGTTTGTGCTGCATGTGACGTAGGAGCTTATAAAACCATTATAATGATAGTGTGTTAAAGTATAATGTGATAACAGGCTGTTAAATAAATTAAATAGGCTTATCAACATTTTAAAAAAAAGAGAAGAAACCACTGCCCATCTTTTTTCTTTTTTTTTTTGACATCAAAGTCAGTGTGTCCAATCAAAAATTGCAGCATTTTCGTGTAAATTTATCTGTCACTTGATGGAAACAGCCAAATTATTATATGCCAACATGAAAGTGATGAGACCTCATCCTTCAAAACCATGAGCAAAACTAAACAAGGTAAAAGTAAATACACCCCAGGCTACAATGCAGGTTCACGTCCAGCGAGGATAAACATGCTGACCACAATGTGTTTGTGAAGTGAATTATTGAATGCCAAGAGCATAAAGCCATTAAATTTAATAGATATTTAGAAATATCTACATCAGTTTTACTACATTAAACATTAACTTAAGTTCAGAATCAAATCAAAAAATATTATATGAAACGTGTATATATTTTATAAAGTCTGTAATATTACATGAACCACATAATAATATTTGTGCATTATTATTAATACTTAAAAATTTGTAAATTATATTAAATTATATCATTTGGATTCGTACTAAATATAAATGCATTAAAATACATTTCTTAAGTTTATTTATTATTAGCATATTACAATTAGATATTATATTTATTAAGATCAATAGCTTAGTACGTTTAATTATTTATTATTATTATTATATTTAGCATAATCACTTTAACTGTAGTTATTATAAATATGTATTATAAACTATAAATATACATAAAACTAATATATTATAAAATTATAAATAATACTATATTTTAAATTGTATTATAATGTCTTGCAAATTATATAATTCACACAATAAATTGTACAGGCAAAATTAGTTTAGTCGCATTATCCATAAACATTATTAATAATAATTGGAAAATTGTGAAATTATATTAAATTAATAAATTAAGCTGGATTCATTCTAAACCAAAAATAGCAGTGCATTTCTTGTTTATTTATTTTAATTTTTAAATTATATATATTTGTATAGTGGCTTTAATTGTAGTTAAAATACTGCATGTGGTATTTGTCGTCCTCCACATGTGATTAATTCATTTAATTTCAATAAAAATCATTTTGTAAAAATTCCTTAAAATTGACATCCCCTAATGGATAAATAGCAGCTGATGCATATGCCTTAATAACTGAGTATAGATAGACTCCATACGTGGCTCCCTCACTGATCTGATTGTCTTTTTGATCGCAGAGCCCCAACCCCTCCCTGACCTTCTGCGTGAAGACGCACGACAGACTGTATTACATGGTGGCCCCGTCCGCAGAGGCCATGAGAATATGGATGGATGTGATAGTGACAGGAGCCGAGGGCTACACGCAGTTCATGAACTGAGACAAAACCCACCGCTGCTCGCTGACCCACGCGTCAAAACAGAAACTGTTCGGCAGGGAGACTTCAAATGACCCAGACCTGTTATTCCCAATGAGAGGAAAAACTTTATTTTGTTACTTCCTTTTTTTCTTCTTCTTCTCGTGTTTCCTGGAGATGTTATATATTCACTCAGATGCACAGACAGATATCCACCAGAGGCTTTCCATGTCTGCCTGGATTGAAAAAGGGAGAAGACGAAAAGACCCGGTGAACCAAACCTGCAGGTGGTGGCTCACTCACCATCGACGAAAATGCCTTTTTGCCGTTAGAGATATTTTTCAGTTGCAGTTTATCTTGTCTGGATGTGCAGAAACTTGACTTTCATTTCAGTTTGTCCCACGATTTGTCTTTTCAAACATAATGGGAAAAATGCCAAATGCCATCAAGCCATTCTGGAATAGTGTTGCGTTAAATATTTGATGGGATCGACTGACAAGAAATGATGAGAGAATATAAATTAACTGCAGTACATTTAAATGATGTTTTAAATTAAATGGAGTATTACATCCGGTATCACAGAAACAAAGACTTAATTCACCAAAGCTCACCTATCAGCTCAGGAGTCTATATTTATTGTAGAGGGATGTCAGCGACTCCTGTCCAAGTGTATCCCACTGTGTCTCTGTGTTCCCAGCTCATTCTTTTAGATACAGAACCATAAACGCATGCACACACACACACACACACCACGTACCACAGTAGAGTCTATTTGCCAAGTCCTGACAACTTGATTTTGTGATTTGACTCCCAAGGGAGGCAGCCATCACCTATCACTGCCAGCCTACGAGAGTTCGGAATAATTGCCACAAACAGGAGAAAAAGAAACAACATCATAATCATGCAAGTCATGCAGTGCCTTGATATTGACCCATATTTGTCACTCTTAGTATCTGAACTGTTACACTAGTGAAAAACAGCTGGAATCACAGTCGTAAGGTGCGGTCACATTAGCAAAAATTTTAGTTTTAGGGTCATAAAGGTCCTTTATCAATTGTGTTGAGATGTATGAAGTACAGCTCACACAGAAGTCAAAACAAGCTAATTTTTCGGCTTTCTGTTGGTCAACTCCATTTGCGTGAATCAGTTTTGAAATCTGCGTTGAAATCATGCAAATTGTCAGATTTGAAATGCGCCTGGATTTCGCTTGTGAAAATTCACTGAACAACAGTTAATTAGTGAAAATACGTAGGCAAAAAATGTCAATTGTTTACTGTCAGTAGTGTAGCGGTGCATGAACTACAGCTTACACAGAAGTCACATTCAAAACAAGCAAGTTTTCCGGCTTTCTGTTGGTTAACGCAGTGAATTTACGTGACAGATTTGAAAATCGGTTGGGAAATCTTTCACCATCATGCCAAATTTCAGATTGCATGGATGCCTAATAAAAATTCGCCTGAATTCTGCCTGCGAACATTCACTGAACAACAGTAAATTTGTGAAAATTTTGTAAAAATTATGTAAGCAAATAAAATTTGTCTACTCTCAGTGGTGTATCGCTGCATGAAGTACATTGAAGTACATAAGCCTATTGAAATTCACCTGCAAAAATTCATTGAGAAATGGTAAATTAGCGATAATTTTGTAAAAATTACGTAGGCAAAATGTGTCAGTTGTTTGCTGTCTGTAGTGTAGCACGCATAAAGTACAGCTTAAACAGAAGTCACTTTCAAACCAAGCAGCTTTATGTTGGTTGAATTCACGTGACCATCTGAACCTTTGGCGAAATCTTCATTGAGAAATCTTTCATCGTCGCTCGAACTACATAACTCTATTGAAATGACTGGATTTCGCCTGCAAAAATTTGCTAAACAACAGTAAATTAGCAAAAAATCGGCAACATTTCTCAAGCCAAAAGAGGTCAAACCAAGCAACATTATGTTGGCTGAACTCACGTGACCAGCTGAACCTGTGAAATCTGTGTGGGTAAATCTTTCGCAATCACATGAAATTCCAGATCATGTGGAAATTTAATTGAAATTATTGCATTTCACCTGCAAAAATTCAACGATAAATGTGACCGCACCTTTATTCCATGTGATACATAGTGAGTTTTATTGTTTTAAGAGATTGTTAACAGACATGTACTGTAATTTTAAAAAAGGTGATCTATTTAAATCAGTCTGATACTGCTCTAATACAATTTAGGGAGCTATTTAAATGGTTTAGTAGCTCTTTAAGTATTATTGATGTTTTACAGGCAGGCTATTTATTAGTCTGCCTGACCTTGTGTTAGTTTGGGGAAAATAAAATGTTTATTTATGATTAGCGATGTTACAGCTACGACACTGTTAAAAAAAAGACCAACATGTTCTGCTTTCTCCCGAAACCAAACTGTATGTTGAAATGAAATCTACAGAGAATTTAAATCAACATGAATAATTAGCCTTCATTTTGCGTGTAAGATGTCTTGAGTACTATCACAAAACTAGGTGAAAACAGTGTTGTAAAATGTTGAACATGAATACACTCACCGTTTTCCTTATTTGTGGTGTTTTTGTGTTTATTTGCCTAATTATGATCCATGCTAACACATAAAACACTCACTTGCGGAAAAGACTGTAGCCCAGAGGTCACAACTAAACTCGGACTTCAGATGTAAAAGGTCAAGTAACCCTCACTGCTGTAATTAACACTGCAACGCAAGCAGAAGTCTTGCATCATAGCTACTGTGTTGTTTTCATGACACCAGACAAGAGAGCAGCATGCTAAATTAAAAACCTACTGCTAAGATGTGCAATGATAAGGTTAACCCAAGAAAGTTTGTAGACCAAGTTTATTTTGGTTGGACAACACCAGTTAAACAGTGTCAAAAATTAACCTTGAAATAAATCACTTTAGAAGTACAATATGCTGCTGGCTTAAAACTCACAAATACCTTGTAAGATGTATAAAGGAGTCAAAACAGAAACAGGATTTGCTCCAGCACACACGGATATCATCTCAAACTGTAGGCTAATTGGCAACATGGCTACTATGAAGAGAAGAACAAGGTATTTTTGAGAATGTTGTCTTTTTTAGGATCACATTTTGTGATATCACGTCCTGTTTTTTGGTTCGTTTAGATGTCTTTGGTTCACACTGCATTTATGGTCCGCTTGTTTGATGCACACCAAGGTTCGGAAGGCATGCAAAAATTGACTGTATGCAAAATGCTTGATTTAGCTTTGACTCTGCCCCAGAACATAACTTATATATTACCAAAAAATTAAATTAAGTAAAAAAGCTATTTTTGCGCACCTATGCAGTAACTGTTAATGCTGTTACATTTTGTCTTGGAATATATGATCATTTTTAACACTACATATGTGAAAACTGCCTTTCAAATAGTGGTTATTGCTAAATATGGAGCAATTTGCTGTATGGCAGCCCTAAAAACAATTTCAAAGATGTATTTTGACTTGGACTTTATTATGATTTTAACTCTAAATATGGAAAAACTGCCTATCAAATCATATCACTAAATATGCTAGGCGGCCCTAAAAAATTAAATCTCTTTAGAATTCAAACTTTGAGAAGTTAGTGAGTATCAGTTCAGTCTTTGAGCAATATGTAGGCAATACATACTGAACTGTTTGGGGTATACTGTATGCTTTAGTCTCTGAAGTGAGTTGTTTGCTGATGCAATTTGTAGGGATTGTTTACTGAAATTATTTGGTGATTCCTGGAACGCTGTGAAACTCACACCGCTTTAGTGGGCAGCAGTAGGAGAATATTCTCAATTAGCATTCTAACATGATATTACTGAAGTTAACAGGCATTTTAAAAGATGAATTATTTTTGCTAAGCAGAGATATCAAGCATCTGAGTGGTTTGGAAACAGTTTTTGACTGCTACTTTTAAACACTCAAGGGGGAAACGGTATACAGATATTATTGTGTGTTACAACAGCAAACTAAACAGTCTGAAAGCAGCTTTCATGTGTTGGCGATAAAACCTTGTTTAAAACAAAAAAACAAAGGGTAAAAGAGTTGAGTCGATCCACACCAACATATCAGTTCAACTTCTACTAAAATATCAAGTGCTTTGAATTTAAAATGTGATTTTGGATTACAGACAGGAAAAGTGACATACTGTTATAAACATTTGCAATTGGTAGATGTGCATTTTTTCAAAATGCATAATTGGGTTGGGAAAGATTTAAAACTTGAAATTAGGATTTAATATTTGACTAATATGCACTAATATTAGGTATAGCTTATTCTTTTAAGATCCAGATATTTGCATATGTAAAGTACCGGTAATAATAAATCTAGATAATAAATAATCACAGGACACAAATGTTTCTGATGCAGAAATTGTCCAGTTGTTTAATAGCAACTAAAATGCATAATGCAGAATTTTATAATTTTATAACAGAAAAGGTGTCAGTATTAAATTTGTCTCGCCATATATTCCAGTGTACAGTTCTTCAGCCATCGTACTTCAGATCATCGCCTTAAAAACAATAGGCCAATCAACCGTTTATCAAGCAATATAACATATATCTATTTATATCAATATATTACATTCATATCTGTCTTTTTACATCATTTTAATATGCTGATTTGGTGCTCAAGAAAAACATTTTTTTTTTAAAAACCATTTGATATTTTTTAAGGATTCTTTTATGAATAGAAATGTCAAAAGAGCATTTGAAATAGTTTTTTTAAAACATGTAAATGTCTTTAAATCCACATTTAAGAGTACAATTATTAAATGAATGGATTTTTAGATCAAATGAACTGTACTTACGGTCGTGTTTATGCACATGGGGAGGTGTAGTCAATCACAGTCAATTCACCTGGAGGAACAGAAACAACCTAGTTTTTTTGTGCACTGCATTGTTGAGCTTGTCTCAATAAAATGAAAATGCATTATGGTAAGATTAAATACAGGCTTGTAAAGCACAATTAAGCAACGCTTATATCACGATGTCACTAAGATTTATAAAAAATGAAACTCTTAAACATTAAAATGGAAATAGGTTTTCCCATTTTTCTTATGATTTATTTATTCTATTTTGTTTTATTTATTTTATTTTGCTGGGTTTATAATAAAAACCCAGTGTTGTGTTTCAGAGTGCACAGTGATGAATAAACACGTACTGATCTTGTAGTAGTCATAGACGATCACTACAGCTGGTTTCAGGTTCTGCACTGGTACTTCCTGCACGAGCTGCAGGCTGATGGACCTCTCCTGATTCTTTTTCAACTGGAATAAAAGAGAAAGTTATTACATTATGATAATGGGGAAATGTATAATGGCGGTGTGCACATATAGGAATGTGTTAAAGGAATAGTCCACCCAAAAACAAAAATTTGCTGAAAATGTACTCACCCTCAGGCCAGCCAAGATGTAGATGAGTTTGTGTCTTCATAGGAAATGTTTTGGAGAAATTTAGCACGATGACGGCACCCATTCACTGCAGAGGATCCACTGGTGAGCAAATGATGTCATGCTAAATTTCTCCAAATCTGTTCCGATGAAGAAACAAACTCATCTACTTCTTGGTAGGCCTGAACATTTTCAGCCAGTTTTCATTTTTAGGTGAACTATTCGTTTAAGTAAACACAGTCAGTTTATCCTGTTTATTGTCAAAATATCAGTGATCCATCCAAAAAAGGTTTTGAACCCCTCAAGGTATTTGAATAAAACATTTACACTATCCAAATAGAAAATGACATGATCCTCATCCAGATCCAGACGTCTGATGGTGGGGTCTTCCCTCAGCTGTGGAGACAGAGGAGCGAATGAGAACGAATTAAACGATGGCTACACAACTAGAGATCAAAAGAGGACCGGAGCCCTTCAAGTGTCACTCACAGCCTGCAGAGACGTCTCATCCGGCTTAAACCCAGACAGCAGCCTGACGTTAATGATCACCATGTTGGTCTCCGCTCGTGTGCCGTTATACCTGTCAAATAATCATTCCAACAATCACAAACAGGGTTCACAACCACACCTTGTTCTGTATGTAGTCTGACAGACAGCTAAGAGTCTATTAGGACATAAAGTAGGTTGAATCTTTATTCATTCTTTCTTTGTAGAGTCAAATGGATATGTTAAGTTTACTAATTTATTGAGCAATTATTTTTTTTTAATGGAAAAGAGCTGTGTGAAGATTCTCTAAAATGTCTTTTTTTTTCACAGGTGAGAAAGTCATACAGGTTTGCAAGGACATGAGAGTGACTAAATGACAGAATTTATTTACATTTTTAATAAAATTTTAATTCTAACGTTCCCTTTAAATAATGGCATTTAATGAATGATTAATGATATAACAAATTAAATTAGCAAAAAAATCACATGTGGAAAGTATTATCGTTTTATTTTAACAGAGGTGCTGCTCACCTTACAGTGGTGGTTAGTGTAAAAGCTGGGTTCTTTGTGTTGCTGCAAACCCCAGGATTTGCATTGATTTTGAAGGCGAAAGCGTCTGGAGGAGGTGGGATATTGTAGTGCAAGGCAAACTGAGAGACAAAAAACACAGAATGATGTCAAAGACAAGGTGATTTATATCACTTTTATACACTTAAATAGTCATCATACAGTATACTCATCCTTATGTAATTCCAAATTCTTATAACTTCCTTCTGTGATCCATCGAAGAAAGTGAATCATACAAGTTTGGAATGACATGAGGGTGAGTAAATGATAAAAACTCTCATTTCTAGATGAACTATTCCTTGGATTTCTCAATATGTGCATCAAAAGAGCACAGACCTGCACAAACACACAGCCTTTGCCTTCTGCCTTCAGCTTGTATGTGCCAGTAGCTTCCTGCAGCTGTTTCTCTTGGTAAAGCAGTCGGTTGTTCCGGTTCACGGTGAACTGGTTCTTCTGACCTGAGGGGGAGGTCACGGTTACGGTAATGGATCCTTCTGGATTGTAGATGGCAGCACTGTACTTAGCAAGGGCCTGGAGTGCTACTACAGTATCCTGTTCACAGAGAGAGAGAACAACACCACTTACAGTCAATAATGATAAAAATGCATTATAAAGACTGAGAGAGGTCTAAAAAAGCTGCATGAGATAAATAACATTACCTGTGTAGAGGAGAAGCCTCCATAGGGGTTCTGTTTACTGGATAGCCAGTGCACTATGCCAGCAGAGTAGTTCAGTCCAAATCCAGGGAGTGTGGGTCCTGAGAGCAGAGCCAGCAACACATAGGCACTCGTCTCTACCTCCACAGAGCCCCATGGTTGCGCATTATTAGCCAGAGTCCAATATCGTCCAACACCTGAAATAACCAGAGCAAGAAAACTGTAACATTGAAGGATGGTGATTGTGTTTTTTATTAAAAGCAGCAGGATAATCTAGATCAGGGGCTTTCAAACTAGGGTGCAGAGAAATTAGTACTGGGGGTACACAAAAAATGTAAAAGAAAAATGTACACAAACCAACAAAAAGAGTTAAAAGTTAACATGTACCTCATTTTATTTGCAGTCTGGTTTTTTTTGTACTTTTATATTTCTTTTTTTTATGGGTTTTCTCCCCTACAACACAATAACTACAGTAGTTTATGCCTCATTGTCTTTCTTTCTTTATGTTTTGTAAAAAGTGCTATACAACAGAGTCCCCCACATGACATGCAGAGAAACAAAAACAAGATATTATGGCTACAAATTAATAATTAATTTCCTCGTTTTAATTGAATTGTGCCCACAATATAACTAAATTATAACATGGGAACTAATAAGTACGATGTGGCCACAATTGAACTAAAATGAGGGAACAAATTAATAAAATGTTGCTAAATGTGGTAAGTTGTGGGAACAAATTCTTTATTCATGGCCATAATATTTATTTTTTCTTCACCTGACATGTGTGGGGCTCCATACTATAGAAATAAATTCTGAATTGAAATTAAAATTGTATTAAATGAAGTATTTTAGTATAATTATTTGTCTTATTTAATCTGAAGCTGAATGGTACCTTCTCTCCTGGCCTGATTGTCCAGGTTGGTGAGGAGGTTCCTTCTCATTTCTTCATCTCCAGCAAGAGTGAATGTGTAGGACATCAAGGCAGTCACGTATGTGTTCTCAATGTTACGGGAAGATTCCTTCAGACATGCAAGGCTTTTCGCTACCATGGGATCCTTACAAAGCACACAAGAGATTAATGAGTGTCTCCTACCTTCATAAGTCACATTATCTGCATTGAGTTATCTGTGACTAGAGTCCATCTATTAGCACCCATGAAGAGGGTTGTACTTACAGAGTTTGGGACGCCCAACTCCAGCAGCGCAGCAGTGATGTACGCAGAGAGAGTGATTTCATCGTTGACACCACCCTGTGAGAGGAAAAGTATCATCAAAGATCCTTCCCACCTTCAGCACTTCAATTTATCATCATCTAACAGACATTTTCAGAGTGTGAAATCCAGGACCACCAGACTAAGGAGTCGTTTTCCTCTCCATAAATGACTCTGATCCATTACCTCTCCCTGCAATCATCTCCTCATCCCACTCAACGCTGTGACAGCTTCACATCTCATCTACATTTTCAACCATTTTACATGACCGTTACATACAGTTAAAATTTTAACATTTCTATTTTCTAACTGTTTTTGCTCTTTATTAAATGTAATTCTAATCATTACTCCTAAGTGTTAAGAAATGTAATTGTACAGTGTTATGCAGATGACATTAGAACGTCAAAAAAAATGTCTTAATTATTTTTCAGCGTCTAAACAACATTTATCATTAAACCAAGATAGACTTTCTTAACATATGTAAAAATGTTTCATTCAGTTTTTAAAGAATACATATAATTATATGGTTTATATAGTGTCTTTTAATAATGTACATCAAAACATTTTGCCAATGAGATAAATATATTTTATGATAGGGTCTCTGAAAATGTCATATTACCCTATGTAACCTTTTTTTATTCTAACTGGAAAATAAATCAATAAAATAACATTAGGGAAAAGAACAATAATATGAAAGCAAAGAGGAGTATGAACTCACTATAGTCCTAAAGAACTAAGAAGTAGTCTATTTGAACAAGTGAAATCTATGGACATTCTTCACCTGCCTCCCAAGACACACACACAGTCTTGTTGTATAAAACATGGTTATGCAATAGGCCCACTGCAAAAGAAAAGCCCTGCAGATACCAATGTTCAGTTCATGTGAGCTGTCAACACCTATCAAATGAAACCTTGATGGTATCATGGTATGTTATTAGCTGGCAAAAATATCCCTGCTGAAAAAGAACCGCTGATATGCTTGATTTCAGCTGGTTTAGCTGGCCTCCCAGCCTGGTCAATCTGGTCTTCCATCCTAAAATCCAGCCACAATGCTGGTCATTTTTTTTAAATGTTTTTGAAAGAAAACTCTTTTGCTCACCAAGGCTGCACTAATTTCTTCAATAATAAAGTAAAAACAGTAATACTAAAATTTTTTAAAAAAACACCTTAATTATACCAAATTTTGACCAGCAGTGTAGACCACAGTAAACCAGCTGGGACCTTTTTTTTTTCCAGCAGCAGATAAAGGACCTGAGCATGACTCTCCTGTTCTCACCATCATATCAATGTGGTAGAGCGTCCCAACAGAGGCGAAGCAGCCGTTGCCCTGTTGCTGTTGACCCAGCCATTCCTTTGCCTGATCGATGTTAGTTTGATCTATAAATATATAGTTCCTTGCCCCACCAAAACTCTTCATCACAAATGCAGTTAGCCTGAGGAAACAATAGAAATTGCTGTCAAACACCCATAATTTGGTAACTCTGCACAAGGAAACATCTAAGACAAAGTCCATGTCCAAGTCCAAGTCCATGACTAGGTTTTCCCCATTCCAAATACAACTTACCAGAAAGCTGTTAAATTCACATACAGGAAGCTAGAATCCACACAGTAAGCCCTAAGCTAAGTATCTGTACCAAACTCACCAGGTATTACCAGAGGGATCATTCATCCCAAATGCGCTGTAAGATCCGTCATAATGCTTGTATGTCAGCTCTCTCTGGTAGCCTGCAACACGAGAAAGTAAAAAGTTTGATATGCTTGATGATATGCAAGTTTGTTGAAAAGAGGGCAACTGGACTTTTTTTTTTCCAAGTTAATTAATGAAAGAAATATACTCTTAAAAATAAAGGTGCTTCACGATGCCATAGAAGAACCTTTTTGTCTAAATGGTTCCATAAAGAACCTTTAACATCTGAAGAACCTTTCTGTTTCACAAAAGTTTTTTTTTGTGGCGAAAGAAGGTTCTTCAGATTATAAAAAGTTAAGAAAGAGATGGTTCTTTAAAAAACCTTTGACTGAATGGTTCTTTGTGGAACCAAAAATGGTTCTTCTATGGCATCACTGTGAAGAACCTGTTGGAGCACCTTTATTTTTAAGAGTGTAGTATTTACTCTATCTTCTATTTCATAATGATTTTCCTCACCGCTCTCCAGGAAGGTTACGGCTCGGTTTCTAATCTCAGGGGTGAGCTGCCCGCTGCTCTCCAGGTACTGAAGGATGTATATATTGGGGGCAAAAAGTATCATGTTTTGCTCTCCACAGCCGTATGGCATAGCCAACAGATCACCGATGTTCTTCAGAGCACGACCCATTAGATCACCTACAAGCCAAAAATCATATAACTATGATTATAAAACAGAAAACTACACAATGAGAGCAATTTTACTGATTACAGAGTATTTAAAATATAAATACTTATAGAGAAATCAATGTACATTATGTACATATGCCAGCATGTCTTTAGGCTCACCCAGAACAGTGACAAAGCTTTTGGCAGAACCCTTGACAAACACTTTGGGTAGAGCGAGAGAAACTGATGTCTCCTGTGGACGGTCTAATGGAATAGAGAAAAAACATCAGGTTTAAAACGTGGTTATGCTGTACTTTACAACAGACAATCATTTTCTCCATTTCTTGTGAAAACTACACAGTGTTTAAAAGATGAAATTGGAAGCATTTAACATTTATCCAATGCAATAACTTGCATCATTGACTTCTGCTGTAAGTGCATTACTGTATAAAGGAGTTTTGCTTATTTTAACAAACTGCAGGTAAAACTTATTATCTGTGGCATGTGGTAACTGACAGCATACAGCAGTTAACTTCTATTAAAGCCGGAATAATTCAAATTCTTTATTTATTATTTATTCTTCTTTTAATAGACAACACAACACACTGTAATGCCACTAACCTGTTAAGCAGATGAGTTCATTCTGAGTGATTGACTGTTTAGTTCCCTCCGCCTGAGAAATATATGGGTAATAACAATGTCAATTGTATTTTTAAAACAAAACAAAACAAAAAAACAGATAGATAGATAGATAGATAGATAGATAAATAGATAAATAGATAGATAGATAGATTTATTACTTTTATAAACTTAGTAGTATGTGCATTAAATCACTGCAAAAAAATATATATAGTATAATATATTATATTTTTGAGTTTTCTCAACTTATATTTTAGGAAATTTCTCAACTTTTTGTTGTATAAACTTAAAACAAGAAGTTGAGAAATCTCAAAAATCTGCTGAAGCTGGTTGCCTTAAAATTTTAAGTTTGCCCAACTTTTTTTTTTTACAGTGTGGTAACTCATTTTAAGAAACCAATACCCAAATAGCAATTGAAATAGCTATATTAGCTAAATAATAGCTATATTAAAAATAGCTAAGTGTTTTTTAAAGAAAGTAATTATATTACATTTTTATTTCCTGTTGACTTGTTAGCTTGTTGATGTTGAAGAGTGAGTCACATGGTTTCTGAAAGCTCACATACAGTGAAGACACGTACCTGCACCAGAACGCTCTGCATCACAGTATCAACTCTACCTCTGTCCGGCAAAGTCACCACTTCATTTCCACATAGATCTCGGCTCTGTACCGCCTCAGCGCGCACTGTAATGTTCACCTTTCCTGTAAAACACACACACCAGTGACAGTGTTTACAGAAGAAAGAAAGTACCCCTAGGGCCTGCGCTAGTAAACAAATATGTGACAGGCAAGGCAAGGCAGTAGCCTATGTGAAAAAAGGATAGTCCACCTGAAAATAAAATGATGTCATCATTTACTCACCTCCATGTCTTTCCATGTTTGGTTACCAACATTCTTCTAAATATCTTTTGTATCAGCAGAAGAAACAAAATTCATACAGGTATGGAACAACATGAGGGTGAGTAAATGATGACAGAATTTTCATTTTTGGATGAACGATCCCTTTAAGAAATTCCTATTATATGAGTAATATCATGTCCTGGTACAAACATGATCAGACGTAAAATAAGCCTTTCAGTTTAGGGAATCAAATTGAATAAAATTTTTGCTCAAATAGAAGTCAAAGAATCTGGCTTACCCAGTTCAGAGGGTGTAACAATCCACTGGAATGTTTTGCTCTCTTCAGAACAAACACACTGAGTGTAAGTGCAGCCTTTGCACGGCTGAGCAGTGAACTGCACTGAGTTTGCCAGCGTGACCTTCACCTTTATTAAAAGACAGAGATTTGACCAGTGGCAGCCTACAGGAAATGCTTTTACTACAAATGCTTGCAAAACCGCTCCAGGAGCAAGTAAACACATTAAGTGGGCTTACCATGATACATTTGGGGAGGTAGTTGAATACAGTGGCTTTGAGAGTGAACGTCTCCTCACGGATAACAGAGTAAGGGAGGGCAAGGCTCACAAAGAAGGGCTTGAAAGCAGTGAGATCAGTCTTGGGGGCCACTCCAAACCCGACAGGGGATGTGCAGAAAGCCCCTGCTGCCCATTTAGTGATGGTGTCCGGTACAGTTTTTGCAAAGTCCACAGATCCTGATCTCCTGGTGAATGAAAAAAATATGAATTTTGTATTTTAAAAAGTTAAAAAAATATATATTAATAAGCACTGAAGCAGTTGTTATTTTTTAATATTATATATATTTCTGCATAATTAAGAAGGACTGTAATGTATACAGTATATATAGTAATGCCATGGTGCAAGATACATACCCCACAGGTATAAGATCCCATATCCAGGTTTCTGGAAAGAATTTGCGGATCTTCTGAGTACGTTTTTCCACATTTGAACCAAAATTCATATTTGGTTGGGCCATCCCTGGTCCAGCCAAGTCCACACGCTCAGCAACATCCACAGCAGCTGTTTGAATTGATAGTTTGTAAATACAATCAGGTAAAAAGGGCATTTCCAAATCTTAAAAAAATCAAGTTACTCACATTCCCTCATCGACGTCTCATAATAATGACAAACAACAGGTGCTTTCACGTCAGAGTTGGTAGCGATTTTGATTCCAACTGCCTAGCAAAAAGCAAATGGTAAAGTATGTTACTCTGTGTAAGATGAACTGTGTACAGTGAGACTCATGACACTGGAGGACCTCTGAAATAAGAAAATGGAGATGTTGTGTATCTTACTCTAAAGATGTTGTAGACATCATTTTTGTTGACATAGTAGGGGTAATAGAAGCGGGAGCGCTTGCGCCTAGCAGGTTCAGCAAACGGGATGATCTCCCCGGGATATCCGCAGCGGCTAGGTTCCCACTCTTCAACATTGTATGGGTAACCTGACAAAATCTGGACTGGTAACATTCCAAGGACCTGTTGAGTAATAACAGATATTATAACAGATACAATATTTAAAATATATATATATACATATATTGGTCATGTGGTGTACCCACCAAGTAAAAAGTAATAACATATTTTCTCAACACCACATGAGTTTTGTTTTTAAAATATAATCAGTGAAGAATTGTTGAAATATATATTTTTTCAAATAATAAAATGTTGCATTATTTATTTATTTTATTATTTATATTATTTCTAAAAAAAAAATACATGTAGAGTTTTTTTTTATTAACAAATTGTAAATCAATTTTGTTTATTTATTTTTTTAAATATTGTTAAAATATTAAGTAGTATAAAAGATTGTTAACCTTCTTGAAAGGTTTTTATTAAAAATTTTAATAGTTTTTTAAACTATTAAAAAATAGTTTATTTTTTTCTTCAATATAATATCAGGACAGTTGTAACATTCTGACATTTTTACTTTATTTTTTACTCTCAAAAATGGAGAATTTAAAAACATGCTTATTATGAAAGTAATATTTGATACATAGTGATATACATATAGTGGCATGTCCCTGGCCCATCTCTTAAATTAAAGATTATCTACTAGTTCTAGTTGTAATGTATATTCTGGTTTAACATACAGAGGCTGCATTGAGCTCGGCCTCTGGTCTCAACAGCAGCACACTCTGATCAATGGCCCGCACAGAGCACAAGGAGCCAGGACTGGCTTTCAGGTTAAGAGATGTCTTCTCTCCAGGCAGTGCGGTGGGAGACGAGAACTTTAAGGACACCTGTAAAAGCACAGGCACACTCTCATCAGTCATCACACATTGATGATAAAAAAAAAACTATAAATAAACTTTAAAAACACAGCTTGAAGGGCACATTGAGTGTTCACGTGGGATTTTCTGACCTTGTTGGGCAAACATTCTTCAATGGGGAAGTTCATACTGTCTGCTACTGCTTCTCCATTGGGAAGAACTGTGTAAACCACCACCTGAGCGTATGGAGTGAGAGCTGCTGTCTTCTTCAGTGTGAATGTCAGTTCTCCTTTGTTTTCTTTTATGAAGGCAAGAGAGCATTTGTGGAAACAAAAAAAGGTGCATGCTAAAGCACAATGTACACAAACCATAAAAATACATTTAGACAGTAAGACAACAAAGTGATTGCTAATGTAAAAGAGCTGTGTACCTTTCCCAGTGTTCACACTCACAGACAAACGACCATTTTGAGCTATGCTGCCTCTGGACAAGACCTGGAGAGCAGGTAGATAATTACTGTACTGATAATTACAATTTATGTGACGCTATGGAGTTCTACAGCTTCACTAGCATTGCGATTTTTTTCCATCATCTTTTCTCCTTCGTGATAATAGCTACAAGATTTAGGAAACCTTCAATAAAAATTATGTTTTCTCTACCAAAAAAGGTAGGAAACCACAGATATTAAAATTCTGTCCAGTCCTGCTAATTATTTTCATATTAATGCATCAATAAATGGTCAATATTGGCTAATAACCAATATGGTACTGGTATATCATGCTTCCTTAAAAAAAAGAGCTTGCTGAGCAATAAAACAAATGACCAAGCAATTGATGGGCAATCAAAAAAGAGTGTCAATGTTAAACATACAATGTAGAAGAAATCCAAGGTTTTCTGGCCTGTTTTCAGTGCACTGCCCTGAATGATGTAACTGGCCGTCACTGTTGCATCACTGTTACAGCTGAGCTTCTCCGGAGCCTTCGTCAACATCAGGAAACTTTTGCTTTTGGAGTGAAAGGGTCTTACGTAGAGATAGCCTGATTGATAATATCTATAAGCCTCAAAATCAGTCCGTTCGTTACCTCCCTTTTGATGGGCCTAAAAAAAGTTTGCAAATCATCAGTATACTGAATTATATTCACAAACATCATAATATAAAAGAAAAACCACACTAACCTGTAAATTCACAGGTAATTCTGACCAATCTGAAGTGTTAAAGGAGAAGCGGGCAGTACCATTGATGTCTGTTGTCAGTGTCACATTGACACTTTTATCACCATAATGTGCATATACAATCACCGGCTCATTTTTCATCACTCTGGACTGTGAATTAGTGACCACAACCTGTTTAAAAACCATGTAGAGAAAAACAAAATGATCAGCTCACAAATAATGCACTTCCTGTACACAATATTGGTATTTTGCTTGTATGTATACTGCTATGTATAAGGTTGTTTATTAATATTGCGGCATTTTACAAAACCAGACGAAGATAACAGTTATGGCACCGTTCTGAACTTTTTTTAAAGATGGTTATAAAAACACGTGGACTGTAGAGTTACTTTTGGAGCATTCGCTCAATAATTAGCAAAGCTAATGACCTCAAGCTAGCTGTTACCTTTCCCTTGAACATCATGCCAGGCCTGTATGTATCTGGTGTGTCCTCAAAGATAACATTGACATAATCATGGATAAACATAGCTGAGGTAGAACCCTGCATAGTTATCCCTGGAGGAACAAAAGACCATCTTTCATTACTCTATTTTAGACAGTAAAAATGGACAACAGCTGTTTGTTTTACACTCTCACCTGTTCCAGACTCTTCCACATTACAATTCACTTGGATAGATCCTCCTAAAGTCAAGCCAGCTTCTGTTACATTTATCACCCGAGACCCACAGCCAGTCCTGTCAGTCTGAATGAATAAGAATGAATAGATAATGGTTATTGAACTTCTAAAATATGTTGCAATATGGACCCTTTGAAACAGTACACTTTGGCATACAAAAGAGTACTTATTACAGAAATGTATAAATGTACTTTATAAAACCCAAAGTCCAAAAAACTGGGATGCTGTGTAAAATGTAAATAGAATTCTGTTTTTTCTTAAATTTTACACAGCGTCCCAATTTATTTGGAATTGAAGTTGTAAGAATACACTTAAGAGCAAACTGAATGTAATGTTTTTGGACATGTAATTGCATCTTAATTGCAATTAAATTAAATGATGAATGGTTTAATTTGTTTTATTATTATTATTACTTTAAATGCAATTAACTGAGAGTTTTTTACCCTCTAAGTAGGACTGAAGTATATTGTTGTATGTAATTTCATAATTACTTCTACTGTCTTTGAAATATGGTTAAAACCCTTACTTTAACACTTTAACTTGAAGTGTACTGCCAAAAGCACTGACAAGCATTATGGAAGTTGCCATTTAGTACACCTAAAATATATATACTTTAGTTGTAATATTGAATAATACAATACAGTAATATCAGCTCATTGTTGTTACTTAATTGTGAACTTATGAAATTTAAAGATGTTTAAGAGGATAAATGCTAAGTGTTTTTAGGATTACAAGCCCAAAAGGTAACAGTTTTGTGTGTGCAGAGGGTAACGCACCATCATTGAATATTTCTTGCATTCAAGCATGTCAGGGACAGGTCTCCTCCAATAGTAACCATAGTTCTGCTGACACACTTCAGCATTCACAGTCCCCAGAACAGGCTTGCCATAAGTGTATCTAAAGACAGTTAAAAGAGTATTTCAGGCTGAAAATATCACTGACACACAGGTATGCATTTCATTTATCTGTAAAGAAATGAACATTATTTGTAATAAATTCTTACTTTGCACAAACTTTCAGAGTGACCTCTTTGTCCTGGATGGTTATAACAGTTGGAAAATCGATGTTCACTTCATATTTTGGAAGAACTAAAAGAGACGTGGAGAAAATACTTAAAAAGATTGTACACTTTAAAAGCTGATCAGTTTTGGACTGACAAAAGTTGAATCCTGGTTCTGACCATATTCTTTAATTTCAAAGCCATGTGATATTTGTTGGTTCTTCTCATCCCAAGCAGTGATCGTGTAGTAACCCTGAGCGGCTTCTGGAGACATGGAGTGGGACAGATCCAAAATGCCAATCCTTGTGGTCCGATTCAACCACTGACCAATGCGATTTGAATAAGGGTCCTAAACAAGAGTGGCACATTATGAAAAAGCCTACAGTGAAATCAACCTGCATTTCAGTAAAGTAACAATCAAGAAACCGATCATGGCTGCTTGAAGGATGTTACCTGGAGTTCTACAGTTCGAAACTGCAAGAGAAAGACAGATAGTTAGGTCAAAAGTACAATAATATGTATCATTATAATTGAAAATAAAATACAAATTTGACATAAATTAAATTAAATTTACCACTTGATTGTGAGGCAAGAAATTGGAATCCAGAGACACAATGCGAAATTTAACTGGGGACGAAAAAATTGAGACAGAATATTAATACATACAGTATGCAATCCAGAAAGACTCACGGCTCATATTAATAAGAACAAATGAGTACAGACAACTTAAAGTATTTTTTGAATCATTTACAAAGAGATGTATTACTTGTTTGTCCAGGCTTGTAGATAGGCTTGTCTGATTGGATGAAAAGAAGTTTTTGGGGGGCGGTTATGAGGATCTTAGTGCTTTTGTCCAGGTTTGTTTTGCCCCCTCGGATTGCAACATCGATGGATGCCACAGACTCCACAGGGACTACAGGGACCTGCAAGATACAAATCAAGAAAATATTGACTAAGTCCACTTACAGAATATAGGAGGCTATAGGTTTGAAGCAACATCAAAACTGCAGGGATCACTGAACAATTTAGTAGTGAAAAATATATGCAAGAAGTTTTAGGGTTTTACTTGCACCTTAACTAGATTGTATATCTCATTATAGATAGGCTCTTTAACCTTAAAATACATTTATAAGATTTGTGCAGACATGATGTAGAAAAGGGTCATGACCTCTATAACATAACAATATGTTCTGTACAGTGTACTGTAAGTACAGCCCATTTACTATATGTTATGTTAAGCTGAGTATACCGACCTTAAAAGGAACACATTTGTAGAAATCATTTTTAATAGAGCCCTGTTGTAGAATGGTCAGGTTGCGATTGTCAGTCCTCAAAGTTACCACTATAGAAAGCGGTTCTTTGGGTTCATGGATCTGTGCACACAGAGTCTCTGTGCTGCCACCCTTCGCCTGGGAAGTGACTGTCACCAGGTAGATGCTGAAAGAAGACAAAACACAAAGAAATACATTCAGAGACTTGCATAAAACATTCAATGACAATAAAATGCTTTTTTAGCATAAGTTTAGTGTTGCATGAGCCTGATGGAAAAAAAGTAAATGTTGTGTAAGTGGTTGGTGCAATATAAATGTGGCACTAAAAGAAAAATATTATATTTAACCAGACAAAACATATAGTGTTACGTTAAAATATAATTAAAATAAATATAATAGTAAAACTTATTTTTTTACTGTTTTATGTTTGTTTTTTTTGTAATCAAAAATACAGTAACAATAGTAATATTATGAAAAAGTATTACAATTTAAAATAACTGTTTTCTATTTAATATATTTTAAAATGTAATTTACTCCTGTGATGGCAAATCTGAATTTTACTCCAGTCCTCAGTGACACATTATCCTTCTGAAATCATTCTAATATTTGACCCTGGACCACAAAACCAGTCATAAGGGTAAATTATTATAATTTTTTTTTTTATTGAGATTTAACATCGACTGAAAGCTGGATAAATAAGCTTTCCATTGATGTATGGTTTGTTAGGATAGGACAATATTTGGCCGAGATACAACTATTTAAAAACTCTGGAATCTGAGGGTGCAAAAAAATCTAAATATTGAGAAAGTTGCCTTTAAAGTCATCCAAATAAAGTTCTTAGCAATGCATATTACTAATCAAAAATTATGTTTTGGTATATTTACAGTAGGATATTTACAAAAAATATCTTCATGGAACATGAACTTTATTATCCTAATGATTAATTGGCATAAAAGAAAAATTGATAATTTTGACCCATACAATATATTTTTGGCTATTGCTACAAATATACCTGTGCTACTTATGACTGGTTTTGCGGTCCAGGGTCACATATGTGGATGCTGCTCAGTTTTTATCAATTATTAAAAATGGTTATTATCAAAGTTCAAAACAGATTTTGTTGAGTCATATTTTATCAAAAACATCTGTATTTTTTTCAGGATTCTTAGATAAATAGAAAGTTCAAATGGACAACATAACAATACCTCTACTGCCACTTTTGATGCATAATTGCTGAATAAAAGTGTTAATTTCTTCAAAAAAAAAAAGTTTCCACTCCACAATTCCCACCACAATTATTAAGCTGTACAATTGATTTCAATATTACTGATAATAAGAAATGTTTTTGAGCAGCAAATCAGCATATTCAATGATTCGAATGACACTGAAGACTGGAGTAATGATGCTGAAAATTAAATTTGCCATCAAAGGAATACATTATATTTTAAAATATATTCAAATAGAAAACAGATATATTAAATTGCAATAATATTTTGCAGTCATGATGAGCAAACTAATAAAGGTAAATGGGCATTCCCAGAATTCCCTGCACAAACCTTGACATTTGATTCTTTTTTGTATTTCAGTTACTTTAGATTATCATTAATTAGTCTTATTTGTGATGCTGAAGGTGTTTTGTGTTCATATGGGTAACACTGTGTTGTCTTGTCTCTTTATGTTTTTATTGAGCTGTGGAATAGGCCAATATTGTTTTAACTCACAGATTTAATAGCTAAAATTACATATTTTAATATTATTTAATGTAAAATACGGTCACCAAAATGCTTCCCATAATGCTTGCTTGCGACATCGTCACAGTGTCTCTCTTCCGGTAAGTTTTTAGCGTAAATCTAAAAATAAAATATTTACAGAGTGTTGTGTGTGAGAACACTAAAGTGCAGTTGTCCTAAACTTTCCATCAGTGTCTACTATAGTTGAAGACATTCGTCTAGTCCTCGACCTGCGGTTTTCCTCATTACTCTACCTTCTGCTATCTTATTATTGTGAAGATAATAATCATAAAGGTTCTTACGGATCGGTGGCACCACTCGTTAAGGAGCATTGCAGCAGCAGCAGCGGCAGCAGAAGCGACAGCAGCATCCTGAGCAGTCAGTCCAGCACATGCGCAGAGAACTCACCCACTGATCCCATCACACCAGAGCACACTTTATACACTTCTGCAGTCCTCCTCCCTGCCCTACCACACCGAGGGAAGCAAAGTTGAGCAACTGGTAAGATGAGCAGTTGGATCATTTGGGATCGACATAGGCCTAACCTCTCGTGTTGTGTAAGTAGTGGACAGTGATTTACTGAATTCAGTCAAGTTGCAAAGAGGCTGAATGAGTTTCACTTTTTATGTTGTTTGCAAAGATTACTTTGACAAACTAGCTGTATTGATCATTCGCGTTATGTGACACTTGGGAATTTTATGCATTGCAAACAATAAAATAAATGCAAACAATAAAATAAAATTAAGTCACATTAAAAGTCCTAGAAACTTTCAATAATAAGTGAAACAATAAAAGCAAACAATAAAGAAAAGAAAATAATAATAAAAAAATCATTATTCATTTTTATTCATTATTTGATTGATTATTATTATTATTATTATTAATGACCTTTAACCCTTGTTTCTCAAACATCTTTAACTATTAAAATCCACCATAAAAATATTCCTATATTTTAAACAGTGAAATATAAGAATTAAAATATACGTTTATTAAATTGAATTAAATTAAATTTAAAAACAGTCAATTGTACAGCATTTATTAAATTTAATTAAATTAAGTCTTGGAATCGTTTTTTATTAGGCAGTCATGATTTATTTCAGTGACATAACCCTTGTTCCCTATAAGTCGGTCACTCCGAGTCACGTCGGGTGACCGACGAATTGGGATCTCGCTTAGAGAGACCAATCCACTTCGAGTGTAACTAAACGAGCCAATGCACATTGGCATGCGATTATTGCATCCAGCTGCTGCTGATCACAGCGTGAGTATAAGTAGGCAGCAGGTGCAGCGCATATTCAGCTTTTCGCTTCGGAGCCGAGCGGTTACATCGTTCTGCTCCTGACTTCTGCTGACGAGTGAATTCAACGAGTTGAGCACGCTCTTCGGAAGACTCTCGTGCTGGCGGTACGGCGCTTCAGCGGCGGTGGTTCTTCCCGTGTCGAGTGGATTGCACACATCAGGTTGCACTACCCCCTGTTTGTGTTGCAGGGGCGGACACAAATATCCGACAAAGGGGCGGAGCTCTGTTGCCTCTGCCTCGATTTGGTTCTCGTTCTGGCTGCAGACAGACGAGGACTACTTCAGGTGGTGACACGGGTGGTCTGAGGATTACAGTGGTGGCAAACCCTCCAGGGAACCAACCCTCGAGGGACCATCACTCCTCTTGCACTCCAAAACCAGTTGAGCTGCCAGTGGAACGTGCTGGACCCTCTACAAGGGGCGTACCAGCAGTATCCCTGGTGCTCCTCCCGATGACCGGATGTCGATCGCTGCATCGGAGGGTGAGCTGGAGCTTTCTGGGGAAGAAGATTCGGCTGCGCTGCTGCTACGGCAGTAGTAATGCCTGAGTCGGATCCAGAATCACGGCTATGCTTTCCCGGGCCGCTGAGAGGGTAGGGCTCGAGTGGAGACTTCCACCGTGTCCTGAGCCCTCGAGGTTGGATGACTGGTTTCTCGGGGTAGTTTGTGCTGGTTCTCAGCACCCTGCCCCGGTGCCTCTCTTCCCGGAGGTGCATGGGGAGCTTACCAGGTTGTGGATGGCACATTTTACTGCCAGAAACTGACCTGCTAGCTCCTCCTCCCTCACCACCCTCGGTGGTGGTGCAGCTAGGGGGTATACGGGGCCCCCCCGGTGGAGCGGTCGGTTGCGATGCCGTTGTGTCCTAATACCGCCTCCACCCGGCAGGGTAAACCGTGCTTTCTCTTCCGGGCCTGTAGGTACTCGTCTGGTCTGTCCGGCGATGCTTATGTGACCCGTGGAGAAGCTGCCAACCGCTTGCGCTACGGCGTTACTGCAGGTTCTTCAGGCTAAAAGCACTGGGGGACATGCACGAGGGTAGTCACGATCCAGAAGTTCTGAAAGGGCTTTGTACCACTTCTGGCCTCGCGCTACGAGCGACGAAGGTCATTGCGTGGTCTTTGGGTCGTGCGATGTCCACACTTGTGGTCCAGGAGCGTCACCTGGCTGTGTCTGGTCGACATGGGGATGCCGACAAAGTTCGGTTCCTCAAGGGCCCTGTGTCCCAGACTGGCCTCTTCGGCGACGCAGTCGAGAGCATGGCCCAGCAGTTCTCGGCTGCTTAGGAGCAGACTGAGGCGATCCAACACGTCCTGCCCAGCGGGCAGCTGCTGCCTCCACCCGTCCGCTGGCTGCAGCGCCCCAGCCTGCTCGTCGCCGAGGGCGGCCCCTGCGTCCGTCCCTGCTCCCGCACCGCATCCGCAGCAGCCTCCAGAAGCCGTGCCGTTGAGCTGGGCGTAGGCAGGCCGCCCCGCCCGTCCTGGCCCCCGTCAAACCTGGCGGTGAGCGGAAGAGCAAGAGGCCTCAGGACGGGCGACCCAGAGGGAAAGAGGACTGCTTCAGGAGATGGTGGATGCACCTCTCCCTCCCCCGGAGGAGGGCCGGGCGGAGAATCTTTGGTTTAAAAAAAAAATTTTAAATCTCGACAAGAAGCGGTTCTCTCTGCCTCTGGGTCCCAAGAGGGCATGGAGAGTCATGGACGGACCAACACCGGACCACACTCTTCTCCCTCTCTCGCCAGCAGGCAGCAGTGGGCGGTTCGAGAGCGTCATCAAAGGCCCTACTCACGCACCCTCTGCCAAACTGTGGAACCAGGTAAGTGTTGCACCACACACTCAGACCCCTCTTTGGTCCGACACGGGCCGGGTCCCTGCGTTTCACCTCGCTGCCCCACCGCGGGTACGTCGGTGGTCCCGCAGGTCCCGCTTGTATAGTGTCTGGGTGCCTGGAAAAAGCGCTACCCAGCTCGTCTCGCTGGCTCCTGTGGACCACCTGACTCGGCTAAGCGATTCAGTTCGCCCGGCGTTCTCCCAGGTTCCACCTCACAGCAGTAAAGGCTTGTGTGGGGAGATCACTGTCCTGTTGGCGAGGGACGTGATGGAGCCGGTCTCTCCAGCCGATATGAAGACAGGGTTTTACAGCCCTTACTTCATTGTGCCCAAGAAAGGCGGTGGGTGGAGACCAATCTTGGATCTGCGCGTCCTGAACTGGGCAAGCTTCCGTTCAAGAGACTCACGCAGAAGTGCATCTTCGGGTGCATCCGTCCCCGAGATTGGCTTGCAGCGATTGACCTGAAGGACGTGTACTTCCTTGTCTCAATCCTTCCGCACCACAGGCCATTCCTGCGGTTTGCATTTGAAGGACGGGCATATTAGTACAAGGTCCTGCCCTTCGAGCTGTCCCTGTCACCCCGTGTCTTCACGAAAGTTGTGGAGGCAGCCCTTGTTCCCCTGAGAGAACAGGGCATTCGCATTCTCAACTACCTCGACGACTGGCTCATGCTGCCTCAGTCTCAGGACCAGTTGTGCGAACACAGGGACTTGGTGCTCTTGCACCTCAGCCAGTTGGGCCTTCGGGTCAACTGGGAAAAGAGCAAACTCTCCCCGACGCAGAGGATCTCTTTTCTCAGTATGGAATTGGATTCGGTCAATCAGACAGCACGCCTCACGCAGGAACGTGCTCAGTCGGTGTTGAACTGCTTGAATGCGTTCAAGAGCAGGTCCGCGGTCCCACTGAAACAATTTCAGAGGCTCCTGGGGCATATGGCAGCTGCGGCGGCAGTGACGCCGCTGGGGCTGCTTCATATGAGACCGCTTCAACACTGGCTCCATGGCTCCGAGGTGGGCGTGGTAACGCGGCACTCACCGGGTCCAAGTCACACCGGCCTGCCGCCAAACCCTCACCCTTGGTCAGACCTTTCGTTTCTCTGGGCAGGAGTGCCCCTGGAACAGGTCTCTAGGCATGCTGTGGTTTACACGGATGCCTCCACCACCGGCTGGGGCGCCACGTTCAACGGGCTTGCAGTGTCGGGGGTTTGGACGGGGCCCCCAACTGCACTGGCACATAAGTTGCCTAGAGTTGCTGCAGTACACCTGGCCCTGAACCGTCTCAAGAGGCGCTTACAGGGCAAGCACGTACTGGTCCGTACGGACACACTGTGACCGTTGCATACATCAACCGACAAGGTGGTCTACGTTTCCGTCGCATGTCGCAACTCGCCCGCCACCTCCTCCTATGGAGTCAGAAGCATCTGAGGTCGCTTCGTGCCATTCACATTCCGGGCTTGCTCAACCGGGCAGCCGACGAGCTGTCACGAGCTGCGCTCCCCGGAGAGTGGAGACTCCATCCCCAGACGGCCCAGCTTATTGAGAGACTTCTCATTGCCAGTTGTTTACTCCCTGACCGAGGAAACACTCGGCACGGAATGCACTGGCACTCAGCTGGCCGCGGGGCCCCCGCAAGTATGCGTTTCCCCCAGTGAGCATTCTCGCACAGACACTGTGCAAGATCAGGGAGGACGAGGAGCAGGTCTTGCTCGTGGCGCCGTACTGGCCCACTCGGACTTGGTTCCCAGAACTGATGCTCCTCGTGACAGCCCCTCCTTGGCAGATTCCTCTGAGGTAGGATCTACTGACTCGGAGACGGGGCACCTTATGGCACCCGCGTCCAGACCTCTGGAAACTTAAAACATGTCTGGTCCCGGGACGGGACACGGAGGTTCTAGGTGACCTACCCCAGGAGGTAGTTGACACCATCACTTCGGCGAGAGCGCTGTCTACGAGACATGCTTACGCCTTGAAGTGGAACCTGTTTGTCGAGTGGTGCTCTTCTCACCGAGAAGACCCCCGGAAGTGCCCGATCAGAGTCGTGCTGTCCTTCTTGCAGCAAGGGTTGGAGCGAAGGCTGTCTCCTTTCACCCTTAAAGTCTATGTGGCTGCGATTGCTGCCAACCACGACCCTGTGGAAGGGAAGTCAGTGGGGAAGCATGACTTGGTCATCAGGTTCCTTAGGGGGGCAGGAAGGTTAAATCCTCCACGGCCCCCTCTATACCCTCTTGGGACCTGTCTCTAGTGCTCAGAGCACTACAGCAGGGCCCATTTGATCCGTTGCAGACAGTCGAGCTGAAGTTTCTTTCAGACTCCGCTCCTGCTTGCATTGGCCTCCATCAAGAGGGTAGGGGACCTGCACGCATTTTCGGTCGGCGATTCGTGCCTAGAGTTTGGGCCGGCCCAGGTAATCCTGAGGCCCCGGCCTGGCTATGTGCCCAAGGTTCCCACTACTCCCTTCAGGGACCAGGTGGTGAGCCTGCAAGCGCTGCCCTCGGAGGAGGCAGACCCAGCCTTAGCTTTGCTTGTCCCGTCCGAGCATTGAAATGCTACGTTGACAGGACGCAAAGCTTCAGGACCTCAGACCAGCTCTTTATCTGTCACGGAGGCCGGCAGAAGGGAATGCCGTCTCCAAGCAGAGGATGGCCCACTGGATAGTGGACACCATCACCCTGGCTTATTAGGCACAGGGTGTGCCCTGCCCGTTCAGGTTGAGAGCCCACTCTACTAGAAGTGTTGCATCTTCCTGGGCATTGGCTCGTGGCGCCTCGCTGGCAGATAATTATAGAGCTGCGGGTTGGGCGACCCCTAACACGTTCGCTAGATTCTATAGCCTTCGTGTGGAACCGGTCTCCTCCTGTGTTCTCACCTCAAACGGGTAGAAGCACTGAGAGGCTCCGGTTTCGGGTCGGCTTGCTAAAACTGCTCCAGAGAGTCCGTACTGTAGACCCTGTCGAGCTCCTCCGTCCCCTCGGCAGCCAGACGTGGCGGAGCGTCTGGCGCCAGGCCCTCACTCGATGAATCTGTGAGAACCGGTAGAGGGCTGGGATCCATATGTAGAGACCTAATTGGATCTCATATGTGTAAAGTCCACGGTATAGCCTCAGAGCCCATGTTTCCCCGGCAGACATTCTGCCAAGAGGCTACAATCACCTCTAATCTTCCATATGCACCTAAACGGTTGTTCATATGCGTAAGTGCTTCTGAACCTCCTTTGGGAAGGATGGGCTTCCGCAGCGTTCCTGTTCCAAGTGGAACGGGTACGTTTTCCCAGTGTTATCCAGTCTTACTGAGTGGGTAATGCCATAGCAACAGTAACTGGTCTTCTTGTGAAGCCCTGACCTGCGCCAAAAAGTAGGGGCGCAGGAGGCTTCCACAGGACACTGGAAGGGGCAGTATCCGTGGCCTTTTGGTAGGGATCCCAATTCGTCGGTCACCCGACGTGACTCGGAGTGACCGACTGATAGGGAACGTCTCGGTTACGTATGTAACCCTCGTTCCCTGAAGGAGGGAACGGAGACGTCACGTCCCATCGCCACGGCTACTGTACCACCGCTGAGCGGCCGGGTCACCGGCTCGGCTCCTCAGCGAAAACCTGAATATGCGCTGCACCTGCTGCCTACTTATACTCACGCTGTGATCAGCAGCAGCTGGATGCAATAATCGCATGCCAATGTGCATTGGCTCGTTTAGTTACACTCGAAGTGGATTGGTCTCTCTAAGCGAGATCCCAATTCGTCGGTCACCCGACGTGACGTCTCCGTTCCCTCCTTCAGGGAACGAGGGTTACATACGTAACCGAGACGTTCTTAAACTATTAAAATGCATTATACAAATATTGTTATATTTTGAAAAACATTATAAACTTAAATAAATAAGTAAGTAGGTAAGTAAGTAAAATAAGTAGGCTGTGAAAAAGATCCAAGGATATTTTCTCATTCACCTACATGTCAAATATATGTATATTACAATATAATATTCAAAATACTTTTCAACATTTGTATTCCATCCGGAAATAATCAAATGTTTAGTATAATTTGTAGATTAAAAACATACAGTTGATACAGTATATCGAGGGGTGAGAACCAGAAAGGCGTAAGTGACATTTCACCAACTTTACAGGAGAGCCAAAACAAAAATTTTACCATAGTTTGATTTGACTTTGTGTACTGATTTCAATTGTTTATAATAAAAATGTGTACATTCATGGATGACAGTACTTTTGCCAGTAGAAAGAGCTCATTAATAGCTTTCATTTGATATATATATCTCCATTTCACCAAAAAATGTCACTTACGCCCTTCTGGTTCTCACCCCTCGATATGGATAAAGCAGACATTATAGCATTTGCATAAAATTACTTATAATTACTTTCATTTGTTGACTGTTAAAGGTGTGACTTAACACGACATGCACTGCTGAAAAAAACTGCAAAATCATGCAGCAGAACATCAAACCATTAAAAATGTGCATGAAATCTAATTTAGAAATGTGCTAAATTTCATTTAGTGTGTTATTTCTCTTTTTGAATTTCTGATACATGCAATATCAAGAGCCCTAAAAACAAGTTTTCAATCATATTGGGATTGTGGCGTGCATGGACAAAGACACTTAAACACAAAGACATTTAGTATGTTTGAGAGGGTGTGGGTTCTCACAGGTGTATTTGGAATAATGTAGGATAGGTGGAGGAAAGCTTTTGTTTCAGTGACACTACACCTCCAACTTGGTGATTCAATAACGGATTGGATAATTACAGAGGTGTATTTCTTCCCACTTCCTGCTAAACAGGTTATATATGATTTTTTTTTTCTTTATTTTAGAGATTGTTTATGTAATCTGGAGACTTTGGTGTATCTTGCTGTTGTTTTTTGTTAATGACCGTGCCAAAAACAGTGCCCGTTCTATTAGTCACAAGCTTATGTTTCACAACAAGGAGCAGCTTTCCAAGCAAGTACCACCCACTGGTTAAATAAAACACGTTTTGTGGATGCTAAAAAAAATAAAAATCAATTTTGTGTAGTGTTTAGAGTGTTATCTGTAATGTCCTGTTAATGTTAATGTATAATATTTTATATTAAATATTGTTTGTTGATGTACTGGAATGAGACAGAACAGACATGACAAAATGGGGCAAAACAGATTAATACAAAATAATGTTATGAGACCATAAACATCAGACTCAACTCTTGGTCCCATACCGTGAGATTTAACCTTAACCTTGTTCCTGTGGCTCAGTGGTAGAGCATTGCGTTAGCAGCGCAAAAGGTTGTGGGTTCAATTCCCAGGGAACACACATACTGACAAAAAATATATAGCCTGAATGCACTGTAAGTCGCTTTGGATAAAAGCGTCTGCTAAATGCATAAATGTTACCTCAAATATTGATGAGGATTAACATTCTTATCAACTGCTTGCCTAGTGTTTGAATAATGTAGGCAAATATGTTTATTGTAAACCAAATGCAAATTTAAATAAGGACTAGACAAATAAAATTAAAGAAAAATACACATAATACATGCAATATTTCATAATTCACAGACACAGTTTTAGGCCATTTAATTACAGAATATTTGGTGACTTTGGTATTTTCAAATCTTGTTAAATTTGAAATTTGATTTGTAACAGTTGCATCACCAAGAAGCAGCTGTGCCATGGCTCCCTTATTAGGGATTTGAACTGGACTGTCAAATACAATAACATGAACATATTTTTTCATGCAAACCCCAGGTTATTCTTCTGTTATTTGTTTTTAATTATTATTTTTTATATGTATCTAATGTATTCATATATTTTCTCACTGGTTGCAGCCTTTGCTTATCTAGAAATGTTAATTTCAATAAACAATCATCTTACATTGAAGATTAGAGTTAACATTTATCAAAATAAAAAAAAGACTAATGAATTAACCCTTGTGATCTGTTGTAAATTCTTCACCTAATTTGGTGTTCTTGGGGAAACAAAACCAGGCTTTTAAAAATCTCTCATGCTATATTATCACCAATTCTTGGATTAAATATTTTTGTCAATCTTTTTAACCCTAAAACAGGCAATGTGTACCACGAGATACATATTCTTTAGTCTCTTGTAGCAGACACGAGGAATAATTTTTCATCCAATCCTGTTATCATTATCATAGTTGAGGTTGTTTGGAGTATGGGGGTCACATCACTTGGTTCAAATTGTCTGTGCTTGTTTTGTCAGTTTGACCTAAAGCCGACATGTCCGTCCATGGGGCTAAACATTCAGAAAATGTAGAAAATAGCCATATATTAATCTTACTTTTTTCAGCAAAAAAATTCAATACAACTATTAGTATTAATTATGAACATTGTCTTGACATGTTGAAAAAGAAAATTAAGTCATAGGTTGTTTGTGTTGTTTTTTATCGCATTTTGAAATATGCATATCTCCTGAGACACGTTGCCTGTTTAGGGTATAAAAAAGGATTATCCTCAGTATTGACAATGAATGGTGTCACAAGGTAAATTGTGCCCCCAGTTCTGGTTATTTCATTATAGTGAATTCTGGGGTGGTATGGGCTGGTGTGTGTGTGAGGGGTGGGGTGGGGTGTTTTGAGGGGGTTTGGCGTTCCCACCGTTGGTGGTTATGGGGGGTGGGAGGGGGTGTATACACAGAAAATACACAGAAGTCGCAGAAATCACATAAAATACAAGGGGGAGCCCGCTGATAAAAAATATCTCAGAGAAGTGGGGTGGGGGGTGGATGGGGGTTATACATCGCATCAAGGAGAGCAGATCCCGCTCAGTAGAAATCGCATTCCAGGGCCAGGGGCCCTTAGGGAAGAGCCTTATATACCTTCCTGGCCTCTAGGTCCCCTGTACACCGTCCCCTTTCTATTTATTTTGAGTTAAAAAATTGTGCAAATGTTAATATTACATTTAGTTGACTACATATTTTCATTTTTAACTAGATTTTTCTCTTGCAGGGTTTCACACAGCTCATTTTATGGTAGAACAGGGGTGTCCAACCCTGCTCCTGAGGGCCACCATCCTGCAGCGTTTAGCTCCAACCCTGATCAAACACATCTGAAAAATCTGACAAAAATCTTCAGGATTACATAAAAAAATATATTTTGTTACATAAATTACATTATATGATTGTTTAGGGATGGCACTAAACCGTGCAGGACAGTGGACCTCAAGGGTTGGAATTGCCCACCCCTGAGAATAAAGATGAGATGTAAAAATACAAAAAATGTCTATGCCTCAATTTTAGGACACTTAGACATGTCATACATGCAGCATATTTTGTATATTCCATATTTGTTTGCATAAAATAAATCATAGAATTATTGATGACTTGGGCTGTTTTTTATACCCTAAACATAAAATCCAAAATATATCAAATATTACAAAAATTATTTTGAATATGTTTTACTTAAGTCCAGATGATATAAAAAGTGACATGAAATGATTTTTTGCTGATCATTTTCCACTCTTGCCTGTTTTAGGGTTAAGTTATCTCAACAAATTTTAAGTTGTTATTGTCAGTCCTGTCTCCCTGTGTCTTGTGTTTCCCTTCCTCTTGTGCCCATATTTGGTTTTCCTGTTCCCATTGAGTTTCCCTGATTAGTTTTCCATTCGTTTCCAGCTGTGTTTTATTAATTATCTTGTTTACTCCTTGTATTTAAGCCCTGTGTTTCCCTGAGTCTTGCGTCTGCTGTTGTACATCATTCTGTCTCCTTATGTGTAAGTTTCTGCCTGCCTGAGTTCCTTAAAGTTTTGTTTTATTAAAAGTCTGTTCATTTGAAGTATTCCTCGTCTCCTCGCTCCTTCGTGTCCGTGCTCCCCGTGTTTATCGTGATAGAACAGCAGACCAAACAGAAAGTGAGCAGCGCCTTTTTTTCCCCCATGTTTGTTTTCCGTTTTGAATTATTATTATTTTTTTGGTTTCCTGAATTTTCTCCCCCCGCGGCATGGAAGGCGCCGCTCCGAAGTCATGTCCACCAGCTGCCGTTATTTCAAGTTCGCCGGCCGCTCTGAAGTCAAGAACATCAGCTCCCACAAGCCTGCCGACCGCTCCTGAGTCAAGTTCGCCAGACGTTCTGAAGTCAAGGCCGCTGTCCGTGGCTCCCTCAAGCCCGCCAGCCACTCCGACGTCAAGCCTGCCGGCTGCCCCAGAGCTCGCTCCAGTGTCGGCTCCAGCCCCTGAGTTTGCCTCGGTATCAGCTCTAGCCTCTGACCAGAATCCAGTGCAGGCTCCAGCCCCTGACCAGAGTCACGTTAGAGCTGCAGATCCCCCAGTTCAGCCCAGGAAGGGCTCCTGATCCCCCAGTTCAAAGTCAAAAGTCAAAGTCAGCTTTATTGTCAATTCTGCCACATGTACCGTACATACAGTGCCCTCCACTAATATTGGCACCCTTGATAAATATGAGCAAAGGCAGCTGTGAAAATAAATCTGCATTGTTTATCCTTTTGATCTTTCACTCAATAAATTCACAAAATTCTAACCTATCATTGAAGTAAAACAATTGAAAGTGGGGAGAAAATCTCATGATGAAATAAATGTTTTTCTCCAATGAATGTTGGCCACAATTATTGGCACCCCTAGAAATTCTTATGAGTAAAATATCTCTGAAGTATATTCCCATTCATATTTACATTTTTTTAGCACACCAGGGTGACTAGGAGCATGAAATTGTCCAGCCATGACTTTCTGTTCCACAGGATTATAAATATGAGGAACACAAAGGTCAAATTCCCTTAATCATCCATCACAATGAGAAAAACCAAAAAATATATTTCTGATGTGAAGAACAAGATTGTTGAGCATCACAAAATAGAAAGTGGCTGTAAGAAAAGAGTTAAAACATTGAAAATCCCCATTTCCACCATCAGGGTAATAATTAAGAGGTTCCAATCAACTAAAGATGTTACAAATCTGCCTGAAAGAGGACGTGTGTCTATATCGTCCTAATGCACGGTGAGGAGGAGAGTTTGAGTGGCCAAAGACTCTCCAAGGATCACAGCTGGAGAACTGCAGAGATTAGTTGAGTCTTGGGGTCAGAAACCTAAAAAAAATATATCAAACATCCCCTAAATCACCACATGTTGTTCGGGAGGGTTTCAAGAAAAATTCTCCTCACTCATCCAAAAACAAACTCCAGCAAATTCAGTTGTCAGACACGACTTGAACTTCAAATGGCACTGGCTTCTATGGTCAGATGAAACTGAAAAAAAGCTTTTTGGCAGCAAACCCACCAGATGAGTTTAGTACAAACAGGGATAAAAAAGTACCCCATGTCCACGGTTAAATATACTGCTGGATCTTTAATGTTGTGGGCCTGTTTTTCTGCTGGAGGTCCTGAACATCTTGTTCAGATGCATGGCATCATGGATTCTATCAAATACCAACAGATAAAAAATCAAAATCTGACTGCCTCTGTTAGAAATCTTATAATGGGCCATGTTTGGATCTTCCACCAGGACAACAATCCAAAACAAACATCAAAATAAACACAAAAATGGGTCACTGAGCACAAAATGAATATTTTACCATTGCTGTCTCTGTCCTCTGACCTGAACCCTACAGAAAATGAGTGAGGTGAACTGAAGAGAAGAAGTACTAACATGGAGCTGTGAATCTGAAGGATCTGGAGTGATTCTGTATGAAGAAAATGGTCTCTGATATCTTGTCAGGTGTTCTCCAAACTCTTCAGGCATTATAGGAGAAAACTCAGAGCTGTTGTGCTGGGAAAAGGACGTTGCAATAATTGGGTGCCAATAATTGTGGCCAACATGAAATAGTGAAAGCATTTATTTCACAATGAGATTTTCTCCCCACTTTCAATTGTTTTACTTCAATGATAGGTTGGAATTTTGTGAATTTTTTGAATGAAAGATAAAAAGGATAAACAATGCAGATTTATTTTCACAGCCACCTTTGGTCATATTTACCAAGGGTGCCAATATTAGTGGAGGACACTGTACATACAGAGAATTGAAATTGCGTTACTCTCTTACTCCCTGGTGCATACAGATAACACTAAACACTAACAGTAGAACGCAAAAATACAGATAAGTACAAATCAAATATATATATATATATATATATACGTACACAAAAATGGGGGGTCAGAGTTCAGTGGTGCGTGGGGTAAGAGAGGGGAGGGGGGGCAAGGACGGGAGGGAGTTCAGCTTCCTGACAGCCTGGTGGATGAAGCTGTCTTTCAGTCTGTTGGTCCTGGCTTGGAGACTCCTCAGTCTCCTCCCTGATGGTAGAAGACTGAAGAAGTTGTGTGTCGGGTGGGTGGGATCACCTGCAATGCAGAGGGCTTTGCGGGTGAGACGGGTGTTGTAAATGTCCTGGAGGGAGGGGAGAGAGACACCAACGATCTTCACAGCTGCTCTCACTATCCGTTGAAGGGACTTGCGGCAGGACGCGTTGCAGGCGCCATACCACACAGTGATGCAGCTAGTCAGAATGCTCTCAATGGTGCCTCTGTAGAAGGTGCACATGATGGGGGCCGGGGCTCTGGCTCTTCTTAGTTTGCGGAGGAAGTAGAGATGCTGTTGTGCTCTGACGCTGTTCAGCCCAGGAAGGGCTCCTGATCCCCCAGTTCAGCCCAGGAAGGGCTCCTGGTCCCCCGTTGAGCCCAGGGAGGGCTCCTGATCCCCCGTTCAGTCCTGTAAGCTCCCCTAAGTATTTTTTGGGGAGGGGGGTAGTATGGCTCCAGCTGTAGAGGCGGGGGCTGGGGTCGCGGCCTCGGAGGCAGATCCACCATGGCCTCCCGAGTTTCCAGATCCGCCATGGCCTCCCGAGCTCCCTGCTCCGCCGTGGGTCCCGGAAAGGGCGCCGCCCTGGAGGCCTTCCGTCCGGTCACCCTGTCCCTGGAGGTGTCCAGAGCGCCCCCCCCCCCCTCCCCATTGGATGCTGTATGGCGCGGGACGCGCCTTTCGGGAGAGGGGAGTAAATGTCAGTCCTGACTCCCTGTGTCTTGTGTTTCCCTTCCTCTCATGCCCATATTTGGTTTTCCCGTTCCAGTTGAGTTTCCCTGATTAGTTTTCCATTAGTTTCCAGCTGTGTTTTATTATCTCGTTTACTCCTTGTATTTAAGCCCTGTGTTTCGCGGAGTCTTGCGTCTGCTGTTATACGTCATTCTGTCTCCTTATGTGTAAGTTTCTGCCTGCCTGAGTTCCTTACCTTTTTGTTTTATTAAAGGTCTGTTCATTTGAAGTATTCCTCATCTCCTCGCTCCTTCGTGTCATTGCTCCCCGTGTTTATCGTTACAGTTATAACTAGGTGCAGAAACCTTTTTTTTTTAAACTGTGAACTGATTGAACACAGGCCTCACTGATCTGAACTTTGTTTTCTGAGCTTATGCACAGTTTTTGAGTGGATTATTTTTTTTTTTTTTTGCAATATTCATTCAGAAACTGAGGTGCATAAGCTCTGATTAATGAGGCCTATTATTAATCACTTCAAGAAATACAAAACCTGTGCTAACTTAACCAAATGTGGTTGATAAAAAGACTGAATCCAATATTTGGTAATAATATATCATAACGAGACATTTATAAGCAATTTTTTTGTAGGCCATTGTCATTTTTTTACATCGCAAGTTTAAAAAGGTGGGGGGGGGGATCCCAAAATAATATAATACAGCAAATTATATTATTGTGTGAGCAAAGTCAGTAAGATTTTAATCAATGCGAAAACATTAATGTTTGGAACATAACATGAGGTTAACTCAGGTCTGGTGGTAAGTTACAAAATTAAGAAGTGTTATTTATCATATGAATGATTAATCATTTTTATCATTCAATATATTCAGTATTCTGACCATGTGCATCAGAGAATAAAAGCTTTGCCAGAAGCAAAGAATTTTCCCAAAAACTGTCTTATTCTCTTCATCCTTCCACAGAAAGCTTCTGATATATACTGTAAGTATAAATAAAGCACTCTGTCAACTGTGAAAGTCAAATGTGAAACAATGTGTACATTTGAAATGCAAATACTATTTATTTATAAACTTCCATTTCAATGTCCATTTCAAACAACATCAATTTTTCTGTGAATGTGTGTGGTATTTAATCTTCTGTATAGATTCTTAAGAATTCAGCAAATAATGCACGCAGGAAAACAAGCAGCGCAGTGCTGAAGCAGAGTACTTCATATAGACCCCGCGCCTGTCAGCTGTCATCTGTTGAAAAGTGACAACAAAGAGCTGTCAAACACACTCCTTCCTCACCTTTGTTTTGCAGGTTACATGCCTGAACACTGTCAAAGAACAGTGACAATCCCTCTACCTTTGCTGCATGTTTGCTTTGCATTTTACACATCTTAGAATGCAAAAAGGAGGGTTTACCATTTTCAAAAATGAACTGTTACTTTTATAGATTTTTTTTTATAAATATATATTTTATATAATTTAGTATTGCACTTAATTGCACTACTGAAAATATATTAATATTTGAACATATGAACTCACAGTATGAGCTGCAGTTGGTTTGCAAGTACAATAAGTAAATAAGATTTTTTTTTTTTTAAAAAGTCCAGTAAATGACTGCAAATGAATACGAGTATGAGCAGTGAATAAAAAATGTATCTCCATCCCTGGTGTTTTGGAAAATCTATGACACACTGCCAGCATTTCTTGATTACAGCAATAAATACACTAATTAATTTATCAGGCTTATGCAAATAAATGTACCTCTTATAGTATTATATGTGCTTTTGTAATTAAAAAGGAGGAACAAAAATCTTCAAATTTCATGTGTGTAAAATGGCTCCTACCAGTGGCAAATAAGAAAGTGCAACAATTATTATTCACGTCAATATTAAAATAAAGGTAAAGGTAAAAAATAGCAATTAACTCTCTTGTGAGATTTTTCAGTCACTCATATGATTTGGTATTTATATATTTTTTCTATCTACAAAATCAGACTCTCTAGTTTTGTGTCTGTCCACACTAAATAATATAGTGAGTTGGCAGTTGTCTGATCTGATGAAATAAAATCATTCATCTTTCTCATGTAGACAATGTGATTTTTTTTCTTTTCCCGACTGATATCACTGTGACCGGTGATAAGCTAAATATTTTCCTTTTAAACCCCATATTATTACCCTCAAAAACCCATGAAAATACATAATTCCTTTGGAAAACAGAGCACAATCCCACAGCGCTTTCACGTCTCAAAATCTCACAAACTGATTACTCAGCCTTGATATATTCTCTTATTTAAACGCTATTTTAAAAAGAGAAAAATGATCATAATTCCCCACTAATTACAGATGTAAGAGTATAACTGGCACCTTAGCAACAGAATTTCTTACAACCCATGTGTGCATTTCTAATGTTACCCCAGATAGAACATAAAACATTAATGGGGGCAGGATTCTTTGCAAGCTGGTGATGAAATTATGGTGTAACCTTTATCAATGTACCAGAGTCTTCATGGCAGCGAAGCAAGGATGGATATCACAAAACAGCTATTCTTACTGCAAATATTGTTATGATGACAAATCACAAGGAACGAAATAAAAAAAAATTGCTAAAAAATAAAATAAAATGTTTTTCCTCTGACAGATGTGAAAGGCACTAGTCTGCAGTGGAGTGTCATTGATAGATAGAGGACACTCAGAATCTGAGAATGACCTCGTTCTTGTTCAGAAAACACATGATTATATAATGTATATTTTACAATGTACATCTTCAGCATGAGCATTTGGGACACAACAATAAACTTTATTCAGAGATGAGTTGAAACATGATGTACTCTAGAAATATTATTCCTTTTAAATGTCTTGTGTGCATGCAGATTGATCATCCATTGCAATAAAAAAATTGTAAAGTTGAAGAAGATCAAAAAAGTAAGACCCCGGTAACAAGATGAGAAATCGGCAAGAGAGCAGTATTCACTTTGACTTGGCAACAGGGCAAGAGGTGGTTCAATCAGTTGTAGTTAGTTTCACACAGTGAGAAGTGTGCAATGGATCTAAGCATGAACTCGTATCAGAGTTTTAATGGAATGGAGTATGAAACTAAAATTCATGCCTTGATATTTCAACATTTCTCACAGTTAGGCATTTTTCAGTATTTAAAGATAATTTAAACTAAATTTACTGTTAAAAAATGCATTGAAATTTGATTGAATTAATTTGTAATGTTTATGTACTGTATTGTTTTGTGTTTTTAATACTTTTGGAAAATGCAGAGATGAATTGTGGAGAATGGTGCTTGTCACATTACTCACTAGTGAATATTTCTTAAGATGGGTCAATTCTGTAGTCAAAATTATGCAGTGTTGTTGCAAAAACAGCTACTGAATGTTTCCACCGTTAATCCAGGGATAATAATAATTCTAATAATAATTGTGGGGCATGTTGTCACATCATATGATGTAAGTTGTCAGTGAAACCTGCCATTAAAACACCTATAAGAGCAAAATGTGCACAATAAAACAATTATGAAAACATAAAACAATTAATGAAACAGAAAAATCCATAAAACAATTCATGAAACGCAAAGAAGAAATATAAAAGTAAATATGAATACACTACATTTTAGAAGTTTATATATAAATATATATATCTATCTATATATATATATATATATATACACATACATTTTTTTTAACTCGTATGCTCACCAAAAAGTTAAAAAAGTGATATCGTTAATTATTATTTAAATTTAAAGTCTTTTTATTTGAATATATTTTAAAATGTTATTTATTCCTGTGATAACAAATAAAGCTGATATTATATGCAGTCAATACTCCAGTCCTCAGTGTCACCTGATCCTTCAGAAATCATTCTAATATGCTGATTTGCTGCTCAAGAAAAAAAAATTATTATTATTATTATTATTATCAAAGTTGAACAACTTAATATGTGTGTGGAAACCAGGATATTTTTTTTTCAGAATTCTTTGAAGTTCAAATGAACAGCATTTATTTGAAATGGAAATATTTTGTATTAGTGTAAATGTGTTATTACTGTCTCTTTTGATTAATTCAATGCATCCTAGCTGAATTAAGAATTAATTTCATTTTTTTAATTAAATCTTACTGACTAAATACTTAAAATGCATTTAAAATAAATGTGTCAGCTTGCCCCAACCTGTCACCCTTGTCCAGAAAACACAGTTTTATCCTTTTATTCTATATCTACCTGACACCTGTCTGAATGTGTGCTAGACATCCAACAGCTACAGAATAAATATGATGATAGTCTAATTTTAGTTTAGAGGACAGAATTCACCCCCACGCACAAAATGCAAGACATCTTTGAACTAGATGTTTTAAACCAACATACAAACCACAGCTAGAGCAACACATACATTTGTGTAATTGTACTTTTGACTTGAAACCCTGTTGTTTCTGAGCCTTTGTGACAACTTCTCAGTGTGACAACTAGCCCCGGTCTCCTTTATACAGAGGTGGAAGTGTGGTGCGAATCAAAACAAGCTAATGAGTGTTTTTACAGCAAAAGTCTTGATTTTTTTTTTTTCCCCATTTTGCAAACAATGGTCTTAAAGATGAAACCTCATTATACATGTCCAAAGCATAAACGGATCAGGACAAATGTGGCAACAAAGTTTCAACTCGGGCAACATTCCAGCAGGTCTGATGCAACAGGGCTGCAACAAGAGTTACATCTCCATAGTGTAATATAGTGTCCTTCCTCGTCGCATGTGGTTAAATAGTGCTTTACAAGGGTCTCTGTGCTTAGATTTGTGCTTCGATATACACCCAGTCTGGTTTTGGCAATCTGGACCCACTTTAATAATCATCAGAATTTACTTATCCTCTACATTTCAAAAAGGAAATGCATTTCTAAAACGCGAATGCAGTGCACTTTAATCGAGATCAAGCGGGACATCACAGAGTTTTGCCGACTGATATATGGACTCGAGGTTGAAGTTCGGATTGAACTTGCTCCGTTAGTTTGGACTCTGTGCTGAGGGGCGCGGCGGCGGATGGATACGAGCTCATGTGATGCGGTTACTGTTTGGTTTGACGTGATACTCCTCTGTTCTCCAAAACTTTTGAACGATTTATCGTGTAACCGATCAGTCTCGACATCAAATGAAGAAGAGTGAGACAATGTTCTACTAAATTGAAAACGTGAGCTCTTCCACTGCGGTTTACTCACAGAAGCTTTTCAGACCGGATCACCTCAGCACGATGGAGTAAGTGTCAACTTCCATTCAGACTTTTACATGAGCTGCAACTTCCTGTGACAGTGTAGGCTATATCTCAGTTTAACTAGTTTTCAGAGTTTCTGAACTACAAGAATAACCAGCAGAAATTTATAGAGATGGGGTTTAATCATGACGTTTTGTTATGAAAGTGCACTTAAAATTGCTTAACTGAGTTTCTACATATTTTCTGTACTGTTGACAAGCTTCATTTTGAATAACATAGTGTAATGCTCTATTTTAGGCACTTTTGATGCCTTTGAGTGGGTTTTATAGTTTTACATTACATTTACTTACAGTATAAACTACAGTACATACATGTTTCTTTTTTATTTTGAACTGTAAAAAATATTTTTGTAGTTAATATTTTAAGACTTTATTCAAACCTTTGTTTCACATTTGGCACTGAACTTGACTAGAGGTATCATATTACAGAATAACAAATGAGCTCTAGCAAAAGGTCAAATTCAGATTTAAATGTTTAGATTTATTTTTTATTTAAATTATTTGAACTTATTGCACTCCATCCTATTAATTTAGTAAATTTAGGTTAAAATAATTCATTTACGTAATTAATAATTTTCATGACCCTGTGCTTTTAGTAGGAAAAAAGTGAAATTCCATAAAATGAAATGTTTGAGCTTGTGTTTTTATAAAAAAAAATTGACACCTGGAAAGCGGAATTAACAATTGCATTTTTTTTTTTTTGTTAATTTTCATATTAGGTTTCAGTTTTTCGCATCTCTTTCCTGTATGTGGCATTTCTTCGATTCTCATGCATTGTACGCAATTCACCATTTCAACCGGAATACAGCAAATTGTGGCGGCATAGATTATTCCCAGAAGACTCCCCTCATTTGCACAGCCGGCTTAAGAGCTCCCGCTTTCCTACTGGCTAACGAAGGCCAATCATAGGTGGAGGGAGGAGTCTGCACAGACCTAGGACTAAATTGGTAAGCAGTACGACACTTTTATTTTGTCCGATTGTTGGTGGGAACCGCACTGCAGCGTATGTGTTAATGGCGTACAGTAAGTAAAGCAAATATTTTGGTGATCCACATCGTTTCATCTTTTTTTTTTTTGTATTGCTACTTGCATAGTTTAACAGAAAATATATAGCTATTCATAGACCATTTACGCAACCATGCATGTTGAAAATATTTCATCTGTGTGTTCATATAATTCTTTTATTGAATTAATCGGATTGTTTTTCTCTACAGATTGGATGACAAAAACTTTTGACGCTTACCCAAACTCAACTTCCACGGAATCCTCTCCTGGTTCCTCTATCCCACCTTCACCTCTGGAGCATGATGTCCAAATGCCCTCCGACTTGGAGGTTATGACCACTCTTCTTAAAGAAGAACTGGCTCAACTGGAGGATTATTACCTGTATGAATCGGCACCTATGAAATTGGATAAATGGCAAAAATGTGACAAAAGCTTACAAGCTATGGCTACGCAGTCATACTATCAGTTACCCTGCGCTTCGTACAATGTAAACCAATCCGAAACAAATCCCAGGCTGGTTTCCCTAGCAACTGGAGATCTCGACCTGCGAGGCTTCTGTGGGGGCTCCATGAGCCGACCGAAAATGTCTCGACCCGGCCCCTACAGCTACATTCGGACACACTGCAATAGCCAAAGAATATCAGCGAACGGATGTAAGGACGTCGAGGTGTTTGAGAAGGAAACGTGGACTTTCAAAGGGACTCATTCAGGTTATGCAGAGCTGGCTTTTGACCAGTGCTCTGTCGACAAATCCTACGGAAAGAGCCACGCGAGCGCAAAGAAGGTTCGAGAATGTGCCATACTATTGAAGGAAGAAGAAAAAAGTTGCTTCACGGAAGACGTGTTTTACCGAGCAGAGATGATGAGAAGTTACGATCTCGGCGGGTCCCTGGAGCCCCACCACAGGCGGGAGGGCCAGAGCCATGGGATGAAGATGCTCGGCCATGACGGGATTACCATGCCCATTTTGCAGTGCGCCGAGAGCGAGAGCTGTCCGCCATATAAACAATCCGAAGCAGCCGAGTGCTACTTTCATCAGATTACTTCCAATTTAGAGCCATATCACGGCTTCATGAATGAAATCGATCAGCCAATCAGAACTGGGGCTGGTGATATCCAGAATAATGACTACTTGCACCACGAATGCCTTGGGGATCAAAGCTTTGAATGTCTGTCCGGAGACAGTGTTGGGTCCTCTTTGGAGTTGCCCATTCAGAAACCACTACAAAGGTCACGGGAAAGTCAGTGTGTGTTTAAGCCAGATGTTAAAGTAGGTTCCTTGGAGAGAAACCATGGAGAACGCAAGCAGAAGAAGAGGGATCAGAACAAGTCTGCTGCCCACAGGTACTGTACCCACTTTGTTTTTGGTGACTCAGTTAGTCAAATGAAAGTGCTAGAATATTGCATGAGTTAATAAAAAGCAAGCATGTTTGCTTCAAACGAGCAGAAAATCTGAACCATGTTATTTTATTCCACTAATGTTGGAAAAACAATAGGTACCGTCAGCGTAAGAGGGTGGAGCAGGACTGTTTGGAGGAGGAGCTTCATGGTTTGGAAGGGCGGAACAGAGAACTTCGGGACAAAGCAGAATCTGTAGAGAGAGAGATTCAGTATGTGAAAGATCTCCTGATTGAAGTCTACAAGGCTCGCAGTCAGCGCTTAAAAGAGGATTCCAGTGCCTAAACCGTCTTTTACCAGCATTTCACTTATACCAGGCTCTGACAGCATGATTTTATGCTCTAAATAGTTAGTAAAAAAAAAGAGCTCATGTATTAAAATGGTTATGTTTTTCCAAAGCGAAAGCCGCATGGTTTCATGAAACTGAGAGCATAATATCTGAAGCACTGTGACGATAGCCTTGAATACATTCTAATGACCTAGCTTGGTATTTCAATTTACAGTGATATATTTAATGAAAAGCTGCCCATCTCAAGATTTGACTGAATTTCTTTCTTTAACCTTACTGGTTTGTTTTAGTGAACACAATCTGTGCTACATTCATTGAACGATATTTTGTACAGGCTTGCTCCATTCTTTATTTATCACGAAAAATCAGCACAACATAATGAGAATTTGTAATAATGTAGCGACATGGTCAAAATTCTTACTATTGTAATAATGCAAAGCACTGCAATGTATAATGTCACTACCTTTTTTGTTGTCTGTTTTTTTTTTTGCTTTATATTTTCATGTATTTTCTTCTATTTCTCCTTTATTTGTGAAATATCTCATGTAATTATATTTAGAATACAGGAGAAACAGCTTTTGCAGTTATAATTAAAATGCTTTAAAATATATTATACATGAAGGTTTATAGCATATTAATGACTGATTTTTTTTGGCTCAGGTATGGAATGCATGTCTAATACATTGAAAAGCATGATGGGTTACAATGTATTGCATGACCCAAAATATGAAACGAATGCTTTTGTGCATTATGACAATATGTGGAATTTTTATTTTGCCCATTTGTTTTATTCTCATTAACATAGTGCTTTAAAAATGTGCTTTGTTTTTTCTTTTTAATTTAGAATAAATGTATGTAATCAGTATGAGATATAGATTGTTTTTATGCAGGTTTGCGGAAAACAATCACTGTCTTTTGCTACAGGACTTAAAATTCTGAAGAATTTGAATGATTTCAACTTATTTAAACAGGTGCACATTACTACAGTAGTATACTGTGCCTCTGAAAACAGACAAGCGTAGCAAATCTGAATGCATTTATTTCTGCAGGTTCTAATGTGTTTCAGAATCTACCAACACTTGATTAATAAATACAAATTATATTGTGCAGTAATTCTTATTTTTGGTTGATTAAAATGTCAATAAATGATTCTTAAATATTTTACGAATATTGTGATGAATAATTATTGTGCTTGCTTAAACACACATACACATGATGATAATTGTTTAGAAAAAAATAACAGTTTATCAAAATAAACACCACTGGGGGGGAAAAAATATCATTTTTACAAGGCATTTACAGACAAATATCTGAAATCAATTGATTAAATTCCATTATAAATATTAGAAATCTGCCAAAACATTTTATCTCTTTTTCTTCATTAGTGTTATTGCATTATTAAAGTATATTGTATTTATTATTAGAGTATCATTTTAATTTTTAATTGTTATATTCTTTTTATTATTATTATTTACATTTTCAATACTCAGGCTAACATGCTTGCAATACTTTTCGTCTTTGAGCGAAAATTGATGGCAAACTGCTGTCGAACTGCTACACTTTTAACAAGCTATTGATTCTATATGACCAATTATAATTATGATTTCCCCATCAAACTTGTGGCTGGCTGTAATGTGTGATGTGGCCTCACGATGGCATCAAAGGAATAAATGAGACGGCAGGCAGCGCTCGTGCTGTTATTTTTGGCGCGCTTTATTTCAGTCAGATCACAGCGCTCACAGCCTACATGTATTACAATCAGCTGTTGATAGAAAAACATGCAGTAGCGGGAAAAAATGTGTGAACCCTTTAATTTACAATATATTTCTGTAAAAATCGATCCTAAAATATGATCTGGTCTTATACTAATACACTGTAAAAATGATATTTCGAAGTTATTACTATTATTATTACTAGATATTACTATTTACCATCAATTTGTAAGTGTAAATTATTTCTACACTGTTTTTCTTTCTAGAAAAGTATAGTCTAGATAAAATAGAAAATATAAATGTAGTGTTTAAATATCACGCATGAAATATCAAATTTCTGCCTTTTTTTCCACATGATAATTCGTGACTTCAAAAAGCTAATCGGAAATCAACTAATTGTCTCCAAACGAGAAGTCTTTAATTAGCAGAATTCCATTTAAATGTAATCATTTTTAATATGGCAAAATTCCATTCTTGTTTAAACTCTGATTCAGTGATTTTTCAGTTTCTCAAATGTGAGTGAACTAAACTGATAAAATGCATAATTAAATAATGAATAATATTATGAAATAATGAAAAATAATATTTTTAAAACAACATTTTGCATTAATAACTTTAAAAAATATTAATATGTATTTTAAAAACGTGATAATAGCTGGGACAAGTTTACTGGCCCCGGGGATCACAAGATGGCCCCGTTCAATTTTTCTTTCTTTCAATTATTCCACCTAAACTGAATGTCATCCTGTACATGAAGAACTCATATTTAAATATATTATGTATTAGTTATTAATTGGGGTGTGTTGATACCTGTCCTCTACTTGTTTAAAGCAATCATATTGTTAATACATAGAGTCTCTCTGATACATAATCATACAAAAAAAGAGAGAAAGCAAGCAGTAGGCTACACTCATTGCAAATAATTGCAAACATCCCTATTTTTGTTAGATATTTAAACTGTCTATTGCTTTTTAACTCTGAATATGAAAAAAAAAGTATTGTACAAGCCGTAACATAGCCTACTAGTGGGAGAATATATTCACATTATCTTTGAATAATATGTCTTTTCCCCAAAATACATGAGTGTGTGTTAAATATTTTCAAAGAAAGAACACAATGGATTATTTTTTAATATTTCAAATCCTAGCTCCATTCCTCATGTTTAATTTCCAGCACACCATTCACTAGCAATGGTGTGATTAAAATCAATATTTTCTATTTCTAATTGTCTTTTGGTGGATCGCACCTGCCGTCTTTATTCCAGTGCCGGAATTTTATTCAGCCTTTTAATAAGCAGTGTGTGATGTGACTTCTGAAGAAACAGAGCTGGGGAATGTGCGTGAGAAGCTTAGAGGCGTTAACTTGTGGCCCTCGGGGCAAAGGGCATTTCACTCAGCAGTCTGTTTACCTTCAGTTATCATGCTTGAAGGAGTATAAGAAACAGCCTGACACTGCTCGCATCGCTTCAAAGTGTGTGTGTGTGTGTGTGTGTTCGCAGGATCGGTAGAATATTAAGCGTGTTTAGACACACCCCACATCTTTCAATGGAAGGCTGCTATTGCCTACAGTAAAAGTGATTCTTATCTATTGCCGGTGGAATTTGTCAAGGGATAGTTTTCACTCTTAAAAATAAAGGTTCTTTACTGGCATCTATGGTTCCATGAAGAATTTTTCACATCCATGGAACCTTTCCATTGCACAAAAGGTAAAATGGAAACGGTAACAGAAAAAAAGATTCTCTAGATTATTTAAGTGTTATAAATGTTCACACACAAAAAAATTGTTCCTCATGGCATCACTACAACACTTTTATTTTTTTAATTGGAGTTTCAAAAATGAAAATTCTGTAAACCTTTACTCTCCTTCATGTCTTTACAAATCTGTATAATTTTATTTTATTATTCTACTGTGGAACGCAAAAGGAGAAATTTTGAAGAATGGGCTGGTTGCTCTTTTCCATCCACTCCAGTTAATTTCAGTATTTACTAATACATTATTAAAATCAAAAGATGTCGTATTTTTATTAACTACTTGTAGCATTAACAAAGATTAATGAATACCATAACAAATTGTTAATGTTAGTTAATGCATTAACTATAAAGTAATGAAACCTATTATAAAGTGTAAACAAAATCATTTGTTAAATGAAATAAAAAAATAAATAAAATATGATATAAACATTAGAAACGTTAACTTGAAATTGAAACTTTAGTTAAAGCTGAAGTACTAATAAAACTAGCACATAACAAAATTACTAAAACTAAAATGAAGATAGATGGATGAAGATGCTATAAGTCACACAACAGCTTTGAATGAGGAACAGAGAAAAAGTCATCAATCTCTGAAACTCGTCTCCTCCAGCTGTGTCCGGATCAATGAGTCAGTGAGTCACTTGAGAAGCTGGATCAGTCATCTCTCATGAACTCTCAGGAACTTGCTAAGTAGAGCGAGGGATGTCAAGATGTTCAGTGTGTAACATCTTAAATAGTCTTAAAGCTATTGTACGGCTTCTGAAGACTTGAAACAGCACACAAGTCATATGAATAACTGTTATGGCTATTTTTTTGTCATTCTGGTAGTCCTACAATCTCTTTTTATTGTCATTCTATGAAAAGCAGCTGAGCATTCTGTGAAATATATCTTTAAGTTCCACAAAAGAAAAGAACAGATTTAAAATGACATGAAAGGTGAGCATTTAAAATAGTTTTTTTTTCATTTTTGAAACATTAAGATAGAAATTACCATTACATACTTGCAAACATAGAGGACATACAAGACAAACAGCAATAGTAGAATGTAACAGCTTTATTATTTTCCCGACAGCATGTATATATGTAACAGAAACTATAACCATAGAAAGACTCTCTCTCTCTCTCTCTCTCTCTCTCAAACAGGGTCAACATGAATACAACAGAGCAAGTAGATAATTACACTGGTATCTCATCTGTACAAACCTGCCCCATAATGCCTCTGGCACAGACCTGCGCACGATATGACTGATGGAGTCCAAAAACTCATAATTTACATTTATGAGAACTCCTCTTCCCAGAGTAATGCAAAAATAACTCCCAATACCAATAATACAAAAATCTCTTCTGTATACGCATAGATGATCACAGACGTGGCCAGAGTTTGAACACCTTATGTTTCCACAAACCATTGACATTTTATGACCTAATACTTAATCTGCAGTATTCTATGCTGTTTACATGCAAGAAAATATTCTCATTTTTGTCCAGTAACTTAATATTAATTAAAAACAAAGGAAAATAAAACATTTAATTATCATGAGGCTGTTTAATACAAACTCACAAACACCCATTGACCCCAACTATTATACAATATGAGTATTACCTGATATGAGCATTTATATTTAAAATAAGTTTAGATAGATTACCACAAATAAACAATCAAATGTCTTAATTCATACCCACTCCCATAACATGCTATATGTCTATTTGGTTTTAAAACCATATTCATGTTAATGCATATTTAGAAAAAAATGAAACATACTAAAGATGTCTAACAATAAAACATAAATTAAGCCCTGGATATATCATATACATACAGCACCCCTATTATATTTAGTATGCAAGATATATGCTTCACCCTTGCTGTCCCCGTGTAACATTAACAGTGTTACATGCTCGTTGGTTTAATAATGTAAAACAAATGAGAACAATCACAAAATATGAATTCTAAGATATATTAAGGAATATTACTGTTACCTATTACAAAAATATGCTAAATACCAAGTCGTTGGAAACACCTTACAGTCCCTGATCCACAAAACGAATAGGTTTCATTGTGTCTGAGAGGAAGACACTATTAAGAAGAGCTTTAATCAGGGTCACACTCATGACTCTGTATTATTTGTAGAAGTGGACCCTCATTATTACAAATTACAGCCAGCATTAAGAAGCTTTTTTTTCTTACATACAAGCATAAAAGTTAATAAGAATATTTTAAAGCGTCTCACCTCAAACACTAGCATACAGTATACTTTCTAAATCAAATCATCATAGAATAAATGCTTCTTGGTTTTCATACCACTCTCTGAAAAATAAAGGTGCTTCACGATGCCATAGAAGAACCTTTTTGGCTAAATGGTTCCATAAAGAACCTTTAACATCTGAAGAAGCTTTCTGTTTCACAAAAGATTCTTTGTGGTGAAAGAAGGTTCTTCAGATTATAAAAAGGTAAGAAAGAGATGGTTCTTTAAAGAACCTTTGACTGAATGGTTCTTTGTGGAACCAAAAATGGTTCTTCTATGGCATCGCTGTGAAGAACCTTTTGAAGCACCTTTATTTTTAAGAGTGGTAAATAAGGTATCGATACACACATTTGGAGTCAGTTAGATTTTTTTTTGGTTTTGAAAGAAGCCTCTTATGCTCACAATGACTGCTATTATTTAATTTAATAAAAAAAAAAACTGCTTAAAAAAAACCAGTAATACTGTGAAATACTATTACAATTTAAAATGACCATTTTCTACTTTTTTCCCCATTTTAAAAAAGTCAATTATTCCTGTGATGGCAAAGCTTTTTTCAGCAATCTTCAGTGTCACATGAACCTTCTGAAATCATTCTAATAAAAATGTATTATTATCAATGTTAATAACAGTTTTTGCTGCTTAATATTTTTGTGGAAACCTTTATACTGTTTTCAGGATTCTTTAATGAATATAAACTTCAAAAGAACAGCTAACATCCCAATTGTCTTTACTGTCACTTTTGATCAATTCAATGCATCCTTGCTGAATTGATCTATTAATTTCTTTAAAAAATAAAAATGTAAATCTTACTGACCCAAATGTTTTAATTTGAGAATAAGAATTCACTTGCAACTTTGCAAAAAGGAAATTAACACCAGCAATATGTATATATTTTGTTGTAAGTGCTGTTAGGAAACATAGAAGTATATTGTTGTGTGAAAGCAAAACACAATAACTGCTTTTTTGTCAAAATCTTGTCTTTCAAAAAAAAAAATCAGAATCAGAGAAAAACACAGAAAAAATGATATCAAATCAATTAAAATAAAAAATCAGTTCCATTGTTGACACAGTTACTGCATTTCGTCTTTGTACGCCAATATACATAACTATTGCAGTCTCCTCAATATCAAAACTATTTGCTCTTGGAGAAAATAGGAATGCTGACATTTGACAGACTCGTAGGTCTCATCACATTTTTATTCCTTTTTAAACATTTTGCTACTCAAATGTAGCTAACAGTGGAAGTTTCACAGAAACCAGCTAATGGGCAACCATTGTTTTTGCTCCTCACTTTTCACCTAAACACTGAACAAAATCTACGGTTGCATTATACATAGCTTTACCATGACTTGAAGACTATCCTCATCCTCCTTTTCGAAAAACAAGTTACTGATAACACGTGATGTGTATATATAAGAGTATATATATATATATATGAAGAGTTTATTTGCAAACACAGATAACTCAGTTTCTTTAATTTTCAAAAATCATGTTTTTTTTATTGTTATATCTTATTGTGTTAGTTATCTGTATTTTTTAGTTATTTTTTACCTAATCAAAATAACCCAACTGCAGTTTGATTGAGATTAATTGGAATGCACAATGAAAAAACATGATTCTTGAAAATTGTTAAAAACAGGAGTTATCTGTTTTTGCAAATTAACTCTTCATGTATGTACATTTTGTCTTCAATGGCAGGTAAAAGCTTGTATTCACTCAAAAACATTTACCGTCAGTTAACAGCACTGCCTGGCTTGACACAGAAAACAACTCTTGCTAGAAGCAGCCGCACATGTATCCAAACCGCTCCTAAATCACATTGTTTCTGGCCTGAAAACAGAAAAACAATTCAATAATCACACGTTTAGAATTACTGCCATGAACATAATGTGTCTACAAATGTGTTATGTAACAGGTTAACACCATTTCAAACACGATTCTCTGCAGAACATCAGTCATCAAGATTAAACACGTCTCACACCTTGATTTCATTTGAATGAAAGAAGGTTGATTGTTAACAAAGCTTCGAATCAACAGCTCTTTTCATCACACTGAAGCTACCCTGATCATATATGAAGAAAAAAAACAAAAGAGATGAAACTCCTACTTTAGTAAATCATGTTGGCCAGCAGCATGCTCGTCTCTCATTCTCACTGGAGCGTGTAAATAGCACTCCATTTGAAGGAGGCACTCTAGTGTTTCCATCATCTGCTCCTTGCGAAGGGTGTGCAGTCTGACCCGTCCTGCAGACTCACACAGCTCCATCTCCCGCACTGTGTGGTTAAGAGATACTGACGCACACTGCAGCGCACTGAGACCTGCAAAGAAAATATCAGGAATTGTTCTTTACACATGGTAGAAATACGCTTCTAATTAGCCATTGCTTTGATCAAAAACAAGGTGAAAGCACATGGATTAAGCCAGGGTCTAAAATTAGAATAGTTTGATGGCTAACTTTACCAAGAACTACAACATACTGCATAATTTAAATTGCAAGATGCAGTTGCCGTTTTATACAAGACCTATATATATATATATATACACACACATACATACATATATACACATGCATACTGTACATACATGTACATATATACACATGTATACATACATATATATATACATATATATATATATATACACATATTATATATACACACACATACACACATGTACATATATACACATGTATACATATATATATACACATTATATACACACATACATATATATACATACATGCATACATACATGTACATATATACACATGTATACATATATATATATACATACACATATTATATATACACACACATACATATATACACATACATACATACATACATACATGTACATATATATACACATGCATACATATATATACACATATTATATATACATATATATATACACACATATACATATATTATATATACATATATATACACACACACACACACACACACACACAAGGATATACTAGAAAATGCTAATTGTTTCCTGGTTGGTAAGACATTGGTAGCACTATAAGGCTCCATGTGTTAACATTAGATAAATACACTAATAATGTGTATTATTAGTATATTTCTAAAGCATTTATTATCCATAGTGTTCATTAAATTTAACATTTACTAATATATAATTAAATTGTATCTGTGAATAGAATTTAATGGACCTGAGCTAACATGAACTAACAATGAATAGTTATGTTTTAACTAAGATGAATAAATACTTTAACAAATGTATTGCTTATTGTTACTTAATGCATTAACTAATATTAACTAATGGAGCCTTTTAAAGTGTTACCAAAATATTTATAACTGGTACTGATATTCTTAATTAATTGGCACAAAATGTATACTCTGCCAACAAAAGTTCAACTGCTAGCTCGAATCTTTAACCATTAAAACTACATCACTTCTAAGTCTCTCCTTTGTTAATGCAAATTCTGATTACAAAACATAGTCAAACGAGTCACCTCTTTCACAACAGGGTAATAAAAAACAAGTTTGTGACTAGTACTGCTGGATTCTTCTCAGGTGTAGCCAGCAGGAATGCAGCCACTGCCTTAGTGCAGCCAAAACTCATGAAAGATTTGGAAAATGCCAACTTGAACAATATAAAAACAACCCAGCTGATTTTTTACAGAAATCAAAATAGCAATAACCGTTTTGTACCGTTTGTATCTCTTTCCTCCAAATTAATATATACGCCATTTCTCATCAAACCTTTCAGGACCTGTCAAAAAAGATATTTAAAATATGAGTGAATATGTAGAAGTAGGCTCTGTATGTTAATACTCCAGCACCACATTAAGATTTTACCTCCAAGACTCGAATATATCCATTCTCTGCACTGAGATGAAGACATGTTTTCCCATATCCGTCCTTCACATTGATATTTGCACCAAGTGACACCAAATCAGACACCATGAAGTGTTGATTCTTCTGTGCAGCAAGATGAAGGGGAGTCTGGGAAGAAAAACAGGCCCATGCAACATTTATGTGCGTTTGTCAAGTGACTGACACTCAGAGAATATGCATGTGTGATTGTTTGTCACCTTTCCCTCTGAATCTTTGATATCTAGTTTCTTCAGAGCCGCCATCCTTCTGGCAATAACGTACACAAGGGATCTCTTTCCCTCCTCAACAACTCTGTGTAAAAGACTGTGGAGAGAGAATGATAGCAGTCACTTTCCATTGTATGATCTGTTCACTTTGCAATGTCATGGTATCGCCAATTGTAAACAGCTGTGTTCAATGGGTGGAGTACTACAGATCTATTCCAATGAAAGGTAAACCCTGCATCGTCTTTTATTGTGTTTGAAAACACTGTCAATTCAACTGGTGTAGTCTTTCAGGATGTTTGTCAGGTCTGTGCATGCGGCCATTACCAATAACCATTGTTCAAGTCATTTCATGCAAGAGGTTTTGTTTGAAGACCCTCTGCGCCATCTTTGTTGGCGCTGAAATGTTTCAGATTTCAGCTGGGTTCCCATTAATCTCTTTTATTCTGCTCTGCTTGAGAACTTAATAATGGGGTTTGTCATAAAGTTGGAAGTGGAAAACTAATGCAGCTGCTTATTGAGCGCGACAACAACGATGGGAGACCCACTTTCGTTCTTTCTGTATTTCATAAAAAGTTTCAAATGATAAAGGTGGCACTGCAAAAAGTACCCTTGCAATTCTTGGTACTTGAAGATTATTTTCAGAAACTGTGTGCATTTTCTTCATTTTTATAAATTACAGCCGCCTTTGAAAGATTAGTCATTAGGATCTGCATGAAGAAACCATCTGCAATGGCTTCAGTGAGTTCTTGAAGTAAAGAAAAATTATCTTACATCCTTCCGTTTTCGTCTACAGCAAGAAGCTCTTGGTCAGATATCTCTTTCAGCAGATTCTCCTCTCTTTCCAGTTGAGTCCAGAAGAAGGTCATTCCGCTCCACTCCTCCTGCTCAGAATGTGGCCATGGTGGATAGTTCATCTTTTGAGAAGAAACCTCACAGACTTCTGGGTTGGGACTGGCGTTGAATGACTCTTGTGGAGAGGGCACCTGGTATTTGCATGAGTTGGCAGGAGAGCAGCTCATTCCATATAGACCATCATACATGTACTTATCTGACTCATAACTGCTATAGTCTTCCTGATTCCCCAAGAAAACATCAGCACCCTGGCTGTAAGTTGGGGACGGGTTGGAGCTGGACACAGAATGGACAGGGGAGGTTGAGGAGGGTGTCGAGTAGCTTGGAGACAAAGGTATCTCATTCTCCTGGCCATATGTGTTCAAGAAACCCTGTGGAGATGCATCTTCAAACCAGAACTCAGAAAAGTATGAAGCTGAAGGGCTTTTGTTTGGAAATCTGTTTGACTGACAGGTCTTGAGATCCTCCTCCAGCACTTCTACTATAATTGCAAGCTCCTCAAGGCTTTTTGTTTGATGTTTCTTCTGTAACAGACATGAGAAATGTGTCACAGACTGTCTTTGTAATACCAACAAAGTTACCGAACAAGAAGATAGTTCTGCAGTGGCAGAAAAAGACGTCACTCACCAGAAAACGTCTCCGGTTTCCACCTGTGTTAACTCGTTTCTTATCCCCTTTGGACCAAAGACAGTGCTAATTAGAAACACAATGAGGTTAAAATCATTATGCGGACATTTTAAATTTCTCAACCTTACTTTTAGAAGCCTTTGAATGTTTTCCCTATAAAAAAACAAAACAGAGTCAGAACATGAAAAGCATACCTCAGTATGACCGTAAAAGACTGTAAGACAAAGAATCATACCTGCAGATCTTTAGGTTCAATACCCTTGGCTATCCGTATATTTCTGAGCATGTCCCGTACTGGCATTTTCACTCGGACTCCGAGGTACTTCTTATCAGAAGTAGACTTGTGTTTTTTTGGTCCTAAAAGAACACAGGCCTGTTAGTGATGCAGCAGGCAAACAAAACTGCATCCTTCAATATTACACAATGCAAATATAAAGCTTTTAATGTTTTCCAAGTCATAAAGCAACAGGATACATCTTAAGGCTGGACTACAAGATTTTTGTCACGATTTATCACCTATTGTAGCCAAAAGTGAGAGCCAGTCTGCAGATCTGAGCTGACAGATTCCACAGAAAATCACGTAGTGTATGATGGTCAAAGATTTTTCAGATTCAGACTATGATTACATTCAGTCTGAGATTTTTTTTAACATGTTTGATATTTTGAGCCGATTTTAGAACATATATTGTTTTAATTTGTCATATGCTTCCTCACAACAAGGCGCACATTTCTGCTCGAGTTTGTTGTGATTGGAACAACTTTAAAGTCTGGTAGTGTATGATCCTCAGTCGTTTAGTGTATGATGGCCAGTTGTTCAGTGTATGAAGTCACGTATTTGATATCTGTTCTGTTTTTAAACATTGTGTAGTGTATATCAGCCTTAACATGATCGAACAGCATGCAAACACCAATCAGATTTCAGTCAGAAATTAATTTAAAGTAGAATGGATCATATTTATGCTCATACAGGTCATAACTTCCGTAACAACTCTAGATTTAGGCTTACTTTAATGAAAATAACAACATAAGGTGAGATTCTAACTGTATAGTTCGCTTTGCATCGGGTGGTTCTTGGCCTCCACATCAAATTAAAATTGTTTAATGCAGAGCTAGCTGTGCATTAGCCCTTATATATATATATATATATATATATATAGAGAGAGAGAGAGAGAGAGAGAGAGAGAGAGAGTGTGTGTTTGTGTATAAAACCATTCAAATCTTGTATATATACACTATCAAAATATTTTGACATTAAATCATCTAAGACTGACTGATGGTCTTAGCTGTTTGACTGCTTTTAGAATGTTTTAGATTGGTTTTTGGTACAGACAAACCAGGTAAACGCTAGCTTGGCCCAGCAGAGAGACAATACTAAACCAAATAATACCATATTAAACCAGCTAAGACCAGCACACCAGCACTTAAACTGTTTCCCTCAAGTAGCCTAGGGATATCAGAGCGATTAATCTTCTCCTGGACAGTGTTATGGAGATATTTTGTACCCACCTGTTTGACAGCTGTTCTTGGCTTTATTGCCCCCTGACGCTTTCTGGCTCGGTACCGGTAGATTCGGTCCATTTGCATTTGAGGGAGGTTCTGCTGGCAGCACTGACCCATCGCATGAATAGTCTTCAGGTGGCTTATCGTGCCCTGCGGCCTTTACCTGACTGCTCACCATCCTGATGTCAGGTTATAAAGCTGACTATAAAGTGCCACGCGTTAAGACTGTTATGATAATAAACGCACAATGGTCGAGGAATGGGCTGCTTACCTGCTAGACCTCATTCAACAGGTGTGTCATGTCAGCGGCGGGTTGTTTTCATTGCCTGATTTGAGGAGGCGGGACAGTCACAGCACATTTACCTCCAGCAGAACTCACCTGAGTTTTAACATGCGAGAACAGTGAACCCATGTGGAGCAAAGCTGTTCAGTCCAAGATGTACTCATTATAACATATAATAATAAAATAAAATAATAAACAAGCTTAGCCTAATAAAATTACAATGTTAAAAACAAATTCTCTAAATAACATAGTACTGCAATTTATTCATTTATATACACAAATAAATGTATTAATTTATATAATCTATAGCTACATTTACTCTGTAAGTATAATTTCTTTCCATCTAATACATCTATATATTTAATTAATTGTTTTGATATAGCCTAGTTACAATAATGTGGGAAGTCTCCACTTTATTGTAACTATAACAAAACAATTTATTATTTTATGTATAAATCTAATGCATGGATTTATTCTGAGCCGTAATTACAGAATGAAACCATTTCTTTTATTCTCCAGGGTAAATGAATAAAAAAAAACTATGAATTTTCAAAGATTTGAACAAACAAAAGCCTTAAAAAAACAGAGAAATGTATCCAAATGCTAATTAAGCATTTGTTTTGAATGTTTTTGAATTAAGCAATTGTTTTGAAAAATGTTCAGCATTTTTGTTTTTCATTTATGTTTTTATTATTTTTGATTGGCATTATCTTCAACCGCTGTCGCTCTCTCTCGCCCTATTATTAGATCATACTGACATCTACCGATGACACACAAACACACACTCCCTCTAAAAAAAATATTCCATTGACTTTTTATCAGTTAGTCCCTGTGATAGTCTACTGTTAGGCCTACTTTAAATCTGGTAGCTACTGTGATCAAAGAGTTCAATACGAACAAGCTATGTACAAGTGATTCTTTTCATATTATTATAGCCTACGTGTTGTTTGTTTTCCTGCATTGTCACAATAATATTTTAACACCATCACAATTTAAGTAATAAATAAGAACAACAATAATAATAAAATGGTTCTGTTATTTACAAGCAACACGAAAAAAGTCAGAATGGCTACCTACTACATATTTCAGACGGCAGGAGGCTATAATGACATTTGTAAACTGTACATTTGTAAATAACATATCAGTACATTAATTTAAATAATTATTTTTTTTCTATAGTACTTCTACTTCTGTAGCTATATGCATTATTTATTTATTCTGTTATAGGCTATGTATGTATATCTGCATGTAGCCTATGTGTGTACTTTCTTCTGCACTGGAAGCTCCTGTCTCAAGTCAAATTCCTTGTGTGTGTAAACATACTTGGTAATAAAGCTCTTTCTGACTTCTGACATGCAACATTATGCTAATTAGGCTAATATTCCAATATCAATTACTATTTGTCCATTCGGATTAGGTTTACACGCGTCACGTAGATGAATTGACCTGACGGGTACAACCCAATATTCCAGTTTTATATTATATTCGAAATATATGGACATTCATCTATATTTGTCTCATTCAGTTTGTGTCAAACTATCCCCGTATCCTCAATTCATTATCAATAAATCTTTAAGGATAGATTTATGGAGTTTTTATAAATATTAAACACAGTAGCTATACTGTATCTGACGGTGTTGTTGACACAGCGAGAGATAGCAAGAGAGAGAGAGAGAGAGAAAACAAACATGTAGAAGTCTATTGCACAGATAAGCGCGGTGTTTCGCGGTATTAACACTAGATGGCAGTGCTGCTCTACACTGCAGGCGACACCGCATAACGTCTCACAGTTGCCATCACATTTGTCTTTTGTTTCCAACAATTTAGAAATCTGTGACATACAATTAAAAATATCCAGACAGATAAAATCAGTGTTAATAAATTCCAGTGGGCCTCCTTAATCTTAATCAATATGAATGTTGGGATACAACACTGTTGACAGTTTTATATCTTAGTTACACATTAGTCTTGTGTTTACGGTCACAAACAAGGTCCTTAGACAAAGAATTTGATATTTATCATTTTTAATCTACTTTTCAACTACACTTATGTTACTATTCAAAACCATGACATTATTCCCAACGGATAAATATTTAACTTTTTCTAGAAGAGCTGAAAAGATCGTTATGACTGATTTCAGTCATTTTGACTGAATAATTTGCTTTATGCACTTTATTAATGATAATAACAGGGTTGGTTGGTACAATGATAGAAAGCAAAGCACAAAACCATTTAATGCAACATTGATTTGTAGACCATGTTGTTTACAAATCAATGTTGCATTAAATGGTTTTGTGCTTTGCTTTCTATCATTGTACCAGTGAACCTAATCGCTCATCTAGGCAATTCTGTGAACGCTTTCCTAATATTTCAAGATTTAAGCCCTGATAACCATAATGATGCGGGACAGATGGTTTTTTCCTTCTTTTTATTGTCAAAAATTCCCTAGAAGTTTAGAAATGTCTGATAAAGACAGCTGAATAGGATAGGTGAGTATCGATAATCTTTGTGACATTTCTGACTACACATAGGCCTGGGTCTACGAACAGTGACGTTGATGTTACAATTAATCGTATATTTTAATATCGCATACATTGTTAGTAGTACAAGCCCACACTTGCCAAGTTAGAAAATACTGCAATAACTTGACATTAATTTGACAAACTGTCACTTAGAGATGTATGAACTCATTCAACCTATATTACCAGAGAAAGTGTTTAAAACTGAATGTAGAATGTAGGCCAACCACAAAACCAAGATTGGGAGGGGACCAAGATTACAGAGAAACCCATATGACCATGAATCTGAAAACTCTGTGTGACCTTCTTGGACATTAGCAATGATTTGGTTGTACGTGTTATTCATCATCTTGGTGTTTTATAAGATTAAGTGAAGAAATAAAACCCCCAAAAGCTTATTAAATGTCAAGTGAGTTCCAGGACAATAATTTGGAAGTTCCTTGGAAAAACTGGACCGCTCCTTTTACTGAAAGCTTTTGTTTAACTAAGATAAGCTTTAAAAAAAAATCCCTGGCAAGAAACCATTTGCTGTTTATTCACAAAAGAGGAAGTATGTCACAGTTTGGGCCCATTAAAAACAGAAATTAAAGTTTGTGTATTCCTGAAATTATTAGCTGTTTAATATAAGTGTTTGTGTTAATGCTTAATCACAGTGTTACACAGCATTCAGAGATTTACAACAATAAATCCTTGATTTAAATGACTGGTTTGGTTGAGGTTTAAAAATGGATATGTTTGAAAGAACGCTTTCTCTTCCCATAAGCTTGTGTTGGCTCAAAGCTGAAAGAAAGTAAGCAATTTCAAGACGGCATTAACACTGCTGCAAAGATCAGAAGAGGTTTATCAGATCGATGACTCCTTCCCATGAACAAATAAATATCTACTTATCTCCATGCACGTCTGTTTCACCAGCAAATCATTAGTCACCAGAACAGGTGCCAAGATATCAGCACGGAGCAAGTTTCAGTATATCTGTTTGATACACTTCCATGTAATTTTATAAATGAATGACCTTACATAATGCATTTTTCATGGAATTTTTTTATTTTTTTATTGCACAGGCTTGTTAATCATTCAAAATGCTGAAAGAGACAAAATTCATTATCAGAACAAATAATTTAAATTTTATGTGCAAGGAAGTGTAAATAAACAGCTTAAAGGAATAGTTCATCTAACATCGAATAAAATTTACTCACCGTTCAGTCCATCCAAGATGTAGATGAGTTTGTTTCTTCTTTGGAACAGATTTAGAGAAATATAGCATTATATCACTTGTTCACCCAATCTGCAGTGAATGGGTGCCGTCAGAATGAGACTCCAAACAGCTGATAAAACATCACAATGATCCACAACATCTCCAGCATCAGTTAACATCTTATGAAGTAAACAGCTGCACGTTTGTTATAACAAACCCATCAAGAAGTTTTTAACCTCAAACTTTTACGTCCGGCTAAAATACGAGTTGTCTATCCATAATATTGCTTTCTCCAGTGAAAAGTTGTCTTTTCTGAAGCAGAAGAGAAATATGCACAGCTCAAATACCATTTTCAAGCGAAAACGGTCAAAAACATTTCTAAACAAATATATTGGTGGATTTTAAGGAAGCGTTATTATGGATTATAGACTCAAAAGTTCAAATGCCTTAATGGTGGATTTGTTACAAACACACAACTTTTCACTTCACAAGATGTTAATTGATGGACTGGAGTGGTGATTACTTGTGGATTATTGTGATGTCTTTATCAGCTGTTTGGACTCTCATTCTGACGGCACCCATTCACTGCAGAGGATCCATTGATGAGCAAGTGATGTAATGCTTAATTTTTCCAAATCTGTTCTGATGAAGAAACAAACTCATCTATATCCTGGATGGAATGAGTTAACTGTCAGCAAAATTTCTTTATTGGGTGAACACTATTCCTTTACTATCTATTAATGCATATAATTTTACGACACCTATTTGCAGGAAGTCACAATGCTGTGAATTACAGCAAGGGTGGTTTTTGTAGACTGAAGAGCTTTTTGTTTAGATTGTCAAGTTTCATTAAATGATTATTGCTTGACTTTGCTTTCTTGGCAAAAACAATCAAAAACTTCAATAATGTTTTGTAACATGCGACACAATTTTATGCCCAACAGGAAACGGATAAGAATCTGAATAAAATGAAATGAATCTTGAAAGATGTTGATCTGATTTCATAACTCTTCCCACAAATAAAATAAACTGTCCAGCAGGGGCTCTCATACCTGCAATGCCTTCACTTCATCCAGATAAAATGATGCTCTGGATAGAGAGACATCACTAAGATGTATTTCTGTGCCTGATCAGGAGAGAGAGAATAAATGCAGTTGGTCTTACATAAAAAAAATCCCGCTTTGGCAGGCATAGGTCTACGTTCTGCTCTATTAATTCAGCTAGTGATTATTAACAAGTCATGCAGTCACCAGGTCTGTACAGTAAGGACATTAATTTTCCCAATACTTAACTTCACTGTTTGTTAGGGCTTGGCATCGCTTTATGTCATATGGGTGGATCCATGTCCATTTAGGGGAAATCTTGAAAACTGAAAGTATATATGCATGTATGTATGTATTTACTTATTGGAATAGCAATCTGATGGAAAACCTTGGAATTAAAAGTTGGTAAATTAACTTGCTGCCTGATGTTAAACTGCTTTAAATTGCTTTTTCCCCACATCAATCTACACTCCATACACCATAATTCCAAAGCAAAAAAAAAAAAAAAACTTAAATGATTCCATTGCATAAGTATTCATACCCTTATCTGGGACAGTTTAAATTTAGCTAAGGAGCATTCATATTGCTTGTAGATGTTACTACACTTCAAGTGAAGTTAACCTGTGGCAAATTCAATTGAATGGGTACGATTTGGAAAGGCACACGTCTTAATAAAAGGTCTAACAGCCGAAAATACATATCAGAGCAAAAAAACAAGCCCTGAGGTAAAAAGAAACTGCCTGTAGAGCTCAGAAACAGGATCGCAACAAGCCACAAATTTGTGGAAGGGTTCAGAAAAAAACTCTGCTCCATTGAAGGTTCACAGAAGCACGTGAACCTTCACTGCAAAACACTGCAACACTCCACCGATCTGGGCTTTATGGCAGTGTGGCAAGACTCAAACACAATTGGAATTCATAAAAAAGCACCTAAAGGACCCTCAGACTCTGAGAAACAAGATTATCTGGTCTGATGAACTTCAATTCTAAGCATCATGTATGGAGAAAACCAGGCACTGCACATCATCTGCAGAGTACCAACCCAAAAGTAAAGTGTGCTGGTAGCTTCCTCGTGCTGTGGAGCTGTTTTTCAGCGGCAGGGACTGAGGGACTCGTCAGAGTAGAAGAAAAACTCAATGTACCAAAATATTGAGATAGCCTTAATGAAAACCCAGTCGAGAGCATTCAGAACCTCAGATTGGGCAGAAGGTTCACCTTCCAACAGGACAATGACCCTAAACACACAGCAACAGTAGCTTATAGACAACTCTGTGAATGTCCTCGAGTGGCCCAGCCACAGCCTGGGCTTGAACGAAATCAAATATTTCTGGAGAAACCTGAACATGTGCATCTGCCCCCAATCCAACCCGACAGAGCTTGAGAGGTGAAGAGGTGAGGAGAAGAATGGCAGATAATTGCCAAATGCTGATGTGCAAAGCTTGTTGTATCATACCCAAAAAGACCTGAGGCTGTAAAGGTACTTCAGCTAAGTACATGAATACTTATGCAATGTACATATTTAATTCTTTTTTTTTATTTATAAATTTACAAAGTTGTGATCATTCTGTTTTTGCTTTGTCATTGTGGTGTATGGAGTGTAGATTGATGTGGGTAGTAATTAAAAAAATAGTAATTTTAAGCAGTTTAACATAAGGCAGCAACAAAATATTTGTAAAAAAATGAAGGGCTTTCGCAAGGCACTGTATATATTAAAAACTATTAAAAGGCTTAGAACTATTATATATATATATATGTATATGTATATATATATATATATTTTTTTTTTAGGATTAAAAAAAACATTTTTTTCATGCTTGTTTAATGATCCATAATTTTTTTTGCACATGCACCTGTGGAGCAGTCCTCAAGACACTAACAGTTTACAGGTGGTAGGCAATAACTTAGGACATTAAAGAGACCTTTCTAGTGACTCCGAAGAACATCATAATAAAAGATGCTCAGGGTTTCTTCTCACTTGCATGAACATGCCATAGTGCTGCTGCAGGGAGGCATGAGGACAGCAGATGTGGCCAGAGCAATAAACTGCAGTGTCCATAAAGTAAGAGGTTTGTTTGTCCTTCTGTGGGTTACTCCCATCTCCACATATGATCATGGAGCTCAGCTAGTGACCATCAGGTTCTTGGTCACACACACTTGGTCACACACAGATGTGTAGAAGAGTTTAGAAAATGTCAGACATGTTCAAGAACTTGCAAGCGCCTTGGTGGAAGAGTAGAGTAACATCTCATAGCAAGAACTGGCAAATCTGCTGCAGTCCACTCTCACTGCACCTTCTGATATTGATTAGCCGGAAATAAATGAAGTTGAATGTGGCTGGATGTTTCTTTTTTATATAGCCATTTCAGTGTCTGCCCTGAACTATTTTTCACACATCTGCTGTGATTACAAGACTTTCAGTATAACAAATCACCCACACTATTAAAAATGAAGGTTCTTTATTCGCATTAATGGTTCCATGAAGAACCTGCAACATCCATGCAACCTTTCCATTCCACAAAAGGTTCTTTAGATTATTTAAATGTTTTTCCCACTAAGAGTTTTTAAGCACTCTTCACTGAAAGGTTCTTTGGAAACAAAAAATGGTTCTCTAAATGGCAAGAGCAATAATTTACCATTAGTTCAGAGACACATGAAGACGAATGTCTACCAATGATTGACAATGTTCCATTAGCTAAAAAATATGACTAACTTTAACTGAACTAACTAGTTCAGTAGAGACATTGAGGTCAGTGATGTCAAACCATCTGCCAGTTCTGAGATGTTTATCCAGTTCCAAAAAGTAAGAAAAATTAAATAAAATGTAAATTAATGATATATGCCAAAAAAAACAGTTAAATATAAATACATGTCAAACCGTTTTTTTTTTAGTTTTTTTTTTAAAGGATGCAATAATAGTCTTTTTTTTTTGGTAGAGAAATACCAAAGCATTTAAACATAAACAGAATGAACAAGTTTCATGATAGCTTGAGGTCTTGTACCTTGGCATGTTGCAACCAATTGTGGTTAAAAAAAAAAAAACCTGCCCAACCATAATCCTGATGTATCGAGTGACATCCTGTTCACAGCAAACCCAGCTTTTCAGAATTGCCATTTAATTAGGCCTTCGATATGGAATTTATTGTATTGGAATGTCTTTGCTTTTAACAGAACAACCTATTATTGGCATTTCCCTGTAGAGTCATTGCTGGTGTATGTCAACAAGCTTATCATATCTGATTCATTTGAGACGACAGGAATTTAGACCGGCTGCCTCAGGCCCTGCACTCTGCTCCTGTCTTCATCCTTTTTTTTCAGCTGCTCTCACTCATTCACTCTCTCTTAACTCGTCCCTCCCATCCAGCCCTCATATGACACTAGTGAATCTACAGTGTGGCTTTGTGGCTGCAGATGAATCTTTTGACCTTTTGTCTTGTCATAAAAGGATTTTTGCTATTGTTGTATTGTATATTAAGTCTTAAAAAGTTTTTCAGGAAGCTTTTGTTGCATATCTATTTAGTTGTAGCTTTTACTGCAGCTTGAGCATGTGCAACTACATGCCCCATTTGTTTTGCAATGCTAACAATACACCATATGAGACAGGTAATCAATGGCTCGATGTTTTTCCTCACAACAGGTCATGCCCGTACTTGAGTTCAGTTGAGTTCAGTACACATAAAATGCATTTGTCAATCTGTGGGATTAGCTTTGGGTCTCCTGTCCGTGTCTATCACAGGGGAGGAGACGCACGTGAGGCAAGAGCCGTGTTTGGTGTCTGTTTCTTCAAGTATCTGTTGAGTTTGTAGATAGAGTCATGCGGGTTTGTTTGTTCAGCAGGCCCTTGCCTGCTCTGGCACTCTGAGAAGTGGCATGTACACACAGGCTGTAACCATGCCTGGCACACATGCTAAGATTTCATTCTGGCCTGCAGGCGAAACCAAAAACTTACTTTTCTGGAGCAAAAACACAGATAGTAGTGTTACAAATGTCTTTTTTTTTTCTCAATGGGGATTAAATTGATGTATTAATGGTTAATGGTATTAACGGTTTCAAATGTTAGTTCTAATAAAATGCGATGTGTTTTATTAAAATTATGATTTATGCAAAGCATGATTTGTTGTGAACTTTAATTCCCTTCTCTTTTGAACTTAGAATCCTGGGGGGGCGGGATAAATAAATTAACCACGAGTAGAACTTCATTGGAAACTTCCAGTTTTATATATTGTTACTTTTGATAAGAAACAAAGTATCATCTTTCAAATTATGTAAATTTTTTTCAGGAAATTCAAGCAATAAATTATGTTTTGGCACTCTTTAATGTGGCGTGACAGATCGCTGTATAAGCGCCTCAGTTCAAACTGCCACGCGGAGCATGAGTGAGTGTGATCATCCCTTCCTCTTTACTTCTAGTTTTAATGTGAAATAATGAATGAACATCTCATGACTCATTTAACCGCTCAATCAGTGTTTCAACCTCTGAAAGACATCAACAAAACAGCTTGTAAACAAAATGTCATGTAGCATTTCATTTACCATCAGTCATCATTGTCCACATCTCGTAGCTGGAGAAATTAAGTATAGAGAAGAGCATTTTGCGAAATATTAGACTATATACTCATATCATCCAAGTGGATGCTGCACACTGGTGGTGGTTGAGGAGAGACCCCCCCCCCATATGATTGTAAAACGCTTTGGGTGTACAGCAATACACAATAAAGCACTATATAAATGCATCATTCATTCATATTTTATTTTACCTGTTAGTGATGTCTTAATTATTTATTGTATATCTAAATAAATCTGTTATGAAACAAGTTATGGCAGCCACTTTGTAAATTAATATATTTCAACAACAAATAGAAATTTTATAAGTTAGAAGTTAATTTAAAAACTGCATTATGTGCAATTTACATGTTTGCACACAATGTGTTTTAGGTTGAGTATTGATTGAGAATCATGTTTAAATTTTAATAGTGTTTGGGCTCTCTTGTTGTAACCTTATAGTAATGTAAAATGGCTCCCTAGTTCAGAGCATAAGCTGAGGTAGATTTTTATCCCTAAGAAAATTTCAATTATAATTGAATTTATTATTTCTTCAGTAAACCAATGTTTAATAAAAGAAAAAAAAACAATTAGGCTATGTTTAGTTTTCCTCCCTGTTGTACCGAAATCAACCGTGACCGAGGTACGTACCGAACAAACACATTCTCACTCCCAACTCGTCACATATTGACGCTAGGTCAGGACCCCTTGGCGTCGCTTTTTGATGCTCAAGGTACCACTTAGCATCATTTTTCAATGTGCAGGGTCCTCCATTTTTTCAGTTGTTTGTCTTAATTTAAAGGTTTGCATGCATTTGTAAAAAATATAAATAATTTTATATAAATGTATACTTTCATTGGAGCACCTAACCCCACCCCCTACCCTAAACCTACCCACTTCTGAACAATATAAAACATGTAACAGGCAATATAAGTACAGTCACAGGTATTTATTGCAAAAACTGACCATAAAAAGCAGTATAAAAGCATTACAAACAAGTCGTGTTGTATTCCAAGTCTTCTGAAGCTATACGATATCTTTATGCGAAGAAGAGAGTAAAACATAAGGTTTTAATCGCTGAAAATTATCCCGCTCCGTTAGCGTGCTCACTCACATCTCATTCAAAAAGATACTCCTGTAGCATGACACAATCATCACAAAACACAAGAGCCAATAGCATTTCACAACCAAGGCTGACGTAAGGCTTCTTCTGGAGGCATTTTTTGAGTTTGCGCACAGACTGCAGCACACAGGATGAGCTTTGTAGTGGACGGAGACGGCGATCACATCTATTCCTCTCACAAATCAATCGTTTTGCCTCGGAAGACTTGGAATATTAATACTTTTTGAATAAATTATGACGGTAGTTGTATCTGCCTGTTATATCTTGTGTTTTATTGACAAATGGTAGGTTTAGGGGCAGGGGTTGGGTTACGTGCTCATAAATGTGTACATAGTGTAAGATATATAAAACTGTTGTGACTGTTTCCATTGAAAAATCACAGTATTATTACCCAATATATAATTTAATCATGACGATAAAAGTCCCAATGCCTTTCATGCCAGCATACTAATGCTATGGGTTTCTTTTTTAAAGCAATGGAGGAACCTGCACGTCGAAAAATTACGCTAAAGGGGTACCCTGTGTGTCAAAAAGTGGCGTCAAAGGGTCCTGACCAAGGGTCAATATATGACGAGTTGGAAGGGAGAATGTGTTGCCCGAACCATCACATTTGTGTGCCGTTACACTCCTAATATATATATGTGAAAAATTCTGACAATCATGCAAAAATAGTTCTGTCATGACAACTCTGAGGGATTGGCATAGTATTGCTGCTGTGAGCATGTAAGAAATACTGCTGCTGCAAATAAAACATACATGAAATAACCCCCGTATGGCATACATGAATCACCTCGTAGCAGATCTATAGGTGGAGCTGGGGAAGGTGGAGGGTTTCTGAAGCATGCTGCAAACTGCTACAGCAAGCACTAGTCATATACAGGTGCATCTCAATAAATTAGAATGTCGTGGAAAAGTTCATTTATTTCAGTAATTCAACTCGAATTGTGAAACTGGTATATTAAATAATTTCAATGCACACAGACTGAAGTAGTTTAAGTCTTTGGTTCTTTTAATTGTGATGATTTAGGCTCACATTTAACAAAAACACACCAATTCACTATCTCAACAAATTAGAATACTTCATAAGACCAATAAAAAATCATTTTTAGTGAATTGTTGGCCTTCTGGAAAGTATGTTCATTTACTGTATATGTACTCAATACTTGGTAGGGGCTCCTTTTGCTTTAATTACTGCCTCAATTCGGCGTGGCATGGAGGTGATCAGTTTGTGGCACTGCTGAGGTGGTATGGAAGCCCAGGTTTCTTTGACAGTGGCCTTCAGGTCATCTGCATTGTTGGGTCTGGTGTCTCTCATCTTCCTCTTGACAATACCCCATAGATTCTCTATGGGGTTCAGGTCTGGTGAGCTTGCTGGCCAGTCAAGCACACCAACACCATGGTCATTTAACCAACTTTTGGTGCTTTTGGCAGTGTGGGCATGGAAAATGAAATCAGCATCTTTAAAAAGCTGGTCAGCAGAAGGAAGCATGAAGTGCTCCAAAATTTCTTGGTAAACGGGTGCAGTGACGTTGGTTTTCAAAAAACAAAATGGACCAACACCAACAGATGACATTGCACCCCAAATCATCACAGACTGTGGAAACTTAACACTGGACTTCATGCAACTTGGGCTATGAGCTTCTCCACCCTTCCTCCAGACTCTAGGACCTTGGTTTCCAAATGAAATACAAAACTTGCTCTCATCTGAAAAGAGGACTTTGGACCACTGGGCAACAGTCCAGTTCTTCTTCTCCTTAGCCCAGGTAAGACGCCTCTGACATTGTCTGTGGTTCAGGAGTGGCTTAACAAGAGGAATACGACAACTGTAGCCAAATTCCTTGACACGTCTGTGTGTGGTGGCTCTTGATGCCAGCCTCAGTCCATTCTTTGTGAAGTTCACCCAAATTCTTGAATCAATTTTGCTTGACAATCCTCATAAGGCTGCTGTTCTCTCGGTTGGTTGTGCATCTTTTTCTTCCACACTTTTTCCTTCCACTCAACTTTTGTTAACATGCTTGGATACAGCACTCTGTGAACAGCCATCTTCTTTGGCAATGAATGTTTGTGGCTTACCCTCCTTGTGAAGGGTGTCAATGATTGTCTTCTGGACAACTGTCAGATCAGCAGTCGTCCCCATGATTGTGTAGCCTAGTGAACCAAACTGAGAGACCATTTTGAAGGCTCAGGAAACCTTTGCAGGTGTTTTGAGTTGATTAGCTGATTGGCATGTCACCATATTCTAAATTGTTGAGATAGTGAATTGGTGGGTTTTTGTTAAATGTGAGCCTAAATCATCACAATTAAAAGAACCAAAGACTTAAACTACTTCAGTCTGTGTGCATTGAATTTATTTAATACACGAGTTTCACAATTTGAGTTGAATTACTGAAATAAATGAACTTTTCCACGACATTCTAATTTATTGAGATGCACCTGTATTTGAATGTTGAGCAGCAAGCTCATTTGCTACCGATACAGGAGAGAACCAATCAGCTGTGCCATGTGATAATGATGTAATTAGCTCAGATTGAGTTAGACCTATCAGACTGCACCATCTAGAGCCAGAGCTCTGTATTTGTTGGCATAACATACTTATTTTTGAACATCACTGTAAAAGAATTACTTTTTTTCCAAAATATTCGGTCTGTTTCAAATGGGATATAACGACCTCCAAAGGGCACTTCAGAGTGAAAACAATCATAACCGCCATATTGAAGGGCCATTCCAAACCGAAGTGCTAAAAACTGGCCAATTCAAAGGGCCCTTCAGAATGAAAGATTTTGAACAGTACAACTGATGGACACTTTGGCTATTTGGCTCCCCATGATTATTTGCGCTGCTTCTTTCCATGATAACAGCATTTCCATATGGGCACGGGATGATGACGCAGAAGGGCACTTCAAGAAACAGTTGTTTGGTCCCCTGCCTACACCCTTCAACCCTTCGTAGCTCTCACTGCAGAGGGTAAACCCTTTGAAGGGATTAGGGCAAGGGTCACCAGACTCGGTCCTGGAGGGCCGGGGTCCTGCAGAGTTTATCTCCAACCCTAATTAAACACACCTGAGCCAGCTAATCAAGGTCTTACTAGGTATACAGGCAGGTGTGTTGAGGCAAGTTGGAGCTAAACACTGCAGGACACCGGCCCTCCAGGATCAAGTTTGGTGACCCCTGGATAAGGGCATAGGGATGAGCCCTTCTGAATGGAACGCAGGGATTGTCTAATTTTTTTTTCAAACCTGCATTTTCAGTACATACAGTCAGGTCCATAAATATTGGGACATCGACACAATTCTAACATTTTTGGCTCTATACACCACCACAATGGATTTCAAATGAAACGAACAAGATGTGCTTTAACTGCAGACTGTCAGCTTTAATTTGAGAGTATTTACATCCAAATCAGGTGAACGGTGTAGGAATTACAACAGTTTGCATATGTGCCTCCCACTTGTTAAGGGACCAAAAGTAATGGGACAATTGGCTTCTCAGCTGTTCCATGGCCAGGTGTGTGTTATTCCCTCATTATCCCAATTACAATGAGCAGATAAAAGGTCCAGAGTTCATTTCAAGTGTGCTATTTGCATTTGGAATCTGTTGCTGTCAACTGTCAAGATGAGATCCAAAGAGCTGTCACTATCAGTGAAGCAAGCCATCATTAGGCTGAAAAAACAAAACAAACCCATCAGAGAGATAGCAAAAACATTAGGCGTGGCCAAAACAACTGTTTGGAACATTCTTAAAAAGAAGGAACGCACCGGTGAGCTCAGCAACACCAAAAGACCCGGAAGACCACGGAAAACAACTGTGGTGGATGACCGAAGAATTCTTTCCCTGGTGAAGAAAACACCCTTCACAACAGTTGGCCAGATCAAGAACACTCTCCAGGAGGTAGGTGTATGTGTGTCAAAGTCAACAATCAAGAGAAGACTTCACCAGAGTGAATACAGAGGGTTCACCACAAGATGTAAACCATTGGTGAGCCTCAAAAACAGGAAGGCCAGATTAGAGTTTGCCAAACGACATCTAAAAAAGCCTTCACAGTTCTGGAACAACATCCTATGGACAGATGAGACCAAGATCAACTTGTACCAGAGTGATGGGAAGAGAAGAGTATGGAGAAGGAAAGGAACTGCTCATGATCCTAAGCATACCACCTCATCAGTGAAGCATGGTGGTGGTAGTGTCATGGCGTGGGCATGTATGGCTGCCAGTGGAACTGGTTCTCTTGTATTTATTGATGATGTGACTGCTGACAAAAGCAGCAGGATGAATTCTGAAGTGTTTCGGGCAATATTATCTGCTCATATTCAGCCAAATGCTTCAGAACTCATTGGACGGCGCTTCACAGTGCAGATGGACAATGACCCAAAGCATACTGCAAAAGCAACCAAAGAGTTTTTGAAGGGAAAGAAGTGGACTGTTATGCAATGGCCAAGTCAATCACCTGACCTGAATCCGATTGAGCATGCATTTCACTTGCTGAAGACAAAACTATAGGGAAAATGCCCCAAGAACAAGCAGGAACTGAAGACAGTTGCAGTAGAGGCCTGGCAGAGCATCACCAGGGATGAAACCCAGCGTCTGGTGATGTCTATGCGTTCCAGACTTCAGGCTGTAATTGACTGCAAAGGATTTGCAACCAAGTATTAAAAAGTGAAAGTTTGATTTATGATTATTATTCTGTCCCATTACTTTTGGTCCCTTAACAAGTGGGAGGCACATATGCAAACTGTTGTAATTCCTACACCGTTCACCTGATTTGGATGTAAATACCCTCAAATTAAAGCTGACAGTCTGCAGTTAAAGCACATCTTGTTCGTTTCATTTGAAATCCATTGTGGTGGTGTATAGAGCCAAAAATGTTAGAATTGTGTCGATGTCCCAATATTTATGGACCTGACTGTAGATCACTTTACATTTACATTCATATTTACATTTTCAGCACATAGATTACATTTTTAATTATTACTAGAAAATTTAAATTGCAATAATATTGTAATATTTTGTATATTTAATAAAAAAATATTTCTGTGTGTATATATATATATATATATACATATACATATACACACACACACATACACACACATACATACATACATATATACACTCCCCTCCAAATGTATTGGAACAGTGAGGCCAATTCCTTTAGTTTTGCTGTAGGCTGAAAACATTTGGGTTTGACATCAAACGATGAATATGAGATGAGAGATCAACATTTCAGCTTTTCTTTCCAGGTATTCTCATCTGGATCTGATACACAACTTAGAAGATAGCACCTTTTGTTTGAACCCACCCATTGCTCAGGTGACCAAAAGTATTGGAACAGATTGACTTAAACTAGATTAAAGAGAATAAGACTTAATATTAATTGCAACTCCTTTGCTTGCAATAACTTCATCAAGCCTGTTGAGCCTCTCATTGACATCACCAAACTTTTGCATTCTTCTTTTGTGATGCTTTTCCAGGCTTTCACCGCGGCCTCTTTCAGTTTTGGGGGGTTACTCCCTTCAGTCTCTTCTTTAGCAGGTAAAATGCATACTCTACATGGTTTAAGTGTGGAGATTGACTTGGCCAGTCTAAAACCTTCCACTTCTTGCCCCTATATATGGGTCAACTACCCATATACACATACATACACACACATTATATATATATATTAGAGGGTGACATGGGAGTGGATTTTCAAACCTCTCCCGTCCCACTCCCACAGAAAAAAAATCTTGTCCCGTCCCAATCCCATGAAAAAACTGGGGGAAAATCCTGTCCCGTTCCACTACCGGAAGAATGACTCCCATTCCCTCCCACTCCCGTGTTGTTGTTGTTGTTTTTTTATGTTTTTTTTGGCCGAAATCTGTCAGTTACAGTAAAAATATAGTACAGATCACAGCGTGCCCACCTTAGTTGAATAAAAACCCAAAATGTAGTTTTTTGTTATTATATTGAACTGAAAGACAGCTTATGCACAGTGTTGCACACATAAATTTCATGTAAATCATCCATGCTAACACGTTTTCAATTTGGATTTTTTTTTTTTTTTCATTTGAAAGTAGACATTTCACTCTCTATAGATATATTTTTCAAAGACGGAGTTTCGAAGTTTCTAGCTCAAGTTCACAGAGACCTCAAGCGCATCTTGTTTGCTTTAAAGCGCAACGTTTCGTTGTTATTCTGAGTGCACACAAATAAACGTAGAGTCTTTACAGTTTCGAAAGATGTATTAGGCTACTTTTATCTGTATGACCAAAAATTATATGGAGATTTTAAGAGCAAGTGAGCGCACCGGCGCCTGTCCTGCAGCGAGCGCGCTATTCAGCTTCCACTCTCCACACACTTCAATAGCGCACATTTCTCTAGGTCAGTGCTTCTCAAAGTCCGGACTCCGGTCCGGATCCGGACCCGCGGGGAATTCGATCCGGACCCGCCTCCATTTCGGATTTCAAGAGCACTAATTATATTTCCTACTTTTATAAACGCATGCTAAACTTGTAAATCATTTGTTTAGTTGTTATTGTCTTTTTGGAGATGGCCCGAAATGAAAGCAAAGATGAGATATTGAAAATGTTCCTTCATGACATTTAGTTGTCATGACATCCAGTGAGCCTATGATGTTTGACATAATCGGGCGACATTTCACCGCTAATATGAGTCATTTTTTAAATTTTTAATTTTTGTTATCACTTAGATTATGGCCATTTGACAGTATCCAGTGTTTCCCATACACTGAGTTATTTGTTGCGGCCCGTCACAATATCAAAACTGACCGCCACAAATAGATTCAAATAGATAGATACCATCTTGTGCCCTGCAATAAACAATTACTCTACTCTCTTTTATGAGATAAAGAGGGGGAGGAAATTGCAATTTTAAACAAACATATCGGCCAAAAAATCAGCATCATATATCGGCCATCGGCTGCCCTGATTTCTAAATATCGGCATCGGCCAGAGAAAAACCCTTATTGGTCGACCTCTATTGCAGACACTTAAATTAATTGTTTTGCCACTTTTGCACTTGTTATTAATGTATTTTGAATGCAAAGGGCACTTTATTTTTTTCAAAAAAAATTGTGTTTTTATTTGTTTGTTTGTTTGTTATGTATGTTTATTAAAAAACAGTTTTGTAATAACTAATTGTCCGGACCTTTGACATCGATGAATATTCTGATTTGGACCTTTGAATGTAGACTTTGAGAAGCCCTGCTCTAGGTTAACATCATATTGAGCGGCCATGTAAAGTTGCTACTACATCTTTCAGATGAAAAGCCATATTTGAGGTCGATAAATGATAGGTGAGCGTTTGGATATTACCACATAGACCAGCCGTTAACAACCTGTCCGTCACGGACTGCGTCATTCACTTAACCAGCCACAGCAAAGCAAACAGGAGGAGAGCATAAAGAGACAGGGCAACTACAATTGAGTTCAGAATTAAAATATACAGTTTATAGTTTATTTATATAAAATGTATATTTGTGTATAAAGTTGGGTATATCATTACTATTCCCGGTCCCGCCCACTCCTGCTGGCATTTTTTCCTGTCCCGTCCCAATCACGTGATTCGTAGCGATTTTGTTTCCCAACCCGCAGGATTCCCGAAAAAATGTCAGCCGCTAATATATATATAGAGAGAGAGAGAAATATTTTATATAATTTTTATTATATACAGAAACATATAATTTTACTTACTGTATCTACTGCCAATATTCTACTTATATTTATTTTCTATACTGTCTATTTTATATAGAATTTATATATATTTTAGAAATTTTGTTGCCGTCAATCATGCCAAAAGCTTTGTTGATAATAATTAAAAAAAAAATTAAAAAAAAATGTAACTTCAAAATGTTCAACATCACTATAAAAGATATATTACTTCTTTCAAAAATCTTGCCTTGTCTCATTATTTTTCAAAACTGCACTTTCAGCCTATAGATCACTAATATGAACCCACTCCATCTTCAGACGGAGAGCCATAACTCTCGACCCCAGAGGCTGTTTTGTGGTATTTTCCCTCCTAGTAAAACACACAGTGTCTCTGCAGATGAGTGTATGACAGTGACCTGCCTCCCCTCTGCCCTCTTCATGCTACTGCTCTCCAGCGATGCTCCATGTGAAAGATGACACAGGATAAGACTGCTTTCATCCTTCACCGTTACGCTTAAACCTAAAACCTAAAGTAACTGAACTTGTAAATTAGGATGTTCGTGTTGCCTGAAGCAAAGCTGTACTTGTTAAATCGCTTCCTCTTTCCTTTTAGTTACAACTTTCAAAATAAACTAAGCTTGGTATAGCGACAAGTGATTTTAACATTGAATATTGTCTAGAAAGAGGGTTAAGACAACACTTTTAAAGGTCAAAACCTTATTTCCTCATCTGATAGACCTCAACGGCTCTAGTACAGGTGCATCTCAATAAATTAGAATGTCGTGGAAAAGTTCATTTATTTCAGTAATTCAACTCAAATTGTGAAACTCATGTATTAAATAAATTCAATGCACACAGACTGAAGTAGTTTAAGTCTTTGGTTCCTTTAATTGTGATGATTTAGGCTCACATTTAACAAAACCCACCAATTCACTATCTCAACAAATTAGAATTCTTCATAAGACCAATAAAAAAATTTTTTTTAGTGAACTGTTGGCCTTCTGGAAAGTATGTTAATTTACTGTATATGTACACAATACTTGGTAGGGGCTCCTTTTGCTTTAATTACTGCCTCAATTCGGCGTGGCATGGAGGTGATCAGTTTTTGGCACTGCTGAGGTGGTATGGAAGCCCAGGTTTCTTTGACAGTGGCCTTCAGCTCATCTGCATTGTTGGGTCTGGTGTCTCTCATCTTCCTCTTGACAATACCCCATAGATTCTCTATGGGGTTCAAGTCAGGCGAATTTGCTGGCCAGTCAAGCACAGTAACACCATGGTCATTGAACCAGCTTTTGGTACCTTTGGCAGTGTGGGCAGGTGCCAAGTCCTGCTGGAAAATGAAATCAGCATCTCCATAAAGCTTGTCAGCAGAAGGAAGCATGAAGTGCTCTAAAATTTCCTGGTTGATGGCTGCGTTGACTGTGGACTTCAGAAAACACAGTGGACCAACACCAGTAGATGACATGGCAGCCCAAATCATCACTGACTGTGGAAACTTCACACTGGACTTCAAGCAACATGGATTCTGTGTCTCTCTACTCTTCCTCCAGACTCTGGGACCTTGATTTCCAAATGAAATGCAAAATTTACTTTCATCTGAAAAGAGGACTTTTGACCACTGAGCAACAGTCCAGTTCTTTTTCTCCACAGCCCAGGTAAGACGCTTCTGACGTTGTCTCTGGTTCAGAAGTGGCTTGGTAGCCCTTTTCCTGAAGATGTCTGAGCGTGGTGACTCTTGATGCACTGACTCCAACTTCAGTCCACTCCTTGTGAAGCTCTCCCAAGTGTTTGAATCAGCTTTGCTTGACTGTATTCTCAAGCTTGCGGTCATCCCTGTTGCTTGTGCATCTTTTCCTACCCAAATTCTTCCTTCCAGTCAACTTTGCATTTAATATGCTTTGATACAGCACTCTGTAAACAGCCACACCATTCAGTAATGACCTTCTGTGACTTACCCTCTTTGTGGAGGTGTCAATGTTCGTCTTCTGGATCATTGCCAAGTCAGCAGTCTTCTCCATTATTGTGGTTTCAAAGAACAAGAGATACCCGGAATTTATACTGTAGGGATGGTCATTTATTGAAACTCAAATGTAAATATTCTAATATTTTGAGATACTGATTTCTCACTTTCATGAGCTGTAAGCTCTAATCATCAAAATTAAAACAAAAAAAAACTTTTGAAATGTTTTACTTTACATGTAATGAATCTAAAATATATGAAAGTTTCACTTTTTGAAATAAGTTACAAGAAAAAAAACTTTTTCACGACATTCTAATTTATTGAGATGCACCTGTATGTGCTGGTAAAAACGTTTTTTCCCACAGTACTTCAGAAAACATTTCATGTACTCGAACATTCGCAGAAAGAAATAATGCTTTTTTAATAACCCTTGTTCACTGAGGCCTAATGAAAATTGCTTCTTTGCATTGAGCCCACACTGTAGTTTGCATTAGCGAATGCTTTCATGCATTAACCGTTGGCACTGTGGTATCTCATTTATGCTTTGTTTCTCAATTGGAAGGAAGAACTATCTTCGCACACAAAGTTTAAGTAAGTATTTTTAGCTTTTTGTCTTTTTCCTCATTAATACGCCTTATGCAGAGGCCGTTTCAAATATTGATGAGCCGAGAACTTTGAAGCCACCTCAAGAAATCCCTTATGAGTCAGCTGTATTTTTGAACTGTGTGGTGTTGAAGTGATTACATTATAGTAAATGACAAGCAGATGCATTTTGTTGTTGGTATAAAAAGCTGTTCCGTGTTTTTGTTGCTGAGATGTGTGATTGTTTGTGTAATAATAGAAATAACTATAAGCTGAGATAAGGAACATGATGTGCTTCATGGCTTGAGTGGTCAATGAAGCTCAAAGTGTGTGCAGGTGTTTCCTTTAAACACTAATAAATTGACTAGTGTGACAGTTTCACATGGGTTACATCAATTCTCAGCAGCCTAATTTTGAACTCCGATTTTAACAACTGCACCCTGAAAGAAACTACATTTATTTATTGCAAAAAAGTAAATATAATTCATATTTGAGATAATCACATAAGACATATTTAATCACACATTTAACAACTGAGCATGTTGTGTAAGCTTCAAAATAATTGGTGCCTACAGACACCAACTATTAAAAAAGTTCCATGGTCATGTATAAAAAAAGCATTAAAATAAAATAAATTTTAGAAAATAAAACAGATTTCAGTTTGTTGATCTTCAAGATGCAAAACACTTTATTGGTGTGTTTTAGTTGTAAAATTATTGTTGATTTGCTCTGTCCATTAGTTTTATCAAAAAGAGTGAAAATTATTAAATTAAATTAAAAATTAAATTAAAAATTTAATTTAATTTAATTTAATTTAATTATTTCAGTTTGGTGACCTCCAAGATGCAAAACAATTTATTTGTGTGGTGTGTTTTAGTTTTAAAATTATTTATTGATTTGCTTTTTCCATTATTTTTAACAAAAAGAGTGAAAATAAAATAAAATGAAATAAAATAAAAACAGATTTCAGTTTGGTGATCTCGAAGATACAAAACACTTTATTGATGTGTGTTGTAAAATTGTTTATCAGTAATTTTGTTCCTGCTCAACAGAAGAAACTGACTGTACAGATGTGCCACAAATTCTCCAATTTACTCTCTGCTTGTTTCATTTGAAAGAGCAGCCATGGATGTATACTTCGTAACTTTCATAAGACGTGTTAAGCTGAAACTTCTACATTGTGGTAAACTGGTGTCACTGAATTAATGTGGATTGCAGCTTCCCTTTGTGGTGACATCACTTGAAACTGCAATACTGTTGCTTTTATAAGGCAGCCCACTCAAGCAGCCACTGTACAATTATGAGATGATCTCAGGAAGTAAATAGAAAAGGTTTTTGACTAGATACTATAAGAGTTTAGAGTATAAGACTGTGCACATGGGAAAATGTAAGTACAATTTCTGAATATCAATACAATTTTTAGAATAGCACATTTCACATACATTATGTTGCAGTATGCAAATATATGATACTTATTTACTTACGAAATGCACCGCAAAAGCTTAATGCATCAACAAAATATATAGATTTTTAAATTCAATTTAGGACGGAGCAAAAATATGCAAAACCTACTCAGCTCCTATTACGTTATACAGACAGAAACAAATTGATTGTTGCTGTTGTGCCATGTTATCTGTTCTGATAAGTGGCGTGATTAATGAATAGCTTAGTGTTTGCCTTTTCATCACCAGAAGAGGTTTTTATGTTTTATGATTTGACAATATTAATTTTCTCCTTTAGTAGTTAATAATGGTTGTTGTACTGGTGCCTCCATTTTTTTTCATTACAATACAGTAAGGAAAGTAGCGGTTGCTATCAAGGCGGGTGACAGATACATTAACACACAGGCCTGGTCTTTGGCTATTTGACAGAAACTCTAAATGTTCCTTTTGGGGTCATCTTAATAGCTGTAAAAATACATTTAATATATCATGAAGTACCAATCTTTTTACCAATTATTTTTTTCTTTCGTCCTTCATGAAAAAAGTCCCAATACTTGCTAGGGGGACATGGAATGTGATTATGGTAAAGTTCCTCGACTAATGTAAAGACACTTCTTTACTTCTTTAATTTTTCATTATTGTATTTTTCAAATGGACCCCCAAAGAAAAATGTTACTTGAATGAGCATCGGTCACATTTTTTAAAAAGTGCATGTCTATTTTGTGCTGAAACAGATGGTTAAAGTTCAAAAACAAAATTAAGTTTTGAATGAAGGTTATTATTGTTAATTAAAACCATAAAAAATACATAATTAAAACAAACAATTGAAACAAAACTGAATAAAATAACTGAAAACTGAAAAACGAGGTTTTGAATGAGGGTTATTATTGTTAAACTAAAACTGAAACTAAAGCCGTTAAAAAAATTACATTACTTGAATCACACTTAACTGAAACAAAACTAAAAAAAAATCTAACATATATATATATATATAAACACATATACTATATTATTATTATATATATATATACACATATACATATACATACATACATAGACAAGGTAAAGTTATCTAAATAAATATTTACTAGACATGTACAAATAAATATACTACATTTACTAAAACTTAAAAATAAAATAAAAATTCTAAATATTAAGAAAAATATAATAGTATCTTGTAACATGGGTTACAATATGCTAAGTGGACTGACTAACTAACTAACTAACATTCAAATTTTACCATTTTCAATTTCACATGCACATCGGTAGGGTTTCTGAAATCTTATCTAGTACCATAAATGCAAAAGAGCAGTAAAAAAAAAAAATTTTGAAATTAAAAAATCCCAGCTCAAGTAAGAATTCTGCCGTGGCGGTTCCTTCCACATCCCACATAACTTAAGAAGTGAAAGTGGATAAGTCAGATGTGATATTTGAGGTCATCAAATTTATTGCCAGTAAGTCCTGCTAGACTGATGGTTATTAATACTGATAGACCTCTTCGGAAACATGTGAACCATTTCAGAAACCAGGCGTCCTGTTGAGTGGCCTAATCTTGATATGCAAAACCCTTCAATTGCCCTCCTCCTCAAAGAAAAGACTAAACAGCTGCATAGCTTCCTCTTTTTCAACTTTTTAAAATCATGCTCTGCTTGTATTGCACAACTGTAGACACCTTGTTGCCCTTGCCGTTATACATTTACACTGACTGTTTATTTGTGAATGTTGAACAATGACTGCATAAATCACGAATCCCAAACAATGTCCATTCTATGAGAGCACAGCGCCTTACTGAAAGGAATTTTTATTGTTTGCAGAATGACAATACAGTAGACATTTATTCAAGAAAAAAGAGCCGGTGGTTTATGGAGAGTTACAGGTGGTTAGTTGGCGGCCTGTTCTAACAGAGACCAATGTGTGTCATGAATCTATGATGAATGGCACAGAACAGGTACATTACTGATTCATTATTTGGTGATTAAACATTGAGGCTTTAGCCTTAAGAAGTAACAGTTGTGAGAGAATGGGGTGTGGAGAGTGTGAGAGACTTTTACGCAAACAATGTTTAGCAAACACCTAAAGCGATATCAGATTTTCACATTAAAGGAATGCGTTCAAGCATGTGTGTGAGTCTCAAAATGATTGAATAATGAGTCACATATCGTGACTCGGTTATAAACTGACCAAATTTACTAGGGGTGCAGAAATAAAACCGCTGGAGTTTCGTTGAGGATTTTTCTAATCAACTTTCTACTATTTTACTATTATGATATATGAGGACAGTTAGGCAATCATACATCACCAAACAATCACACCTCCTTGAGTACACAGTGTGCACTGCAGGGTGCTTTCTTCAGAATCCACTGTCGGCCAGCAGCTGTGTCTGTGCAGATGCACACAGCTCTGCTTATCATGCACATAAAGAACCTGCCTGTTCCTGTACATAGCAAATATATCTTTGAGATGTAGTGTTAGAATCAATCACTTTATTGCCTCTTGAAGTGCATGCTGAGCTTAGTTATAGCAACACTGCTTAAATGTAGAAGAATGTGAACATTCTGCAGTAAAATTCTGCCAGCTGTGAAAAAATGGTAACACTTTACAATAAAGTTCAGTGCATTAACTTTTATTAGAAATCATGACCTAACAATGCTTCTTTACTGATTGATCTATGCTACTGTTCATTGTTAAGTCACATTTGTTCAGAATACTTTAATGTTATTAATAAAAAAATAATAATAATGTTATTTTAATTTGAAATGTATCAGTATATATATAAATTAACATACAAAGTTTAAAAAAATTAAGAAAAAATATTGCTTATTGTTAGTTCAACTTAATTGGATAGAGTAACTTGAAGCATTAAGAAAAATAAGTAATGTAAAATATAATTTGATAACATTTTGATGTGATCAAAAAAATTGTCCTTGTGTAATGCATCACAATTGATAATATTTTATTTGCATACTGGTGTTTATTTGTATTTTTGTTGTTATATGTACACTTCCTTTCAAAAGTTTGGGGTCAGTACAATTTTTTATTTTTTTATTTTTTTATAAAATAATAATTTTATTCAGCAAGGACACATTACATTGATCAAAATTGACCTGAAAGACATTTATAATGTTTTCTATTTCAAATAAATATTTTTTCAAATAAAAAAAAAAGTATCAAAGTTTCGACAAAAATATTAAGCAGCACAGCATTTTTCAACATTGAAGTGTGTCTTGAGCAGCAAATCAGCATATTAGAATGATTTCTGAAGGATCATGACACTGAAGACTGAAGAAATGATTCTGAAAATTCTGCTTTGCATCAAAAGACTAAATTACATTTTAAATTATATATAAAAAAAAGTTTTTTAATGTAATAACATTTCACAATATTACCATCTTTACTGTATTTGATTAAATAAATCCAGCCATAGTGAGCATGAGACCAAAATGTTTTAACAATTCTTATACCGACCCCAAACTTTTAAATGGCTGTATGCATTGGGGTGCTCATGTTACATGTCAATGTAATTAATTCATTTATTTACAACATTATTTTAGTGTTTTGTGTGAAGATGTGCCCCAGCAGAGATGTAGACATTATATAAGTTATATAAGTTAATGATATATGCCAGGGGTGGCCAGCATCAGCCTGGAGAGACACAGTCCTGCAGAGTTTGATAAAAACTCACCTGCCTGTTGCTTTCTAGTAACCCTTAGACCTTGATTAGCTTTTTCAGATGTGTTTGATTAGGATTGGAGCTGAAGTCTGCAGGACTGTATCTCTCCAGGACTGACACTGGCCACCCCTGATATATGCCGTTATGAACTGTAAAATATATCGCCTCCCAGAATGCCTGAAACATGACATTGTTTTACATTAATTACAACCACAGCTGTTAGTTATTTACCGTAAATGTATCAATAGGGAGAGGCTTATGGTTTTGTTCTGACAATGAATTATACAGCTGTCTTCTTCCTTGGAAATCACATGGGGTTTCAGTGTAGTTTTTATAAAATCTGATACGGATCATGTGGCATGAGGACACAAGCAAGTGGATATTTCATGAAAAACGGTCATTTAACGTAGTTATATCTGACCAGCTGCTTTATTTGAATAGATTAAGAAGTGGGATTTGTATAATTATAGCTGCAAATAAGCTGATTTCAGTGTTACTCAGGCTTACCAGGTCCACACTATTCACTAATGGCTGAAATTATTCAAGAAAGCAAGAGTTTGAGTGATTGTTCTCTTACAGTAGCTTTGTACTTCAGATTACACAATACAAAAAAGGCGAAAGGTCCCAATAAAAGCGGTATCTATTGAGTGACTGAAACTTTCAACACTTTCAGCCACACCTTGTTTAACTTGGCACAAACAAGAAATCCTCAAAGTCTCAAAGGATTTTATTTTGTACACTTGTCATGAGTTATGCTCATATCTGCTGTGTTTCTTGTACAGCACTGTCAGAGGCGTCCACATCCAAGCCGTACCAGGGAGTGAGAGTCAAAGACCCTGTGAAGGAGCTGCTGCGGAGAAAAAGAGGAAATGCTGCCAGAACGATACCCCCCTCCGCAGTAGGAACTAGAGCACATGTGTGCACGCACACACACTCAATAAGACACGCTTTTGATTGTGAAAACTGTCCTTTAACATTATCTCATTTGTTATTCGTTCAAGTCCTAGCTTGTTTTGTTTTTTTGTTGTTCTTCATCTAATCCATCCAGTGCACAATGGTGATATCCAAATATGAGACTGAAAAAGATTACTATGAAAGAAAAGAGGACCTCAGGCCTTAAAAATGGCTAATTGTTTGGTTGGTGTCATTTAAGGAATAGTTTACCACCAAAAAATGTTGCTCCAAACCTGTAGGAGATTCCTTCTTATGTGGAACACAAAAGAATACATTCTGAAGAATGTTGAATGAGCAAACAGTTTTGCCATTCACTTAAAAAAAAAAAAAAAGAACTGAGACATTTCTCAAAATATGTTCTTTCACGTTCCACAGAAGACAGGTTTGGAATGACATGAGGTTGAGTAAATTATGACAGAAATTTCATTTTTGGGTAAACTATCCCTTTAATTGCTATTATTAATATGACAAACATAAGTCTTACTAAAACTTACTAATAATTGGCTAAATAACGGAGCCCAAGAGGACTGAAATCTCTCAAATTGATTATAGGATTGCGAAATATTGCAAAATAAACATTTTAACGGAAATTTAAAAGAAATGAAATTACAATTCATTAACATTATTTAGTGCATTAGGAATTATGAACTAACAATGTTTCTTACAGACTTATTAATCTAGGTTACTGTTATTTTACACTATTGGTAAGCATACTTGTGCAGAAAATATTAATGTTATTTATCTTGTTAAATATATTAACAATGTATCAGTATATATAGAAATGAACATTTAAAGATTAGTTATGAAAGAAAAGAGGCACATGGGCTTTAAACTTCTCTATTTGTTTAGTTAGTGTCACTTAACTGGAACTGTTCATATGACAAACAAGATGAGGTCAGTTCATGGCACTAAAACCTGCTAAATATCAGACCCCCAGAGGTTTGTAAATTCTTAAACTGATTACAGGATTGCAAAATTTCACAATCAATGTCAGCTCAAATGTTACTAGCCATTGCGCAGAAAGTGCAGATAGGCAGGCTCTCCAAACTCCAAGGGGATTTTGGTCTTATATAATCCAGGTGTTTTTCCGTGACAGTTAAACTATTCCCCCACACAGCCGGAGGGGTTGGGCAAAGGGCCTATGCAAATCCATTTGTGGCTCTGCCAAGAGGCTTGCCTACCAACCTTCTAATTATACTTGACAACACATGAAAACAAAAACACACTCAGCAGCCTCTTTCTCACATTAAAATGGGTTGAACTCTGTTAAATTCCTATAGCATAAGCATGAGATCTTATGAAGCCACTTTACAGCTCTTCTAGTGCCGTCCTGATTGTTTACAGATGCTCTTTAAGCTATTCTGCAGAAGCTGATGACACTTGAATTAGTAATTGCTTCCCAAGTGGATATCATAAATGAAACCACACACAAGAACTGCTCTAGTGCTCTTATCTGTTTAAGGCTAGCTAGGCTATCTGTAAGCCTGCCCCTCCACGTGCTCTCTGCCATTTCAATAAACACCTCTCTTGGTTTGGAGATGTGTTCCTAAACAGATCTGCCATTATTGGGCTGGGGGCCACAGCAAGAAATGCCTTGATCCAAACTACCAGGTGTAGGTTTAAAACAAAAGTCCCTATCATCAGTTTAAGTGGTATTTAAGTGGAACAACTTGCCCTGACAAGTAAATCATTTTACAAAGGAATCACATTGTGCTACACCTTAATTGTTTTTGATGTTGTGTAAAAAGTAATGTATAGCAGGTCATTGTTATTGTTAAATAAACTGTCGTGAAGATAACTGACTGCACATTATCCTGTTTGCTAGATGACTACTTATCAAATAAATCCATATGTGGACATATATTTAGACTGAAATTATTTCATCAATATAAATGTAGATTAATTTAAAGCATCCACTGAGTAAAACAGTCCATTACAATGTAGAAATTGGCCTACCAAGACAAACTCTGCAATAATACTATAATTACCACAATTACTGTTAACTAAAATATATAGCTACAATGTAACCTTGCTTCCTCTATTTTAAGACCTCTCCACTAGTTTGTTGCCGTTTCAATAAATGTTAAAGTTAAGTTTTTAGCTGTGTTGAACCAAGTGTTTGTTGTCATGTTTTCTGGACAATACTCACTGAGATCCCAATCCTGACTGTAGGCTATGTTAGATGAGGTTAGATCCAGTTATTAAACCCTCAGGGCGGAGGTTACTTTCAATATTTGTAGGCCATCTGTAAAGCAAAGAGGAAAATGTTTAAAGTTTAATGACAGATATGAAGTGTAAGCAATTTTGATTTGAGCAAATTGTGATGCAAAAATTAACACTTTCCAAGCTCTAAATGTAAAAACATGAATCGTCACGTTTCACGTTGTTTAAGCTATTGTGCGTATTCTGCTTATACTTGAGTGGACAATTTACCGTTCATCCAGTAACGTTACGCCTAAGGTTTTTCTATCTTCCAGAACTTCATGCGTCGAGTATTGTTCACCAGCGGCGTGCACAGACCTCCGGAGGGGCAGGGGAGAAATGGCGTTACGAGGGCACAAATTAAGTCCGGAGATTAAAAGGGCAGGAGCTCGAGGGTTTTTGGCGGGGTTCGCCTGGTAAAATTCGCATTCCAGGCTAACTATCACGTTATTGGGGTCTCTTCAACCTGCGGACATGAAAAACAACCCGCGGCAACAGTATCAAAGTAGCCCAATTTCGCGGGAGGAACGGGGGCGTGGCAACACTGATGCGAGTTAGCCAGCTCATGGCCCTTTCCTGATCACTTTCTGTCTCTCCTAAAGCTGGCCTGTCAAAATAAAAAGGGAGCTAATAATAATAATAATAATAATTTCTGAAAAAAAATCAATACGTTGTTTCAAGAAGAATCTTGATTCAAGAATGTTTAGATTTTTGTACTAGAAAACACAAAAGTACTAAGTAATAATACTTTTTTTGCGGTGTATACCCATAGTTTAATACAAAGAAAAGAAGAGAAAATTAAATTATATGCAGAGGTGGACAGTATAAGTACACTTTTTGAGTATCTGTACTTTACTTGAGTATTATTTTTTCTGGAAACTTATGACTTTAACTTCACTACATTTGAAAGACAAATATTGTACTTTTCACTCCACTACATTTCTATCAAGGTCCTGAAGTAGAAAGTCGTTACCACTGTATGTAGCAGCTTTGAAAGTCAGTGGGGGATTTTTTTCTTCTCTAAAACGTGACTTTCTTTTTTTCAGACAGTTTATCAGTAATCACTCTTGTAGGGCTACATGAAGTGATTTCCCAGCATTTTTTTGTACACTGACCAGTTGCAAATGTGATATTTATTTACAACTATTCAATAATAAGTTAATATTGTGGTATATATTAGACACAATATTGTCTGATTTTGCTAAATTGTGTACAATAAAATATTACCTATAAAGCCACAGAAAAACTGTTGTGCGTCTCCTAATAAAACACACTAAGTGTTGGACTTGAAGCAGCACTGCACAGCACTGTGTGTGACATCAAAGTACCGCGAGAGTGATTAGACAGCATTTTTTAAATGTTTGCTTTGATGTCAGATAAGATAAGTCTTGCTGTTTTGCTTTTTTGTTAAAGCAGTGTTGCTGTTGTAAAGTTATACAGCTAGTTGTGTTGCTGGGTTTTAAAGCAGGTTTGATTTAAAAAAAAAATCTTATCACTCTGTATTTACTGCAATTTTACTGTCCACTCTGTTCAAATGTGGATGAATGGCTTCACATAAATGTGTGCACACACTGCCAGAGCTGTGAGGTCACTACCATCATGCTTTTGTGGGGGTGGGTAGGGGTGTTATTTATTTTTTTATTTTTTTGTTGTTTTTTTATTTTTTTCCCATAGGTTTTTAACATTCTAAATGTTCTTTATTCCAAAGATACTACAAGCTAGTCATTGTATTCAGTAGGTGTAATGTATTGTAAGTTGCTTCAGAGGTATTGCAAGTATTAGTAAAACAATAATAAAAAAAAGGAAATTTACTTTTGGTACTTAAGTACTTTAAAAAAACAAGTACTTCTGTACTTTTACTTAAGTAAAAATCTGTCTTTACAATTTTACTTGTAATGGAGTAATATTTGACCAGCAGTCTCTGTACTTTCACTCAAGTAATGGAGTTGTGTACTTTGTCCGCCTCTGATTATATGTTTTACCTTTGTACTTTTTTTCTAGGTAATGATTCCCAACAACATTCTGCCATCATACACACCTGCTGGTAAGTAACATACAGTATGATTATTTTTATTTTTTTCACAGATTAATGCAAATATTTTTCATGCTTATTTTCCTCTCTAAAAGGGTCTTCTAGCTTTGTAGAAACCAACCAGAGCTGCTTTAATGATTCATTAGTGGATGTCAGTGGGCTGTGCACAGGATGGATTGCCCAGACCACCAGCACAACTGCCCTTCAGCCTCTGAGTCACTGGACTCCTCCAGACCAACACCACGACCCTGCCATCCCACCCCACACGGATATGTACGTCCAGCCGATCTGTCCCAGTTACACTGTAGTGGGCCCTTCCCCTATGCTGACGTTTACACACACACCTCTCTTCACTAACCTTGCGGTGAGCCACAGACTGACACTAAGCCACTGCTAATATTTTCAGTGTCTGGAGATGTTAACTTGTCTCTTATCTGGTTCCCTATTAGACCATGAGCACTTCTAGCTCAGCCCTGCCTCCGGTGGAGGTCCCAGACTCCTCCTTGACGTACATTCCTTGGGCTCAGCCTTTATCCACCATCTCTGGCTCCGTCGTGCAGGCCCCCTCGATGCCAGCGGCCCTGACGGCCCCCCAGCTCTTCCCAGTGCCTCTGACCTTGCCAGTAATCTCACCAGAACCTGAGCCTCAGCAGGTGGAGACTCCCCAGGCCCCCGAGGGAACTCTGGCCCTTGAGAAACTGCTGGAAGAAGATGACAGCCAAAAAGAACCCTACATCTGCAACTCCTCACTGTTTTGAGAAGAAATTTAAAATATTCGCATTAGAACTATTTTTGTGCCGCTTATTGATATGTAGGATTTGCTAGGGTGATACAGATGTGAAGCATTTAGTACAGCATTTTGGCAGCTCTTATGAAAAATTAAATTTAGAAGATATAACAAATCTGGAAACTACTGTGAAGGGATAAACTCTTAAAAATAAAGGTTCTTTATTGGCATCTGTGGTTCCATGAAGAACCTTTAACATCCATGGAACCTTTCCATTCTAAAAGGTTCTTTATAGGAAAAAATGTTCTTTAAATTTTCAATGAAATGTTAATGATACTTGAAAGGTTCTTTGGGGAACCAAAATTGTTCTTCTATGGAATCGCTGCAAAACTTTTGGAACCTTTATTTTTAAGTTCAGTTAGTTCGAGTCACCTTTATTTATGTAGCACTTTACACAACAGAGATTGTTTCGGAGCAGTTTCACAGTATTAATCAGGAAAAAGAATCAAGAGAATCTATGATGCAAACATCAAATATAATCCAAATTATGCTCTCAAAACAATAGTGTCATTATTCAGCTCCAGTCAGTTCAGTGTTGATTTAGTTCAAAAATTGTGTCAAGTTCATCATTTATGAAACGAGTTCAATTCCGCAACAACAACAAAAAAAAACCAGCTGAAGCAGTTTGAGTTCAATGTTGATACAATTCTGTTCAATAACGAAATCGTTTCAGCTATAAAGCAGCTCTATGGAGGACAATAGTGTCATTATTCTGTTCTCATCCAATAGTATCAGTGCTGTAAAATCGATAATATCACTGAATATTGAGAGTGTAGATTAATGTCCATTTTAGCGTGATTGTGTAGCTTCAATTTAAAAAACTGCAGAATTCTGTTGCCTGTTTACAGTGGATAAAATGTCAGTTAGAATTAGAAAGTCAGATGTTTTCTGAAAGTTGGAGAAATCCCCTGTGGATGTTATCATTTTATCTACCCGTGTCCTTAACCTGCAGGCTTAGTTGTCTCAAGTTAACACCTTTCCTAATGAGATGTTTGAATAAGGGTCACGCTCTACCATGAATCTGCTTTTTTAGAGCTTCTGTACATGACATTTCCTAGTCAAACGGGTATGACAATAAAGCAAATGTGCATTTGCAAATGTTTTAATGTGTGTGATATTTTTTTTTGGTGGGGGTTGTGTGTATGTGTCTGAGAATGTGACTGTTGCTTTTCGTTTGTTTCCACGTGGTTTTTATTGTTTGTAAAGAATGTTTGCAGCAAAAAAATTAAAATTTAAATCCTGTTCATTTAATGTTGCCAGCAATATCTATGCTTCACCAATTCAGCACAGAAACTCATCAACAGGCAAAGATGATATGTCAGGATCTAAGCACAACAAATCTTTTAATAAAACTAAGCTCAAAAATATGCTACTTAGTAGTGATGGGTCATTCTCATTCATGAACGATTCGGTCATTGCATCTGTCATGTGACAAATAAATGAAAGACTCAGAAGGTAAAGTAATTATTTATGTTCCCTGCAATTTTCTTTAGCTGCATTATAATGATTTCTTAATCTTGAATATGATCAAGATTGCATAGGTGCATTTGAATTTGGCTGTTAAAAGTATAACATTTAAAGCCACTTAAATGAACAAACTGACTTGAATTAAGAGCTGTTCATTTTTATGAACGAGATAATCAAAGATATTAACTTCCCATCACAAATATTTAGGTGACTAACTGGCAAAACACAAACAGAACAACCCAATGATATCAAACAAAGACAGACCATGAACAGAGGGAAACACACAACTTAAATATACAGACAAAACAAATCCATTAAATGCAAACACCAATCAAAGCATGAAACACCATAGACACAGATTAAAACCAAGAAAACTAATTGAAGACATAGGAAACTGACTGAAAACTGTAACATAATAATACAAAGCCTCACCCAAACAGAACACAAACTCAAAATACCTGCTACAGCAGCAATAACACCTTGTTTTATTTAACCCAAACACAATCTGTCCACTAACTATAACACATTTTCCCTCTTTTACCAATTACCCATTTAAATAACATTATCTCTTGTTTCACTCTGTTCAACCATATAATGATTGTCAAGAGAGAGAGAAAAAAGAATGAATACAATGATGGATAACCCACTAAAGTAAGTGCTTTCCTCCAGGTGCGCTTTTGTAAAGGTTGCATCCAGTCTGCTAAAACAGGAAATATAAAACAGCAAACCCCTATCACAAAATAAGCAATAAAAAAAATATTATGAACACAGTAAAATACAATGATGGAAGGCTGCTCCACAGTTTCTCCATCACATGTTCTCCAGTGTCTCATAACCGATCATGGAGTTCCTACTTTTAATATGTGCACATTCAAACCACATGACTGAGATTGGGAAAGATTTTCAGTGATTAAGGTTTTTGGTCTGCTCCTCACAGTGGCTTCAGAAGATTTGAAATATAGCTCAGAAGTTGTATGGATCATGACGTTATTTTGCAATAATTTTATTTTTATGCTGCTTCTTTTTTTGTCATTTTTGAGTCTGGTCATCATTCACCTTCACTGTATGAAAACACCAGCCAACATACCTAACAGAAGAACAACATATCAGTTTGGAATGACATGAAGGTGAATAAATTAACTTTTTGGGTGAACTGTAGCTTTAAAGCAGGTTCACTTTACACATGTGCAACCCCTTTATGTTCATTTGCATTCACATTTATGCATTCAGGAGATTCTTTTATTGAAAGCGACATACATTACACTTAAAGCTAACAATTTATCTGTTTATGCATTCCCTGGGAATTGAACCCCACAACCTTGGTGTTGCTCCTACTACTAGTAATAATTACTGCTCTAATGCTAGCAAGAGATAATTTACACAAGCGTGGTCATAGGTCAAGTAGTAGAAGAAAAGTACAGCAGCAAGACAAAAGATAAAATAGTTTTGGGGTCACGACCCTCAAAGGTGAATGGGCGTTTTCGGACCATAAAGAGTAATAAGAGTGAGTGAAATCAAGACATCTGTGTTCAGTGTTTTTTTTTGAGTGAACATTACCTTTGTGCACAAATTTTTGTGCATGACTCCTCAGGAAGGACACACCGTGCTGCCAAGATATGCATCTCTGCTTAGATGTTTTGTTTCCAGTCAAGACTTGGAGAAACTTGTTCATGCCTTTATCACCAGCAGGGTGGATTATTGTAATGGTCTCCTCACCGGCCTTCCAAAGAAGACCATTAGACAGCTGCAGCTCATCCAGAACGCTGCTGCCAGGATTCTGACTAGAACCAGAAAATCTGAGCATATCACACCAGTCCTCAGGTCCTTACACTGGCTTCCAGTTACATTTAGGATTGATTTTAAAGTACTTTTACTCGTTTATAAGTCACTCAATGGCCTAGGACCCAAATACATTGCAGATATGCTCACTGAATACAAACCTAACAGACCACTCAGATCATAAGGATCGAGTCAGTTAGAAATACCAAGGGTTCACACAAAACAAGGGGAGTCCGCTTTTAGCTATTATGCCGCCCACAGTTGGAATCAGCTTCCTGAAGAGATCAGATGTGCTAAAACATTAGCCACATTTAAATCCAGACTCAAAACTCATCTGTTTAGCTGTGTATTTGTTGAATGAACACTGTGCTACGTCCGAACTGACTGCACTGTATTTTATGTATAATGATTTTCTATTATAACTGTTTTAAATTTCATTTTAAATCAATTTCTATATAATTTTTAAATTCCTTGTTTTTATTATTTTTAATTCCTTGTTTTTATTGCTGTGAATGACTATTTCACTTTCTTTTATGTAAAGCACTTTGAATTACCACTGTGTATGAAATGTGCTATATAAATAAACTTGCCTTGCCTTGCCTTGCTTACTTTGAGGTGCCTAACAGGATACAAGGGCATGTCTGCACAAATGTTGAAATATGGAAGAAGGTACAGTACAAGGTGTGACTATCGAGGAGAAGCAGGGAAAGTGTGTGCTGGAGGGGGACAATATTTGGCACTTCGCTCTGCATGATGAGAAAGCAGGGAAACATGTCAAAGTTAAATACCTGCTTAAAATGCTCCGATTACAGTCCGTGCAGAAGTGTGCATTGGAGACCCATTACTAAGCTAGATGTACTGTTTATTGTAAGCACTGTCACAACCGCCATAGGGACAAAAATATGTCATGATTTCATTGATATGGGGAATAAAACGGTTTGCAATTCTTTGTAGATTACTTGATAACTCTTTGGCAAACATTAACAGTAAATGTTATTCTCTTCATGTGCCAATTCACTAATAATTTACAGACAGTCTTCATATGTCAGCAGGGATCCCAGTGATACAGAATCAAGACTGAAAAAAACAAAGACATTTCCAAGCTCCTCCTATCAAATGGCAGTTAGACAGTGCAAAGATCGCACACTCTTACTATTTCCTTGGGAAAATTGCAGAAAACCCAACTTTCTGGTTTTAAAGAGAGCTAGAAAGAAAGAAAACCTCTTGATGAATTCTACAGACAAGGAGCCGTGAGAAACTTCCAAGACTGCCATCAGAACTGAAATTTATCAAAAACATGGTCATTTGACCCATTCACATTTTAGGTTTCTATAGATTTAGGTTTCTTAAAGTCTCTGTGGGTATTAAATATACAAGTCTCTTCTGCTCACCAAGCCTGCATTTATTTGATCTAAAGTACAGCAAAAACAGTAATATTGTGAAATATTTTTACTATTTAAAATACCTGTTTTCTATTTGAATATATTTTAAAATGTAATTTATTCCTGTGATTTCAAAGCTAAATTTTAAGCATCATTACTCCAGTCACATGATCCTTCAGAAATCATTCTAATTGTCATGATGCACTGGGATCAAGGAGCGAGGAGACGAGGAGAATAATCAACATTTCTTTTAATTACATAATCCAGGGGTAACACACATCAATCAGGGGTAAAGACAAACAATGCCGGACGTTGGAAACAAGGAAACACAGGGCTTAAGAACACTGGGGAAAACTAGATAATTAATGAAACACAGCTGGGGACTAATAAACTAAATGATGAACCTAAATGAGGACAAGAAACAGGAAGGACCAAATAAGGACATAAGCAAACATGGATGAAAAACACAGGAAACAGGGACACAAGTCTTACATTTACTCCCCCCTCCCGGAAGGCACGTCCCACACCTTGCAACATCCAACGGGGAGGGGGAGGGCGCTCTGGAGGCCTCAAGGGACAGGGTGAGAGGACAGAATGCCTCCAGGGCGGCGCCCGTTCCGGGACCCACGGTGGATCAGGGACCTCGGGAGGCCATGGTGGAGCAGGAGACTCAGGGAGGGCTCCTGATTCCTCATTTAGCCGAGGACGGGCTTCTGATCCCCAGTTCAGCCCAGGGAGGGCTCCTGACCTCCAGTTAAGCCCCATAAGCCCCCCCAAGTATTTTTTTTTTTGGGGGGGTAGTATGGCTCCAGCCGTAGAGGCGGGGGCTGGGGCCGCGGCCTCAGAGGCAGATACGCCATGGCCTGCCCTCACTGGGCTGAACTGGGGATCAGAAGCCCGTCCTCGGCTAAATGAGGAATCAGGAGCCCTACCTGGGCTTAACTCGGGATCAGGAGCCCTTCCTGGGCTAAATGAGGAATCAGGAGCCCTCCCTGGGCTTAACTCAGGATCAGGAGCCCTTCCTGGGCTAAATGAGGAATCAGGAGCCATCCCTGGGCTGCACGGGGGATCAGGAGCCCTCACTGGGCTGAACTGGGGATCAGAAGCCCGTCCTGGGCTAAATGAGGAATCAGGAGCCCTCACTGGGCTGAACTGGGGATCAGAAGTCCGTCCTGGGCTAAATGAGGAATCAGGAGCCCTCCTGGGCTTAACTCAGAAATAGGAGCCCTTCCTGGGCTAAACAAGGAATCAGGAGCCCTTCCTGGGCTAAACAAGAAATCAGGAGCCCTTCCTGGGCTTAACTGGGGATCTGGTACCCCTTTTCCACAAAGGTAGTTCCAGTGCTGGTTCGGAGCCAGAGCCTAGTTTCAAACCGTTTCTTTGTCTTTCGACACCCAAAGCACCAGCTCCGAACCAGGAAAAGCGGTTCGTAAGTAGCACCAAAACATTGCTGGGCTAGAAGGAAGAACCGCTTGCGTCAGGGGCTGGGGGCAGGGTTACCGTGACAACAAGACGACAGAAACTTTGGACCGCCATATTTGAAATAGCAGCTAAGCACGAACACATTGGATTCGCGTTTGGATGCCGATGTAGGTTCGCAAAGCCATGAACATCAATAGCAACGCAACGTCCGCCATTGTTGATAGTTTGTTTAGGCTTGTTCGGGATGGATCAACGCTGCGCGGACCGGTCGGTAAGAGGCATCGGGGTGCTGCGGGAGCGACTGGAAAGCAGACGGCTCTTTATGCTTTTGGATCGCTCTCGCGGTGCTTTAGTGTGTTGTGTGCCGATCGATCTGCATAGCGCCAATGCACCTCGAACAAGTCTGTTGTGTTTGGCGCTGCCGCGGCCGCGCTAGTGACACGAAAGATTAAAAACGCATTCAGTGACATAAGACCTGGCTCTGTATTGGCTCTCTAGCCTGTGGAAAAGCAACCGGTTTCTTAAAGGGCTCGCCAGTCGAACCAACTATGAACCAGCAAAAGCACTGGCTCTGAACTAGCACCTGTTTCCTGCTGGTGGAAAGGGTGTATAGGAAGCACTTACGAGGAGCTGGCACTGGAGGGCGCTCTGGAGGAGCAGGCACAGCAAAGCGCTTTCGAGGAGCTGGCACTGGAGCGTGCTCAGGGGCGGGAGCTGGCACTGGAGCGTGCTCAGGGGCGGGAGCTGACACGGGAGCGAGCTCTGGGGCTGGAGCCGACACGGGAGCGAGCTCTGGGGCTCAGATGAGGGCTGAGAATTGGGCTGCCGGCGGGCTTGATGTAGCAGCAACCGACGGGCTTGTGTCAGTGGTGGCCAGTGAGCCGCGGACGGAGGCGGCCTTGACTGGGGATCGGCTGACAGACTTGACTGGGGAACAGCTGGCGGGCTGGACGGCGGGCTGGTTCTGGCTCAGTGCAGGACACTCTCCAAACACCGGAGGATCCCTTCCCTCCAGCATAGTCCCTTGGTGTCTGGGAGGTCCACGGGGTGATGGTAGTTGGTCCCGTGCCAGAACAGCGAGCGTCGTCCAGCGCCGTACACACCACGAGCCTGCAGAACTCCCGCGCATACTCCCCTGGCGGGAGATCTCGGCGGGACAGGGCGGAGAACCGAGCGGTGGTTTCCATAGCCGTGGAGGGGAAAACAAACTAGAAACAATTTTTTTTTTAAAACACGGAAACCAAAACGGGGGGGGGGGGGGTTGCCGCTCACTTTCTTTGTTTAGGTCCGGTATTCTGTCACGTTGCGCTGGGAGCAAGGAGCGAGGAGACAAGGAAAATAATCAACATTTCTTTTAATGACATAATCCAGGGGTAACACACATCAAGCAGGGGTGAAGACAAACAATACCGGACGTTAGACACAAGGAAACACAGGGCTTAAGATTACTGGGGAAAACTAGATAATTAATGAAACACAGCTGGGGACTAATAAACTAATGATGAACCTAAACGAGGACAGGAAACAGGAAGGACCAAATAAGGACATAAGCAAACATGAGGGAGGAAAAACACAGGACACAGGGACACAAGTCTGACACTAATATCCTTATTTGCTGCTCGATGGTTGAAATGGCTGTAGAGACATAGGCTATATTCTACATTTGTGAGACGACACACTCCCATTATTTTTAGTTCATCAGAGAAAAGGACAAAATGCATAGTCAAGTCCCAGGTAGCCAGCGCAATCGGGCCATTTGCGGCTGAGTGTCAGCTCACTCGGCTGTGTTCTGGCAGCGGCTCACCGAAAGTGAGCCAGCTCTGGCCCAGTAATGGCTGCCAGATTTGGCTAGGCTTTGGATGTGCGGATCTGGCCCGATTTGTACTGAGACATGGCACATTTAGCCACATTTGGCCCGATTACGGACCATAAGGGCTGGTCAGATTTTGGCTGAGATATGGGCATGCATACCCGGACCAGTTTAGGTTGAGTGCTGGGGGTGGGTCTCCGTTTACAATGTGGTAAATAGTATGTAGCAGTGACACTTAAACATAATATCTTTTACCTGCCCATGTTATGTTATTTCTTAGTGTATTTTTTTTTATTTTAATTCCTATTAATATTTTTTCCTTTTATCCAACATTCTCTTTTTTCTTTAACTACAGTTGGAAATTAATGATTTAATTCATATAATGAAACAAGCTTAAAGTGGTTAAGGGAACTTTAAAAATTTTTCTTTGAATTTCAAGACATGCACACTAGCTTTGACATCTAATGACAAAACCTGACAGGCTTTTTGTGCTGCTAATTGCCAGAAGACCAGAAGAACTTGCTACCCTTTTATACCTTATATTTTATATTTTATTCTTTATATCTTATTTTCTATTCATTTTATTTTATGTATACTTCCCTTGTGTTGTATTTTTCAATATTTGCACTGTCCATGGAGCGGACCCGACTCACATTTCACTGCTGGTTATACAATCTCTGTATAGTCGTGTATGTGACAAATAAAACTTGAAACTTGGCGAGTAAACATTTGATAATCTAACATATAATATCATTTTAAACCGTTCTACACATATAATATCAAAGTGATGTTTATTTATAATGAAGCTATAATTGTGAGTCTGCTGACATAGTGCTTGAGTTTAGCTCCAACCATAATCAAACACACCTGATCCAACTAATCAAGGTCTTCAGGATTACTAGAAACTTCCAAGCAGGTATGAGTTGGAGCTGGTTGGAGCTAAACTGTGCAGAGCTGAGGCCCTCCAGGAATTGAGTTTGACACCACTAGTCTATAGTATTGCGACTGATCTCTCTTTTTTTTTCAATCAGTGTAAAGAAATGCAAGTACTGGCAGTGCATCAGATGGAGAGATTGAAAAGTTCATCAAAAGATGGCTGCTGCTCACTTTGGACAGAGATGGGGGAAGAAAAGAGCGGGCCCAAAAGCAAACTAATTCTACTTAAGGTATGTTCCAAATGTTCAAGGTTCTTTATTATTTGTCACATACACAATCATACAGGGTATAATCAGTAGTGAAATGTAGGTCAGGACAGGTCCGCTCAATGGACAGTGCAAAAAATAAAAATAAAAAATGAAACCTAACACAAGAGAATATATATAAATATAGGTAAGAGTAAGATTAAAAAAAAAAGATGAAATAAAATGAGTAAAATGTGCAATGAAATAAAATAAAATGTGCAATACAGTCTACTGTGGATTTAATAAATATTAATATAAACAGGGATGTGCAAGAGGAATGTGCAAAACAGGTTGTACCGGGTATGTACACATAGCAGCAATGCGGATGATGGAGAATAATGAATGTTTTTACAGTTTATTAAATTAAATTGAGTCCTGTAGATGTTATGAGACTGAGTTTAGGAGCCTGATGGCCTGAGGGAAGAAGCTCCTCCTCAGTCTCTCAGTTTTTGCCATCATGCTCCTGAAGCGCTTGCCAGATGGCAGTGTGATGAAAAGACGGTTACCGGGGTGATTTGAGTCCTTGATTATTTTTGCAGCTCTGCTTTTGCAGCGTTTGAGGTAGATGTCCTGCAGAGAGGGGAGGGCAGACCCTGAGATGCGCTCAGCTAAGCGCACGACTCTCTGCAGAGCTTTGCAGTCCTGATTTGTGGCGTTACTATACCACACTGAGATGCACTGAGTCAATACACTTTCTATGGCCCCTGAATAGAAAGTTTTCAGGATTGCTGGTGAGACCCTGAATTTCCTCAGCTGTCGCAGATGGTACAGTCTTTGCCTGGCTTTCTTGACCTGTGTTTGAATGTGTGCAGTCCAAGTCAGGTCCTCGGAGATGTTTACACCGAGGTACTTGAAGCTGCTCACCCTCTCCACAGGGGTCCCGCTGATCATAAGAGGAGTGTAGGGCAGCTGCTGTCTCTTCCTGAAGTCTACAATCAGCTCTTTAGTTTTGCTCATGTTCAGAGAGAGACAGTTGTCCTGGCACCATGATGAAAGTCTCTCTACCTCACCCAAGTATGCGGTCTCATCATTGTTGGAAATGAGGCCCAGAACCACAGTATCATCAGCAAATTTAACAATAGATTTGGAGCTGTGAGAGGACACACAGTCGTGTGTGTAGAGAGAGTAGAACAGGGGACTCAGGACACAGCCCTGCGGGGCTCCTACGTTCAGGGTGATGGAGTTGGAGGTGAACTGGCCCATTTTCACCACTTGTGGTCTGCCGGTGAGGAAGTCTTGAATCCAGTCACAGAGTGAAGTGTTTAGGCCGAGGTCTGAGAGTTTGACAGCTAGCTTGGTGGGGACTACAGTGTTGAAAGCTGAGCTATAGTCAATGAATAGCAGTCTGACATAGTTGCCATTTTTGCTGTCAATATGTGTGAGGGAAGAGTGCAGTACCTGAGAGATGGCATCATCAGTAGACCTATTTGGGCGATAGGCAAACTGGAGAGGGTCCAAAGTAGCAGGGATGGAGGAGCATATGTGTTTCTTTAAAAGTCTCTCAAAAACCTTCATGACTGTTGATGTGAGGGCAACTGGGCGATAGTCATTCAGACAAGAGGGTTTACTGTTCTTAGGCACAGGGATGATGACAGATTTCTTAAATGAGGTGGGAATCACAGAGGTAGCAAGGGACTCATTAAAGATGGAAGTAAACAAACCAGCAAGCTGATCGGCGCAGGATCTCAGAACGCGGCCAGTAATCCCATCAGGTCCGGCGGCTTTCCTGATGTTTACTCTCCTTAGTTCTCTCCGAACCTCGTCCTCCGACACGGTGATAACATGGTCGTCATCGCTGCTCTGTCTGCTGCTTCCTGACGCGCTGATCGGCAGAGTCGCGCCGCCATTACATTCGAAGCGGCCGTAGAAGGTGTTTAACTCTTCGGCCAGCAATGGATCTGCACTCACCTCGGTGGAGGAGTTATTTCCAGAGGAACAGATGGTCTTCAGTCCCTGCCACATGCGTCGAGAGTCATTGAGCTGAAAATGTGACTCAATTCTCTCCCTGTATCGGAGTTTAGCAGCTCTAACTGCCCGTCGGAGAGCACAGCACGATGCTTTGTACACACTCATGTTTCCTGACAAAAGACCGGCGTTGTATGCGGCAGTGCGTTGGTTAACCGCAGCACGGATTGTTCTGTCCACCCACGGTTTCTGATTTGAGAATGTCCTTATTGTTACCGTTTCAGTGGCTTGGTCGGTTAGCATGTTGACAAAGCTTAATGCTACATCCGTGAACTTGCTGACGTCAGCTGAACTCGCCCGGAACATGTCCCAGTCGACGTCATCAAGAGACGCCTGTAGCATAGCTTCAGAGTGGGAGGACCAGCGCGTCACTTCCCTCTCCCCTGGGGATTCCTGAATGATCCTTTGTTTATATTCCGGTGTGAGGAAAATGGCGGCATGGTCCGATTTACCGAAAGTCGGCAGGGAACGAGCTTTGTAGGCATTCTTAAACTGAGTGTAGCAATGATCCAGTGTATTCGGTCCTCTAGTTGGACAGGATACATGCTGATGGAAGTTCGGCATGACCTTCCTGAGATTGGCTTTGTTAAAGTCCCCCGCGATGATAGGCAGCGTCAGGGTGTTTGTTGATGTAGCCGCTGAGCTCGTCGTGTATTTTGGACAAGGCCAAGCCGGTGTCTGCCGGAGGTGGAATGTAAACGGCAGTAGCGATGATCGCTGGGAACTCTCGGGGCAGATAGAATGGGCGGCAGATAATGGAGAGATGTTCCAAATGACAGATGGTAAAACATAATTTACCAGAGTTACCATTCATGTTATCAGTCTGAGATTGTCTGAATAACCATACGTGTCATCTATTCCCCTTTTTATTCTCTTTCTGTCAATCTGTCCCTCTTTTAGGGTACGCTTACTTGAGGAGGCTCCAGCAGTTTTTTTTTTTTGTTTTTTTTTAATGTTTCAAATATGTTTAAAATAAATTGTCATATCACTCAAGTTTTCGTTGTGTCATTTTTACTGGGGGGGGGGCGTATGGATGTTATGGGGTAATTCATGGGGTAGTAGGTGGGGATGCCATGAAAAAAACAGGGTGTAAGGGCCAAACCCTTAATCTTTGTAAAGTTGACCTATTTAGTTGACATGCATAAGTACATGTAGGCTTAACAAGGATATTGTACATTTTGTTTTTTATTACATTTTAAGGTAATGTCATTTTGTGGAAAAACACATTATTCAAAGCTCTGTTTTCATAAAATAAAACTAATTTAATACACATATTTTAGATATTGTACTGAACACACAAAAAATGTTTTTAATTCTGTTTAAGAGGAGTAAGTGCAAGTATATTATTTAATTTAGCAAACAAGACTCAGACCAGTACCGGCTAAGTATTTTTGGTGGCATGATTGTGGCCCAGTGCCGGCACAGTTTCAGTACCCAGTTTTGGACCAGTACTGGCTAAGTGTACCATTTTGGTTGGCGTGATTGTGGCCCAATGCCGGTGGTGTCGGCTCAGTTTCAGTACCCAGTCTCGGGCCGGTACTGGCTAAGTGTTTCATTTCTCGTCGGCGTGATTGTGGCCCAATGCCGGCAGTTTTGGCAGCCGGACTCGGGCCAGTGTATTTGGGACGATTCTGGGGCGTCATTCATCTCATGTCCATGCCGAGTCTGGCAACCACAGCCGGGCCGAGTTATTTCTTCCGGCCTGCCGGATCTGGGCCATTATTGGGCCAAACCGTTTTGGCTACCTGGGGTGCAATCTATGTGCAACACCGAACTCAACATGGAGAAATGGCACGAGTAACCTGAAGAAACACCTGGACTGGTGCCACTAACACTAACTAATCGAGAGAGCTGCGGGCGCGGAGAGGAGAAAGAATGCGGCGGACGAGCGCAGACAAGCAAGAAAAATGAAATTAAGGTATAAACATAACAAAATCTGTTTTTATTAAATCATAGTCCATATAAAAAGGAATAAATACGCGAAATATATCTGACATCAATAATTAACAGATTAACAAAACGAAAAAAAGACCAGCCTAAATTAGGCTACTAAAAAAGAACAGCCACTACAAATTACTTCTTTAAAATTGTAATTTGATTACATTACTGATAACTGCATTTAAAAAGTAATCAGATTAGCCAACACACAGTTATGTAATGTATTCGCACTTTTTGGTAATTTCATGACCAATGGGCAACTTAACCACGACGTCGTTACGTAAAAGTTACATATTTTTGTTAGCTGGGTATTTACTTTACTTTCAAGTTATCAAAGCTAAAAAATACACATAGTTCTTTCATTAATTTAATATTGACTGAAAAAATACATAAGTAGGCCTATTATTTGTATACCCTGATTCACTCCCAATATCAATAAAACTTCTTTCTTTTTTGGTTTTGTAAAATAAAGAAAACAAATATGCTTTCTGCATTCTCAGTCTCCGTGAATATCTTCCTGAAACGAGTCACTAAAATGAACGAAAATGACGAGAAATACAGTAGCCTATATCTAAAGAAAGCTTATAGTGTCTAGGCTATTAAATGAAGTAGCCTAGTAATGTCGAAAACAAATATTCTCTGACAAAATAATCCTTATGAAACCAACGCGAGGTACAGTCTCGCGTCTGAGCTCATCTATGTGATCATGCCCACACACATCGCGCGCTATAAGATAATCATCCACGTAATCAACCAAGTTCATCTCGGCTACTTTTCGTTTTTGGAAGAAGACGCGCTGTGAGGAATAACTTGAACTTTATTCAAGTTATAAAGTTCTATATATAATTAATATAGAACTTCTATTTAAGTTATAATACAGGCTTTTGGTGAATGTCTGTTTCTGAGATCATAAAAAGTGTGCCCCCCTATGAAAAAGTGCCAATCGCGGCCGCTCTGCGTTGCCGCACGTTTCTGAAGCGTCCCATCACTGAACATCATGGAAGATAGCCTAGTCTATTTTTGACGGATAATAATAACAATATTAATCGTCTTGCTATTGTCAGCAACAGGTGATCTCTGACTATCATCTATCGGCAGTTAACAGCACACTGGTTCAAATTTGTAATTAAGACAGAAGACTTTCATTTCCAATGTGTAGGCTATATCATAAATGTATTCTCTTGAAAATTCTTTGTCAATTGTGTGTTGAATGTAAACTCCACTTAGGAATTTCGTAGGCTATGTCGTCATCCAAAATCCCGTTTGTGGCAAGCAGAGCGACATGATCCCATTCATTTTCAATGGAGAGCTGGCGACTTCCGGCAACAAGAGCGACAGTTCACGCCCACGGACCGTTGGCTAAACCGTTGGCCGTCTGAAGGTCTGGCTACGCGAGACTAGAGAAGTGACCGTTGGCGACGGAATGTGGGCGTGTCAAGCGATGACACCCAGCGGTTGAACTAGGTATTGCAGCCCAAATTCAAAATATTGGAGACGGTTTTTTTCACCAGCCCCTCCTCCTCAGACTTGACGCAGCGTCAGGTTGCCAGATTAAGGACACCAACAGGAACGAGCGCACATGATGATGAATGAAATTAAATACGCTGTGTTTTCTGCCAACTGGCAACCCGGGGTGCCGAAATACAATTGGGTAAACTGGCAGTGGGCGGGTTTCACAAACCATAACTAACAGACATTCCGGCGGAAAGCACATTTTCAAAGGAGAATAACTGACTGTAGCATTGTTTTTCAGATAAACAAGTATGTTAACTTTGCGCGTTTCTTAAATATTTGCAAACATATTATGGTATTTTTATGCTTTAGTAGAGTCAAAATCCTACATACAGCACCTTTAAGGATTACTCAACTTTATGTAAATGAACAGCGAATTACGCGATCGACAACCAATGTGAAGAATCTGTGAGCGGCGCTCACACGTCACCGTCTCGAGTGTATGCAAGACAGGACAGATTTCCGTAGCGATCTCACTGTTTTAAATTATTTGACTGTAACGACATACAAATGATGCGTGTAAAATAAACTGTTGGCAGTCTAAAGTGAGTTTGAGTCATTAGTCATACATTGACGGTTCGTGTTGTTAATTATATGATGCAGTGAGAAGTTCAGCACCGTTCAGCATCCGGTTAATGATTATGCACTGAGCACTGCTGTAGTTTATTTATCAACACTCTCCAACAGCAGAATGCTACTTTTATTTCTTTTAAGTCTAATTCCTGGTCAGATTAGAATGATATCTTAGTTTTACCGGCGATATATATAGTTTGTGATTTGCATTTTCTAAAGATATGTCCAGACGCGCAGTCTACCAATAACATTAGAGCGACAGCAGTAGGAACGCCCACAAGCGTCTTCACAGTACAGATAGCGACATACAGCTAAAAAATCGCTGGCGGTGTGAACGGGGCTTAAGACGGGCACTTAAGATTTAGTCCTAAATACACTTCTCTTAAATTACGACTGAGATGCTTGATAACTATCTTTTAAATGCAGCTTTGAGCCAAGAATTTTTTTACTCTTAAGTCAATTCTTAGCAGTGTTCTTGAGAGTAATTCTTAGAGGCTTAATAAATACGGGCCCTGGATAATATTTTCAGCGATTAGTTAAATTCTGCTCTGCACCTCACACAGGTTACTGTATTCCGCCAGAGAGGACTGTGGCTGCAACGTCATTTTGATTACTTTTGGTACTGCTTTTGACATTTTTGCAAAAACGAAATTATTGTGATTGCACTTATCTGTCTGTCTTTTTCTTATACTGTACAGAAATAGTTATGGTTAGGTTTAGAGAGTGGGATTAGCGATTTACTAAAATGGTAATTTCCATGCACATTTCAGTCAGTTACATTTTATATTCTTTTATATTCGCTATAAAATTGATTTAGGTTTAAAAATATATAAATCGCTTATTGATAAAATGATAAAACTGCATATTCGCTATAAAATGGGTAGGTTTAGATTCGGGGGTAGGTTAAGGGGTCTAAAAATCTACATCGCTTATTGATAAAATTATAAAAAAATGCATTGATGCGAATAGCCCAATGATATAAAAGCTACGTAAATATTTTACATTTTTAGCTAAAAAATACGTAGCGATTTGTACGTTTTAAACGTTGAAATAGGCTACGTCTAAATTGTATGTTTCAGCATCAAAAGATGTACAAAAAATTATGTTTTCTGCTACCTTACACCCAAAGCAGGAGTCAAAATTTGAACCCGTTATGGGGAAGCTCAGATCGATTTTTATGCATCCAGGGAAACCACTCATTATCAGGAATGGTACTCCCTTACAGATAAAGGAGGGCTGCTCTGGCCTAGGTGTTCTCAAAATCTCAAGAATGGCCAACAGGATTGTTGTATGTTTTTCCCCCTCGTCTGTTGATTCCTCAAGTCATTCAGAGGATCAAGAAGGGTCATTACTCTGTGCTGATGGTGGCTCCATGCTGGCCAGGAAGGCCACGGTTCCAGACCTGATTCGACTGATACAGGGCTGCCCATGGCAGCTGCCAGCTCAAGTGGATCTTCTGTCACAGACAGACGGACAGATTTGGCATCCAAACCCGACTGCTCTGCAATTGTGGGTATGGTCTCTGTGGAGTCTGTCTCTCAACAGTTAGATGACACACGAGACACTGAGCAATGCTGGAGTCCCATCAATTCGGGCCAATTACTCTCTAAGCTGGAATTTTTTTTCCAACTGGTGTGTGAACACTAAGGTGGACCCAGTTCTCTGCCACTTGTCCTTCTTTTTTACAGTTCAACTGGATCAAGGGTTATGCCTTGGCTATTTCAGCATTTCATGAAGGGCCAATGACCAGCTATTAGGCCGACTTACTTTAATAAGTTTCCAAAGGGAGTTTACCTGTGTCCAGACCACACACTGCGGGCACCGAGTTCGGACTTTCCTCTTGTATTGAACTCTCTCACTAAGACCCAGTATGGGCCTATTGTGAAAACAGATTGAAATATGTCTCTTTAAATGGATTTCTGCTCTGCTAAGCAGGTAGGAGAGCTCTGTGCTCTCTCTGTTAGTGGAGATTGTTAGCGGTGGAAGGCAGATGGCACGGGAGTGTCACTTAGCCTAACCCTGCATTTTTGCCAAAAGTATTTAAGCCCCAGTTACAAGTACTGGTGGTGGTTCAATATTAACCATTTCCTCACATGCAGAACAGGAGCAGTTACTTAACCTGTGTTCAGTGAGGGCTTTGCGTACTATGTAATTGTACTCAGTCTTTGATGGAAGCTAATCTTCATCTTTTTTTCTACTACAGTAAGGCCAGGCAAGGGTTGCCGCTGTCTAAACAGCATTTGTCAATGGGTAGTCGATGTTATTCTTATACCTTTGCTGAAAGGGGTTTTCGGTTCCTACAGGAATACGAGCCCACTCCCATGATGAGCCACGATCCCACTGCACTAAAAGGATTTCTGTGGGAGATATTTGTGTGGCAACTTCATGGTCTATTACATCATGTATACTATTGCGATTATAGAATTGATGTAAGCCGTGCAGCACCTGTAGCACTGCAGTTCTGATGTCTGTTGCCCAGCGAGATTTAAATCTAATTCTTCTGTTCCTCGCAAACCTTTTGGTATAGGTCATCCTATTAAGACCGTAGTGACGGTCAGAGTGAGGTCGAAATGGATCGTAAGTTATGAATATAACTATGGATCTATGAGACCAAAGGATGACCGTCACTATCCTTGTCACTCAGAACACTAGGCGTTCAATGTAAGAAAATGAGCCGGAAGTTCATCCCGCTTTTTATAGTGCGGGAAGCTCCGCCTCCGGGGTCATGGGCATGACTTTGTTACATAAGGTCTCGAGAGAAGGCAGAACGAAGGTTATCATTCTATTAAGACCGTAGTGACGGTCATCCTTCGGTCTCATAGATCCATAGTTATATTCATAACTTACTGTCCAGACCTCGGTAAATTTTTCATGTTCAAAAATAATGTTCTCTGAATGATTAATTTGCTGTTAAACTCATCATATATCTGCATAACATGTATAATTCCGTTTAGACAGTTTGCAAGAATGTTTAGCGCCCGTGGAATAAAAATGATCGCTGCGAGACGCTGGCGTATAGTGAACTTGAGAGAGCTGTGAGTGAGGACGTGGGCGCAGCCTCCGTGTAGCCAGATCCAGATATTATAAGCAGTTTAGGACTTGTCTTTTCCACTTAATTTGACACTTAAGAAAGTTAATAAAATAGGAAGTTCCAGTATAGGGTCAGCAATGTCCTTATCTTACCTTATTTACTAATGATTTTAAATAATTTCAGTTTATTTTTATTTGTTTTTCTGTTTTTGTCTGTTTTAATAGCAATTTCTGGCAACACTGCATCGCCGGCACTTAGAAGAGACTTCTTTAAAAAACATTAAAAATCTTACTGTTCAAAAACTTTTGACTGGTAGTGTATATCCTATGTAGAGTCATAGGGAATGATATTATTATATTAATAAATAGGCTATTAGATTTCCCTCTATATTGTGGAAAAATCTGTTTGGACATTACTAGATGGGTAAAAGTGTCTGTTTTATTGTCTGTTTTTGTGAAAATTTATGTTTGCACCTTCTTCAATGCTCTTCACGCTCCTGTCATTAGCACAGGTGTTGGACAGATCACATATCTTTCAACACTGACCTGTCCCTGCCATACATGTTAGGTGCTGCAATTTATTCTCCTTTTAAAAATTCATCATTTAGACTGCTGAATCAAATAGATGGGATCAAATACTACAGCAAAGAACACAAACGTACATACGAGAGGAATGAAGTGGAAAACAAACACAAACAGGTCTAGACCAAGCCATTTTGGCAAAGAGTCTATGAGAAAAATGTAACACCAACTCTTGAGAAATGTATTAGGAGAAAGCTGAGAGGGGCACGATACGACTTGCCCTCAGTTTCTCTAGGAACTGAGATGACTTTTTCTAGTAGTTGTACTACAAAAAACTGGGTGACAGGCCACATAGATTGACTGACTGATAATTACAAAAACCTTACAGCATTTTAGTGTGAAATACACTGAACTGTAAATTCATCCAGTTACTTTACATCACAGAATAGCGTTTATCTCCTGTTTCCGAGAGATTCTATTGGTCAAATCAAAATGTTTAGTTTATAAAATTGTCTTTTTGTCATAGCTGCTGTTTAACTCAAGGTATCTTCTATTTGCTGTTGACATAAATTTGCTTATCTTTTCAATCTTGACCTCTCACTCATATAATGAGAAAGTAATTTATGACAGTGTCATTCAGGAATGACCAATGCCTGTTAGAAGAGATGTTATGTCTTCTGCATGATTTATGCTGAATGCATTTTTCCTATTTAAAAGAAGCACAAAAGGGAGGCAGTCTATCAGTGACACGCAGTCGACTCAAATGAGGAGTCAAAACAGTTTTTCAATATTCTTAATGAACAGTAAAGGTTATTATTAGCTCAAATTATGCTGCTTCACATTTATAAAGTTAGAGTAAAACTACTCATGCTTTAGAAATTTGCTTTTTATTTAAATTTGAAAATAACTGTCAATAATGTTTTTTAAGAGGCTGATGAAAAACATAAAATGTAGGGGGAGACCAGGTTACCTGGCCATAGGGCATCGTTGGCACGGGGCTCATTTCTGATCATAATTCAGTGTTGCCATAAAAATGTAGCACTTGCATGTTTGCCCTCTTGACCGACACTCATTGTTTTTGTCAAGACATCTTTTGCTCCAGATCTAAGTTTCTCCCTGCTGTTGTGTATACTTTGGCATTAAATCAGTAGATTTCCAGAAAAAAATTGTTGCTGAATTACTGCCATGTCAGAGCTCAGGGTGTTCACTGTTATGTTTAATAAACTTTATCAATGTTTCTCATTAAATTAAAAATACTCCAGAACTCTAGAGGAGACACTTGTGAGGTTAATGCAATTATTAGGGCATGAGAAAATATGCAGGAGGCTTAAACAAATGTAGTGGCTTTGCAGCTAATCTAATTTGATCAAGATGGAAAAGCACAATAACCATATTGCTCAATCCTCAATTCTGCACTCTTTAAAATTTGATATAGAAGTAATTTTGCTAGTAAATTTCACAAACACTTACAAACAAATGGCAAATAACAAATTGAATTAAAGGTGTTTTTGAAGTAGACAGGCTGAAACAGTATTTTCTTGTAAAACACATTGCAATAATATTTTATTTTTTCAAAAGACATTTCTTACAGTGTTAGTGAAAATTGTATCTACATGTACTGTGTATATATATATATATATATATATATATATATATATATATATATATATACACACACACATACATAAAACCCGAATTCCAGAAATGTTGGGACGTTTTTTAAATTTGAATAAAATGAAAACTAAAAGAATTTCAAATCACATGAACCAATATTTTATTCACAATAGAACATAGATAACATAACGAATGTTTAAACTGAGAAAATGTACAATTTTATGAACAAAATGAACTCATTTCAAATTTGATGCCTGCTACAGGTCTCAAAATAGTTGTGACGGGGGCATGTTTACTGTGGTGTAGCATCTCCTCTTCTTTTCAAAACAGTTTGAAGACGTCTGGGCATCGAGGTTATGAGTTTCTGGAGTTTTGGTGTTGGAATTTGGTCCCATTCGTGCCTGATATATGTTTCCAGGTGCTGAAGAGTTCGTGGTCATCTTTGATGTATTTTTTTATTTAATGATGCGCCAAATGTTCTCTATAGGTGAAAGATTTGGACTGCAGGCAGGCCAATTCAGCACCCAGACTCTTCTACTGTTGTTATAGCTGCAGTATGTGTTTTTGCATTGTCCTGCTGAAATACACAAGGACTTCCCTGAAATAGACGTCGTCTGGAGGGGAGCATATGTTGCCCTAAAAACCTTTATATACCTTTCAGCATTCATAGTGCCTTCCAAAACATGCAAGCTGTCCATACCATATGCACTTATGCACCCCCATACCATCAGAGATGCTGGCTTTTGAACTGAACGCTGATAACATGGTGGAAGGTCTCCCTCCTCTTTAGCCCGGAGGACACGGCGTCCGTGATTTCCAACAAGAATGTCAAATTTGGATTCGTCTGACCATAGAACACTTTTCCACTTTGAAACAGTCCATTTTGAACGAGCCTTGGCCCAGAGGACACGATGGCACTTCTGGACCATGTTCACATATGTCTTCCTTTTTGCACGATAGAGCTTTAGTTGGCATCTGCAGATGGCACGGCGGATTTTGTTTACCGACAGTGGTTTCTGGAAGTATTCCTGGGCCCATTTAGTAATGTCAGTGACAGAATCATGCCGATGAGTGATGCAGTGTCGTCTGAGGGCCCGAAGACCACGGGCATCCAACAAAGGTCTTTGCCAAAGGTCTTCGGCCTTGTCCCTTATGCACAGAGATTACTCCAGTTTCTCTGAATCTTTTGATGATGTTATGCACTGTAGATGATGAGATTTGCAAAGCCTTTGCAATTTGACATTGAGGAACATTGTTTTTTTACGCACTCTTTCACAGATTGGAGAGCATCTGCCCATCTTTACTTCTGAGGGACTCTGCCTCTCTAAGACATCCCTTTTATAGCTAATCATGTTACAGACCTGATGTCAATTAACTTAATTATTTGCTAGATGTTCTCCCAGCTGAATTTTTTCAAAATGTCTTGCTTTTTCAGCCCTTTGTTGCCCCCGTGCCAACTTTTTTGAGACCTGTAGCAGGCATCAAATTTGAAATGAGCTCATTTAGTGGATAAGTGTAAAATTTATCCGTTTAAACATTTGTTATGTTCTCTATGTTCTATTGTGAATAAAATATTGGCTCATGTGATTTGAAAGTCTTTTAGTTTTCATTTTATTCAAATTTTAAAAACATCCCAACATTTCCGGAATTCGGGTTGTATACATATATATACTGTATACAACCCGAATTCCGGAAATGTTGGGACGTTTTTTTTACAGTATATATATATATATATATATATATATATATATATATACAGTATATATACAGTATACACAATAATATAATATATATATATATATATATATATATATACACAATGTTTATATTTTATATTGTGTTTATACTGTATCTACAATTTATTTATTAATTTATTTAAAAACTCTCTTGGAATCTGTATTCTTGTTGAACTTGGGTTACACACTCCTGGCACAAAAATGTGGTTTAGTAATACTTTATTGTTCATTAACCTACTTGAATAAATCAAACATAACCATGAAAAGATATTCATCCACATTTTCTTACTAATTAACCAACAGACTACATGAACATAACTTACTTCCTCCATACTGCATTAATAAGGCTAAACATAAAACTGATTGGCCTGACCACTGCATTAGACTTATTACAATTAAAAAAAAAGTTGTAGAAACAATTTTCACTCAGAAATTTGTGCACTCTTTTATATATTTATTTTTTTAAACTTTCTTGGTATCTGTATTCTCGTTAAATTGGGGTTACACACTCGTGGCATGCAAACGTGATTCAGTAATCCTTCATTGCTCATTAACCTTCTTTTATAAATCAAACATGATCACAAAAATATTTATTCATCCACATTTTCCTACAAATTAACCAACAGACTACATGAACAAAACTAACTTCCTCCATACTGCAATAATAAAGCTAAACATAAATCTGATCGGCCTGACCACTGCATTAGTTTTATTGTAATAAAAAAAAAAATCTACAGAAAAAAACAGCAAATCTACAACTTTGGTAAGATATAATCAGCCTATTGTAACAGAACATTTTCAGTGTTTATTTAAACATGGCAAAGGTGTGAAACTGCTGAATTCAAATTCCTAATGTCTTTACTGAAGTATCTTTGGTATCTCTCCCACCAACTGAGACTATGTGTCTCATGGTGGTGTTATCTGTCATCAGAACAGAGTCCAATACCTGCCTCTACCTCAGGCCACACTCAGATTAACCTCCAAGATGAAGACTGGCCGCTGCAAAACACAATTAATCGTCAGCATGTTCCACAGAAGTCCACAATGTTCTTGTGTAAACTAATGAATCAGTGGTATCAGTGATGATCAGTGATAAATAAGCTACTTAAAAAACACTTTTTTTCTATACTTAGCAGGCCATGTTGTATGTCCCACAAATGCAGGGATGTGTGTGTGGGGAGGGGGCATATTTTAAATCTCATCAGCCTCTCCTTAGAATACAATGCAGTTTTAAATAGATTTTTAGATTAATATGGGACATAATTCTAAAGCATAACAACTGAATGTTTAAGAAATATACTTCAATCAAACATTTGTATAATAGAACTTAATTAAAACTTATAAACATTGTTGCAACCATGTATTAATAAAAAGAAACATGGCTGCATCCGAATACACATACTTCCCTACACTAAATAGTAGGCGAAACAGTATGTGAAAAGAAGAACTGTCTGAATTCACAGTATTCATGAAACTGTAGGCTAAAAATACCCAGGTGACCTACTTTCAGCGACATTCTGAAATGTGCATCCAGGGGACACTTTACTATCCCATGATGCCACAGGAGAGGAGTTGTGAATGCCATAGAAGTGATGCAACTGACCCCGGTAGGTCACATGACAATGACAACATGACAAGTCTGGATTACAATCATAATATGTGAAGTTTGAAATATGTGACAAGCACTACTTTTAGCGAACAATGCAGTCTAATAGCTCCAGTGATGCTGTCTACACTGGATGCGACACGACAAACCCCGGCAGTAAACTGCATGGCTTTGTCGCCAGAAAATCTGATGTGTGACAGATCTGTGCATTAGTTTTTAAAGTGACGGCCACTTTTTATATGCTGCTGCTGTCTGTCATTAATGTTAAAGAACAATAGAAAAAAAATCACTGCTCAAATCTGCTCTTAACTGAATAACTTCATCTTTAATAAAGATTATTCTATAAATATAATATTAATCTATGCATTTATACATTGCAGTATTTCATTCCTGAATAGCTACCTGAATTGTTTTTTTTAGTTTTGTTTTTCATTTGTATCTTTGTGCCATTGCTATAAATTTGTACATAAATTACTGACTGTTTACTTGTCTTTATGTGACATTATTTTTAAAAAAAATGCAAAGTTGCACGAGTCATTAAATGATGGTAATAATAAATTCCTGAAAAAAAGTTATTTGTGTTGTTTTAATTTTGATAATGCACTACTTATTAAAATGGTATGTTGTAACTGAAATGAAAATTGCCTATTACCTAAAACAGTGATCTCTACTAACTTTCCCGTCTCGCCTCGCCTCATGTCTCAGTAGGGCTACAATTGCCATCTAGCGGTTGGGAATTGGAATTGCATTTTTATTTATAAAATGAAAGACAGTCGAATAATATCAATAATATCGTATAATGTGTATGAATGTTACATTTAACAGCTTGTAGGATGCATGACATCATATTATCAAATGCAAGTAAACTTTTGAAACATTTAAATTATTTTTGACATATTACATAATGCTGTAAAATAATTATAATATAAAATGATGATAATTTAAATGTTTCAAAAGTCCACTTGCATTTGATAAGAAGCTGCTTGGGCGAAAATTACATGTAAACAATTTTAAGGCTATTTTGTCTATGCTCATCTGGTCTGGTGTAGGGCTATAGCCAAGCCGTTAAAATTAGACCACTGATTGCCTCGATTTCACCGGGTGGGCTAAAAGCAGACTACACGTAGCCCGTCCAATTTAGAGCTAAAACGTGGCTACATGTAGACCATGTCATGAAATGACACATATCTTTGTAGATATTATTGACACTGCGAACATGATGGGATATCAACCATCTCATGCGCTGCCTGACCAAAAACTACAGTGAATCAGTTTTGACTATAAGTGAATACCAGATTATATGAAATATGCAACAGTTAGGCCACTTCTGAAGAAACCAAACCTTGACCCTTCTGTTTATTCTAACTTTAGACCTATTTCAAATTTTCCTTTTATTGCGAAGATCCTAGAAAAAGTTGTATTTAATCAATTGCAGGATTTTTTAAGCGCCAATTCAATTTTGGATACATTTCAATCAGGCTTTAGAGTGCGCCACACTACTGAAACAGCTCTTTTGAAAGTTTGTAATGATGTACTCATCTCTACAGACTCTGGAAATTCTGTTGTTTTAGTACTTTTAGATTTAACAGCAGCATTTGATACAGTTAATCATTCCATTCTCATTTCTCGTCTAGAGCACTATGTGGGCCTACGGGGTAATGTTTTGAAATGGTTTGCATCTTACTTGCACAACAGATGCTGTGCAGTTAATATTGCAAACCACACTTCATCTATAGCCAAGCTTACCTGTGGAGTCCCACAAGGTTCTATTCTTGCTCCCATTTTATTTTCTCTTTATATGCTTCCGTTGGGGAATATTTTTAGGAAACATGGAATTTCCTTCCATTGCTTCGCAGATGATATTCAAATTTACTTACTGTTAAAAAAAGGAGATATAAATGATTTCGAGATTTTGGCAGCCTGTTTGAAAGACTTAACCAATTGGATGTCTACAAATTTCCTGCATCTTAATGAATCGAAAACTGAGATTATTGTGTTTGGTCCAGTATCCTCCTCAGACACCTTTGAAAGCAAAGTTCTCTCAATTTATGTTTGATTTGAAACCACATGTTAAAAATCTGGGCTATATTATAAATAGTCACTTTAAGATGGATAAGCAAGTTAATTCAATTGTTAGGTCTTGCTTTTTTTCATCTTCGTCAAATCTCAAAAATTAAGCCATTTCTTAATTTTATGGACACAAAAAAAGATTATTCATGCTTTAATTTTATCACGGCTGGACTATTGTAATTCACTTTATCTTGGTATTAGTCATTCTGTTCTTTCACGTTTGCAGTTAGTACAGGTTACTGACGCGCACACGTAAGCTGGAGCACATTACGCCAGTACTTGCCTCTCTTCATTGGCTGTCTGTAAGATATAGGATTGATTTTAAAGTACTCATATTTGTTTATCAGTCTATTCATAAGTATGCCCCTACATACCTTTCTGACCTTATTTCAATTCATCAGCCCTCTAGAACGCTTAGGTCAGCGAATCAAATCCAACTAAAGGTACCTAGATCTAGACTTAAACATAGGGGTGATAGAGCGTTTCAGGTATAGCTGGTCCCAATCTTTAGAATAGTTTACCACAATACATTAGATCCGCACCCACTTTGTCTATGTTCAAGCATAAACTTAAAGATTACTTTTTCTCTCTTGCTTTTAAATAATGTGTATGTGATCTTTTGTTTTTTTCTTCTTTCAACTGTGTGTTATATTTGTTTCTTTGTGTTGGTATTTGGTTTTATCTTTGAATTGTAAAGCACCTTGGACAATGACCATTGTAATTATATGGTGCTATATAAATAAAAAGAAAAGATAAGACAAGACAAGTGGGCTACAAATAGCTGCTCTGACGACGAGCTAAACCGAGGCTATGTACAGGCTATGCACAGAACGTCAAAGAAATTAAACAAAGCACCTTGCAAACGCTGTTGGCTTTGCTTACATGATGGAATATCATACATCTCACAAGTTATTTTGCCAAAAAACGACATATAACCAAATTCAAGGTTATTTGGGCTAGGGTACACAGCCGGACTCGGTCTAGTTAACCAAGACGGCTGCTTGGTAGCCTTGCGCATTCTAGCGCTGTAATAACTTATTCCATATATTATGTATTTGCTTAAAGCATTACATAATATATGGAATTCAAAGTGATTTTGATGCTACATGTTGCATGTCGTGACGTTGCATATATAGGCTAATCCATGCAAACCGAGCAATGATGCAATATAATTCATGCTGTCTTTATATTAGGCCTTCTGCTTTTCTTACACAGTATAAATGACTCTTAAAACACCCTTACTACTAATATTAATTTTGTATCTGATAACTGAGCTGACAACTTTGGTGAGAGATCGTGCAAGGACGCGCATCAGGTGCGAGTTGCGGCCATTCACAAATATGAGCATTGCGCAACCACTGACGCACACGATCCCGCTACTTTTGTGTGCGGATCGTTCATATCTTACTTAGACTATATTGAGGTGAAAAAGTCAGAGGTCCTTTTCATGTTCTTACAGAAACATAACCAGTTTGAACTGGAACTCCCTGGACTCAGTCCCCCAGCCCTTCCCATTGTGGTTCCTTGTTTGTTTTTTCAGACCTAAAAAACGTGAGAGAAATGTGTCCTGGAATCAGTATCGCTATATCAGACATCACGTTGTGCAGAAGTGGGAGAGAAGCCGTTCAATGAAGAAGCCAACGTGTGGATTAGAGGAAGACTTCCTTGTCCTTTGCTCTCCCGAGGGGAATTCCAAGTTGGTGAGCAGCAGGCACAAAGCGTGTGCGTCTGCCAACTCTGGATCACTGGACACACCCTTCTGTTTGACTGCAAAACATTCCCTATTTCTGTAGTTAATGAGTACACCATTGCGTGACCGTTAAATAATTAAGTCTACCATGTCCCGAAGTTAAAAGAGACTTGGGACATTTAATACAAATAAAGAACTGATGTCTCGGCTTGTTTAAAAACAGAGATCCAAGCATGAATTGATTTCTGTTCTGTCCTTAATTTCTGAAAACAAGCTTAAAGCCTGAGTGTATGCACTGCTTTAGGAATCGTATTTCATATGAGGTGATAAGTGTATTATACGATTGTCATAACCAGTTTACCGTTTCATACATGTAGAATTTTGAACCTCTTGCTATATCTCTACATTATATGCAAATGGTGCGATATTGTCTTTATTTAATTTAGTAAGTTAACGGGGCTGCGTTTTACTTTCGATTTGATCTTTTGGTGAAAGTGTGTGATAATGACAATTATTGTTCCACGATCGGTTTGTGGTGTGACAACTAGTTTAGAGATTAATCATAGATAAATCATATTCATATAGCTAAGAAACATCTTCTACAAATGAACTTGTCTGAATAATTCTGTGATTTCTACCTAATTTTGTGAGATTAGTAAAGTACGGTAGACTGAGTAGGCAACATTTGAGACATGTGTACAGTTGAAACACCTTAAAAAACTTGCATACACAAGAACCCTGAGCCATGATTTTTGCTCCACACATGTGTATTAGTGTTCTCTTTGATCGTGAATAATTTGAAATGTGTGTCTTTCCACTCCGAAGATATCGGCAAAAGTTTTTTTTTTCCAAGGTGAGATTTTAATTTCACCATGTCCCTTCCACAATGAATAGCTTATTAATCTTTTATGATTGTTAAACTTAACATATATCATTGCAAACGTTACTCTGTGCTCTAAAACTAGACATATTTCATGACATCGTGCCATGCAAGGTCTTTTCATAATCCAGAGAAATGTGCGAGCATGTCAGTGGGGTACGGTTGAGACACAGTGTATTAACTGTACCCGGATTGGTGTCCTATTGCTTCACATGCTGTTTAGTTGTACAGTGTTATGATAATAGGATAAAAGTCACATTTACACATATGCTACGCAAATTCTGTTAAAAAATTATATTTGTGACATTTCAACTGTCTATTATTAATGGACATATTTTCTAACATGAATGTTAAAAGGATTACATAGCATTTTAAGAAATATGCAAGGTGGTAAAGTGGGTACAGTTGAGACACCCTTTGTACTGTATACAGTAACAGTTCAATCATAGAAAATAAAATGCATACAGAAGCTGTGTGTGTTTGTGTATTACCTACATTATGAGGACCAAATGTCCCCACAAGTATAGTAATACCAGTAAATTCACCTTATGGGAATATATTTTAGGTCCCCATGATGAAACAAGCTCATAAATCATACAGAATGATTGAAAATGTAAAAATGCAGAAAGTTTCAAGTGATGCATAGGTTTAGGGGTATGGTTATAGAATATACAGGTATGTATATTGTTATTTTTACTGTTATGTTTACATTTGTACTGTTTGCCATATATTTTTGTAGTGTTAAATATTTGTTCCTGTTTTGTTTAACTGAATCTGAATGAAATAAAGCAAATAAATAAATTTATTTTTAAACTGTAATTATTTAAAACTGTAATTTTGTTATAAATGGTTAGCCAGCTTTAGAGCATTAAGAATGGTGTCTCAACTGTACCATGCTACTGTTTAAACTGTACACCATATGGGTACTGTTGAGACAAAAATGCACCTCATGTTTATGAGCTAATTGTGGAAAATATAAACTACTTATGGCTATTATCAGTTTATGATATTTTGTTACACAAGCAAAATAAATATCATGTAAAAAATCACTTCATTTCAGCATCTAGTTTTTGTGTAGTGATGTAAAAAGCAGAAAGTGTCTCTACTGTACTCAGTCTACCCCAGTTGAAAAAGTCTATGCAGTTTTTTTTTCTAACTTAAAAACAATAAAGCAGCAATTCAACTTTTCAGTGAGTTGACTTTTAGGAGCAAAGACAAATGTTAACAGCTGTAGTTATATGACCTATAATAAATGTAATGTTGACTATCAAAATCTGTTTTCATAAATAACGTATTATTAAGCTTTTTTTCTCATATTTTCCTCATGTCGAATGTTGATATGCAAAACAATAATTGTGCCACAGCTGTATTTGTACGTTTAAAAAACCTCAAAGAATGTTCATTTCTAGAGTGAGAAACAGAAACTGCACCCTGCAAATCTGAAATATTTTCCCCATTATTAATATATCTAAGGCATTTTTAATAAAAGATACCAGTAAAATTACGAAAAATATGTTTATTGTAAAAAAGATAAATGAATAATTTGTAAATTATACTCACACATATTTAACTCTCTGCAATCAACCTGTTTGCTTAAACTACTAAACTAAGCCCAATCATGCATTCTATCACTGCTTGCTCTTTTATCTAAACTAAAGTACAACAAATGCATTCAGATGAATCAATTATGACACTGGATTTTCGCGCAAAGTGCTTCAAAATGCATTTTATAAGTAACACATCTCTGAGTTTGAAGTATCCCTTCTGAAATAGCTGTTGTCGCCATATGAATACAAACAGTCTGATGAGCCGTAGGGCGCAAACTCTGAGGTTGCCATGCCTTCCTGTACATTGGACCAGTGCGACAGACAAAAGCAATGCTGCAGGTTGCAATGCTGATAGTGGTAATTTTCTGGAGAGAAACTGGAGCTCAAATCCATCCGTGTTGGGGAGTTGTAGCTCGAAGAAGATGAAGAGTTGGACTGAGGGGGAGAGTAACTGTTGTAGTCGACGGGGCTGGGGAGATTGAAGGAGTCTGAGGATGACCTGGAAACCTGAGCAAGTCATTTTAAAAGCACAAAAAATACTTATTAAAATACTGCACGCGTGATTGTATTTATTAGTACAAACATACTTGAGCATCAGAACCGTCCAAATGCCAAAAAAGGATTTATTAAAAATGAAAAGCACCAAACACATACCAGGCTAGTACCATAGAGGTCCGTATTAGAAGGTACATATCCATTAGACCACTGCGCAGAGGTGGGACACACGAAAGTCTCAGGTGGCATCATGTGCATCATCTGTTGATGATCATAAGCATTCTCCATAGGGATGTTGACATTTTCGGTAAAGGGACGTGTCTGGAAATAAGGCTCTTGAGCTTGCATTCCAAAGACATCAAGGTGGGCTGCGGGGAAGACAGAAGAAAATGCTGGCTTGAGCACAGGAGAACATTTAAATTAGGCCAGCAAGACTTGGGATGATGTCACGAGACCATCAGCCAAACAGCTAAATCACATTTGAATAGTAGTTTATAAAAAGGAGATCATTCACGGATCTGTAAGGAGCACCTATATAGCCTAGATGTAGGTGTCATTGTTCTTATATTTATTTATTTATTTATTCTTCTCACATTTGTAAAGGTAGAGCTGATGCCTGGCGGTGGATGAAAAGGGTTTCTATTTTGGAGTATAGTAAGTTGCATGCAGTCAGTATACTTCGTTTTGTCTTTGTCTCAGGTTTCCTGATTAAAATTCAAGCTCTTACATGTTAGCAGGCAGAAGGTTCTTAGCTTTTTTGCAAGTCTACCTTTTCAATATCCACAAAGGTACTTGTAAGGTTACTGAAATCTGATGCTTATGTAAACAGCATTGTGAAATGTCTTGACTGCATGGGACAAAGGATTGTGATTACTATCACTTATCGCCGTTCACTTAATTTGTTGGTATTTTAAACTTACTATTCATGGTCGTAGAGCAGACATCGCGAGCAGCAACGGCTTGTGATTTCTATAGGATTGAAATTGGAAAAGAGAGGGAGAAGCAAAGGAAAACATTAATCATTGCGTTCGTTCAGTTGAAAAACAGAAGAAATCCTCCGTTAGGTTGTAGCTACTATTATGTGGTAGGCTATCAACTGAAACCTCAAGCACAGATAGGTCTGTGTGGGCGTGGTGCTTTTAGACGTTTAGTTGCTTTTTAAATTTGGTCGTGTACTGACCAGACTTAGTTTTACTTTGGCTACCATAAACTTGTACGTCAGTGACTGACTTATGACTTTTATTGCGTAGCCTATATCCAACACCATTGTTTACCGTTGCAGTTTTCTGTGCCTGCAGGGCTCTGTGCTTCTGCAGTAACTCCTTAACGGTGGTCTTCACACGCACACCCTGGTATACCTTAGGTTTATCTGCTGGATGGAGAAAAAAATAAGTTTTATTTCATTTTCGTTCACCACTGGCATTGATTTTCAATATTTTAGTCCAAATTCAGACGATCTGTAGGAAAGCAGTCTGTGCAGAAAAAAATAATAATAATAATTTTGCTAAAAGAAAAATGTACATTCTTCTTTATTTAAGACAATGTTTTTGGGTCAGTGATGTGACTTTTGTTTGGATCTGCTATGTTATTAAAAATACAGAAGACTTGAATAAACTTCTATGAACATGCATTTACTATCTAAATTGTTTTGTGGGGCTTCAGAGTCAAATATGTTGACATTTTCTACCATTGACATATATTTAAAAAAAATCTGAAACATTTATATTGGGGGGAAATGAATGTCTATGTGGGCAGAAATTTAGTTGTTTTACATTGTGTAAAATGTGTTTAAAACTGTTCTGAATAAACTGAATATAAACTGAATAAACGATCAGGGGTGCGTTTCCCAAAAACAATATGGTCGCAAGTTCCGTCGTTACCAATAGAGTTCAATGGAACTAATGACCATAGGTAGCTATTTTGGGAAACGCACCCCTGGTTGTCAACATAATGAAGTTGCAACTAAGGAAAGCACAGTTTTGCCATTTTTTTTTACTTAATGGTTACACCAGTTAGAAACATGTTAGAGACATTAAACGAAAACATTTGTGTAAAATGATTTTAATGCAATAAAATGAATGAAAATGAATGGAACAACATTTCCAAGACATTGGCACGTGTACTTAGTAAACCATTAAAAGAACTAGAGCTTTAAAATATTTTTCCTTTTTATCATATTCGGAATACTTATTTGTCATTGCCCCTCTACATGTTTAACCATACACAGACAGCATTCGCTTTTTTTCCATATGCCATTGGAAAACGCCAATAAATATAAGACAAGATTAGAAAACTATGCCAGTTTTCCCAGTTAAGACTCCATTGGTCTGAGCGCGCAGGTGATCCGGCAGTGAATGGGTTAGTTTTCGCATTACAATAGAGAGTAGTGAATTTCGAGAAACATGCTCTCCAGCCATCTTTGCCTCGGGACGGTTTTAATTTGGAGTTTTAGCAGTTTAGGTTCATGTGGCTGTAAGTTAAAACTCGACCATACTGGCGAATAGCCTAATCTAATTATTTACGGTTTTGCGCATAAAGGCACAAGGCGCATGAAGTTGGGTTTGCGGGAAGCGAAGTGAAAGCACTGTAAAACGCTGCTTGCGAGACATGGAGAAAGAGAAGCTTCCTCTGCAGACGCCTCAACGAGTTACAAACGTAAGTAAAACACTCTTACACCTGCAAAAGCCGCGTACAAGCGAAAAGAGAAAGTTAACCGGAAAATATAGCTATAGCCTATAAACTCAAGTCAATGTGCAATAGAAAACCCGTTTAGATTTGCTACAAAGAAGCCCGATTTGTTTACGAGGGCGCTGTCGATTAGCAACAGTTTGTTGGTTTAAATTCGCTAAAAACGTCTGTGGTCCAAGTTAGTTTTTGCGATTCACTCGACAGATGTGAAGTTATTTCTTGATATAATGGGCAGTCCTCCTATCTCTTCCTACATGAGTGAAGCCGCGCCTAATAACTTCCCCCAAAATGAAATGTGTAAAAAATAGATGCAAAATAGTTGTCCTTATTTCCTATTTTTTTTAATTGGTTGTTCAGCCTTGTGAAGACATACACAGTGGGACGTCTTCCTGATCCGCGTTAATATATATATATATATTAAAATTCTGTCTGAAGTGATTCAAAACAACGCCACGCCATGGCTGAGTTCATGGAGGCAGTTGAGTTTACAGAGAACAGAAAGTGCGCTGATGTTGAGAAGATAGCAAAAACGTCCTTCGGCAGTGTTTCGATGAGCTCACTGACAGTTAAACCTATTCTAATAAATATTCATATGCCCTCTGAAGCACAGTTTGAATACTGGTTAAAATGTCGAAATTATATTAAGTCATCGTTTAGCCTACTGTTGGTTACTCCGAAAAGCATTGTATTCAGTTGGACACGGTGGTCGACATTGTAAAGTCAAAAATAACATAATTTTTTCAGATAAACCCATGTTCAGTTTTGCTTGAAGGAAAGTTGAGTAAAAAATACGAGGCAGACAAAAAATTCAAGATATATATCTAAAAATAAGCTTGAATTAATCACCAGAAATATTATTATTCCCATCAAACTGCAAAAAAAAAATAATGTAGCACATTTATTAAAATATATGTATGCCCATATATAAAAATGCACCAATTCGTTTAAAAGGATTCCTCCATATGTGTTTGCTGTTTTAAAATATTAGTAAGACTGCATGCTTTGACCTATACATTTCCAAGCAACGTTTACCAATGTATTTATTGATTTTAACCAACATATTTTTTTTCTCAATGTTTTTCAGGTTGCAGAAGACGAACACATCTTATATGAAAGAAAAATATTTTTTTACTTACCAGACATAGTGGCCTGAAAAAGAGAAAAACTCTGGAAGAGATGCAGTGAAAAACCCCAACGTCACTTCTTTGCTCTATTATATGGGCAAGAACGAATTATTCACAAAAGTCTTAAAAAGTCTCAACAAAGTAACCTCAAAACACTCTCAGGACATACAATTATACAGTAATATAGCTAGGGATATTTTAGTTTGAGTTTTTCTCCCCTCATCCCTACTATTTAAAACCTCAAGAACTCAATGATTTGACAATGATTTGATTGCGCGATACTTTCAATTTGAATATTCAAAAGCTTCGTAAAAAGACTTATTTCTGAGTGATATTCGCTATTACAGTGCATATAATAACATCTATTTTAATAGAATGTTGTGTTATTTCACATTTTGACATCAACCAATTATATATTTCTAACATTTTATCATCCTTTTGGTGTTGGTGGTTGGAGTCTCCCTTAGAAGCACTGTTTCAACTTTGCAGTGAGACTGAAGACACAAATGAAGTTGTACATGCCATGACACATTGTAAATATCTTCTATAATAGGTAGTCTTGTCAGAAAAATAAAATATTAGTCTTGTGTATCAAATTTATGCATTATTTTAAGATTTATTGGAGTGGTGGGCGTGGCATATGATAGCAGCCATGTTTGTCATTAGAACAATTGGGACATCTGCTAAAGTCAAGTTACTATGATAGAGGAGACAGCCAGGTACAAGAAGGCTGAATATTAAATAAATTCAATTAGAATTAAATATTTAATTGAAAGGGTCAGTGGCAATTGTTGAAAATCAAAAGCTAATTTAAATGAGACTTAAACAACGATTAGTGTTCATAATAATATGTATACATTTATTTCCTCGGGGTATTTTTGTTTTAATGCAACATTTTAAATAATCAATGCATTATCTTCACTTAATCCTTAAAAATATATAAGCAGGGTGTTGTTTGATGCTTGTCCCACACACCTGCTTTTTATTTCTGAAATAATTTAAATGAAAAAGCTCCAAGTGGCATATGTGCATTTCTTCGAGACCTCTGAAATCATAATGCTGTTGTTTATTACGTGTGTCAGATTTAAATGTCGAGTATACTGAACGCATGTACCCGCTAGAATGATAGGGCCTAAATGCAGGTGTTCTTTGTCTTAGAAAAGAAGTCCGAAAATGGCTCCATGTGGCATGCAGTACAGACAAATGGAAAATTTCGTTCCAAAACTGCAGAATAATTAAAGATTAAAATATTGATACAACATGGGTTCTTAATAAATACGTCTTCAAACACTTTGGTTAGTTTTAATTCAAACTGTCTAGTTAGAATGGACGTTTTACTCCTTTGTGAAATTGTTTTGTAATGTTAATCCGCTGTAAATAAATCTCGAGTTTCAAAATATTGTTTTCTTACCAGTCCTTTTTTATCAGTCACATTTCTGAATAGATCTTCCATAATTCTAAGAAAATCTCTTAAGAAACACTTCGGCCGGGTTGAGGAGGTAGTTGAATGACGCCCCCTGGTGATTAAACCGGAGAACGCGCAGGTCATTGTCACAAAGAAGGTTGCGTGTAACTGTAGGCTATTTCATTTTACTACAATAGTCTGGCTCATCTTAAATAAATATACAGCATAAATAGTTTATTTGGCAATACATGTACAGACTTTCTGCAATTTTTCCATATGCAGAAGTAAAAGATAAATACTAGCCTATAGAAAGATAGTGCTATTGACTGATTATAAAATCAGTACTGTAATTCAGAGAAATCGATTTTAAATTATTGCATGAAATGCATCATGTACGCTTTCAACTTGACAGCAGTGTTGTTTTTTTATTGTGCATATTGTGAATTATGGTCTGATTTATGCTGAAAGTATTCCTTTGCTTTAATCTTAAAATAATATTTGTTATTATAGTAACTATAATAATGAAAAATCATACTCAATTTATTAATTTTATATGGTATATTTTATACACATAAAAATCTGGTTCCTGGCAGACTCATACTTTAGAAGTAAAATTGACTTTCATCCCCCCTTATTTCATATGCATTTTTCAAGTTGTATTTTAATAAATATGAGTATATTATGGATACATATTAAAGAAAAACATGCTTTAATGCTGTTATCTTGAAAATGTTTGTACATGTCATATCATATCCTGTCACCTTTATTTATATAGCGCTTTTAACAATAGGCCTACAGATTGTGTCAAAGCAGCTTGACAGTATTAAATAGGAAGAATAGTGTGTAATAATGCAAAAGGACAACAGCAAACACTCAATTTTCAGTTAAGTCAGTTCATTGATTCAGTGATGTCATCGTCCAGGGGTGTGTTTCCCAAAAGCATCGTTATCAACTATGGTCGCAAGTTCCGTCGTTACCAGCATAGTTCAACGAGTCGGTGTTTCCCGAAACCATAGTTCAAACAAACTTACGCGGTTTGAACTACAGCTCTCCACCTGTGGTTAGAAGCATAGTTTCTTGTTAATAAGATATATGGGCTTACATAAATATGCTCTTGGCACAACAAGCAAGCTAACATGCAGTATTATCTGTATCTTCCATTCTATCTAAATATAAAATGCATTTCAATAATGTATTTTTGCGCGTTCCTTGTATGTGCATAAATACCTAAGGGAACCCCGGAGTATGACACAAGAGGGAACCCTCGATGAATCAAACATCAAATAAAGCAAAATGACAGGGAACCAAAAAATTGTAAATTAGTCAGTAGGTGTCATGTTCAATACAGTAGCATTTTAGAGACCTCTAATCAGTTAAATAGCAGAAGTTATTCCTCCACCACATGCATGTGATGTCATTAACAATGGCCCAAGTGTCCCCAACTAAGCAAGTCAGAGGCGACAGCGGCAAGGAACCAAAACTCCATCGGTGACAGAATTGGAGAAAAAAAACCTTGGGAGAAACCAGGCTCAGTCGGGGGGCCAGTTCTCCTCTGGCCAGATGAACCAGCAGTTCAATTCCAAGCTGCAGAAAAGTCAGATTGTGCAGAGGACTCATCTGGTTCCCATGGTCTTGTGCCGATGGCCATCTAGGTGGCGTGGTCTTCGCTGGGGATCTGTCTCTGGGCACATCAAGTTGTCCTGGTCTCCGCTGACATTCAGGGCTGTAGATGTTGTCTGATGAAGATGTGTTCCCGGTTCCGGTTGACCTAATTAATGCAGCCTAACAATCCTTTAACGGATTTGAATAATAGAATGTTTTAGTGTGTTATGTGTAAGCCAGGTTAAAGAGATGGGTCTTTAATCTAGATTTAAACTGACAGAGTGTGTCTGCCTCCCGAACAATGTTTGGTAGATTGTCCCAGAGTTTGGGTGCTAAACAGGAAAAGGATTTGCCACCAGCAGTTGATTTTGATATTTTAGGTATATTCAAATGGCCAGAGTTATGAGAACACAGTGGACGTGAAGGACTATAGTGCAATAAGAGCTTGCTCAAGTATTGGGGAGCTAAACCATTCAGGGCTTTATAAGTAATTAGCAAGATTTTGAAATGTATACGATGTTTAATAGGGAACCAGTGCAGTGTTGACAGAACCAGGCTAATATGGTCATACTTCCTGGTTCTAGTAAGAACTCTAGCTGCTGCATTTTGGACCAGCTGGAGTTTGTTTATTAAGCGCGCAGAGCAACCAGCCAATAAAGCATTACAATAATCTAACCTTGAGGTCATGAACGCATGAATTAACGTTTCTGCATTTGACATAGAGAGCATAGGTCGTAATTTAGATCTATTTTCGAGATGGAAAAATGCGGTTTTACAAATGCTAGAAACGTGGCTTTCGAAGGAAAGATTGATATCAAATAGCACACCTAGGTTCCTAAGTGATGATGAAGAATTGACAGAGCAGCCATCAAGTGTTAGACAGTGTTCAAGGTTATTACAGTACATGCAGAGGTTTTTGGCCCGATAATTAACATCTGTTTTTTCAGAATTTAGCAGTAAGAAATTACTAGTCATCCAGTTTTTTATATCAACTATGCATTCCGTTAGTTTTGCAAATTGGTATGTTTCGTCAGGCCACGAAGAAATATAGAGCTGAGTATCATAACTGCGTAACAGTGAAAGCTAACACCATGTGTCCTGATGATATCTCCCAAGCGTAACATGTAAAGTGTGAAAAGCAATGGTCCTAGTACTGAGCCTTGAGGTACTCCATACTGCACTTGTGATCGGTATGATACTTCTTCATTCACTGCTACAAACTGATGACGGTCAGATAAATATGATTTGAACCATGCCAATGCACTTCTGCTAATGCCAACATAATTTTCTAGTCTATTCTAAAGAATTTAATTATTCAATAAAAAGTTTTTATGTTGTGTTTATGTCAGGCACTTTAAACTCCATTATGCTGTAGAGTTGAATGCTTTTTTTGTAATTTAGTTTATTTACCTTTTAGACCATTTTCACAACATGATTTTGAAATGAAAGACTCACAAGAAGAGAAATAGGGCTAGATATTACATATCAACTATACATATTGTAACACTTAATTTTTGAAAATAATATACATTTATATATATGTGACTCACAGTCACTTATGTCACAGAAAAAAAATCTGATATACAGACTCCTTATACTGATTATTATCCTAATTATTCTGCTGAGATACGTTGTAATGACAAAAAAGAAGATACAATTATAATAAACGATACAATTAAAACATTAAATTGAAGATATAATTTGTTCCCCAATGTTAAGCCTTAGCTCTGCCAAGTAAAATTGGCAAAAAAGATTGTAGTGCTAATTGTTGTGTATTAAAGAGGTGTTGATCTGCTAGGCTGGTGAGCCTTTATTTCCATACAGTTCAATCTCAGAATGCCCTTCTGACCTCATACTGTGACCAAGTGCTAGCAGTGTCCTCCTTGCCCCATACCAGGCTGTCGCTCAAGGCTGAAGGGGCACTTTCAGTATCTTCTGAGGGTAGTACTGGCACTAGTTTGGTCGCAGGCTCAGTCATGAATGAAGGGGAAGCAAAGCTGCCAGAGGTGGTTTGAAATGAGGAGTGATAATTTACTTCATCTAGCGAATGGAGAGAGTACGACTGTGAAGACGTCATGCTAGAGCCCCGGGACGATGAGCGGAACTGGGTCGGGCTGACGGTGTCAGGGTTGACCAGAGAACTGGGTGTAGACAGGGGCATGGGAGCCAGAGCATCTCCACACAAACCCTCCACGCCGTCGCTCCCTGTGGCCTCCCAGGAGTCCCTCTGCAGTGAACACGAGCAAGAATTCATTACCCTCAAATCTGAAGTGCCAGTGATTTACATTTACATCATGCAACAGCTTACTGAATCTCCTTGTACTAAGCCAAGATCTTTTAAAACAAGAGGAATACAGATGGGAGCGATAATAGACAACAGACAAAAAATATGAAAAATGTACGCAAAAGAATGGCACACAAAAAGCCAGTATGATGTTGTAAAGTGAGAACTGTTTAAAAATGGTCAAGGCCAGAATAAACATATGAAATACAATAAAATATTTTTGTAAATTATTTAAATACTTGGATGACTGCAAACTTTACTTTTTATTTGTTATAGGCTATATATATATATATATATATATATATATATATATATACTGTATATATATATATATATATATAACTTATTTTAAGTAATGATATACTTTTTTTTTTTTTTTTTTTTGCTATTTGGGTAAAACTAACTGTAAAAACATATTTAATTTATTTATTCATTTGAACTTTGTCCCATATGTCCATAAAATAAAATAAACAATTTAACACATAAACATTTATTTTCTTTTCCTAAAAATGTATAATACTTGGATGAAACTGTTTGTTTCATTTGAAACTTTATTTCAGTTTTCAGAAAAACATATTTGAATATAAATATAATAAAGTGTATACAATATGTCTTTAAAATTAATACTATGCCTAGATTTTACATACTAAAATTAATAAATGTGTATATATATATATATATATATATATATATATATTCTCCCAAAAATATTATAATACTTTGAACATCTTTATGCAAATGTTAATTTGAAATACATGACTAAACTGAAAATATATTTAATTGCAATTACATAAACAGAGAAAATATGATATAATATTAAAATCTATATATTTTTAAATTATATAATTATTTTTATATTTTGTTTTCTAAAAACTTGTAGTACTTGGATGAAACTGCCTGAAAACTTATTTAATTTATTGATTCATTTGAACTTTGTCCCATATGCAAATAAAGTTGACATTACTTCAATAAAATAAAATAAAATAAAAACTCCCTTCTTAGCTTAAAAATGGCTGAACTACTAAATATTTCTAAGCAGAACAAACATTGTCCCACCCTTGCAGACTTGGACAGACGGACATACAGAGTGTAAGATTTTGGCTACATTTCAACATTACTGACAATTTTTGTTACTGTGCCACCTCACTCCATGCGTCATATCTTACCAGCAAATAATGTGAAGGGTCACTGGAGTAAGAAGGGAGCAAAGAAGACAATGCAGAGGGCGAGAATATTGTAGTTCCTCCGCTGGAGAAAGGAGTGCTGCGGTAGTCACCAAAAGACTCCGGGTAGTAGCTGTCTATGAGCGAGGAATAACCAGACACGCATCCGGTGTCACACGAGAGAGACTTTCCCATTAGCGATGAGGGGTAGACGTCAGCAGAAAATGGTTTCGTTGAGGAACAAAACTCTGTGTCTGAAATGAAAGGTCTTCTCATGCCATAGTAACTCGGAAGCATGTGAGAACCTGAAGAGACCACAACAATCTTGATCATTACATGAACAAAATTCATGACCAAGACACTATTTACCATATCTAGAAATGACATTGCACATTTATGACTTAAATATACATGTAAAGTGTTGGAGACTCACCAGTCATTTGAACAAATGGACTCGGAGGAGATGAGATGCCCTAGAAAAAGGTTGGTATCATTAATTTCCCATTAGTTTTCTGTGATCATTTAGTTCGTTTGACTAATGCAATCCAGTCTTAATGGCACACGACAAGCAAACACGCTAAATATTTGCATACATCTATTGAACTGCCCCAAAACTTAAAGAGTGTCTCACTTGCAAGTGTTCAAAGAAAACAACCTGATCCAATGAACAACAAAAATCAAAAACCCCTCTAAAACACGAATATGTTGTATATCTCACTTTCTCTTTCAACCAGTTAGAGGATGCGACTAGTTAAGGTTCAGTTCTTCTACTACCAAAACGCCAGTGGGACCTAGAGATTTGTCGCATACAATTTTGTTATTAAATGGTCGAGAGATATTGGTAAAGAAATAGACAGACACAGTCTATCATTTGTTTGCATATTACAAGCATAAAAGAGCTGATATCAAGGCAGAACAGGCTGGAGGGTAAGCAAATTTTGAGGCTAGTATTTGAATGTAATTTGCTCGTCCCAAGACTTCCCTATGTGAACAACCTACGCCTCAGTGCCTCTTTGAAGGCATGGTATGGAAATCAGGCTGTTGAAGAGCTCCAAGGCTGTGACACTGCACCTGATTCAGCCTCAAGATAAACCAAGCTGGAGTAGGTGGAAGTGAGGGTGTTGTTGGTTTCTGAGCAGTGAAATAACTCTACTGTACAAGACTGTGAAACAGTCAAATGAAGATCAATGCTGTGCATTTATTTGGCAATCGCTACCAGGACTCTGCTTTTGATTGAATGTATTATGTCCATATGTATTCAATGCAATACAACTTTACCTAATGCCTAAATTTAATCTAGTTAATTTAGCCAAACGTCAGGCCATGAAAGCCTATAATCAGGGTTACTATAATTAACGAAAACTAAAACCATAAAAACATTTTTGTGACTTGAAATAAAATAATTTTTAACTTAAATATTTTAAAAAAAGTTATTAAAATTTATAAAAAACAAAAACAAATTATATATTATATAATTTCTATATTATATAACATATTACATACACATTATATACTCTATAACTTCTAATTATATACATTTATAAAAACTATGTTGACATATTATAAAAAATGAATACAAATAAACACAGAAAAATTACAAAACTTAAAATTAAAAAATATTAAAATAAACTATTTGAAAATATTAATAAAAGTTTATAATAGTGTCTCAATCCTACTAAAATATCACTTACTAAAAACACAATACTTAAAGCAATATGTAAAATAAAATCTAATGTTATGCCATGAAAGTCTAACCAGGGTTACTATAATTAACTAAATCTAAAACCATAAAAACATTTTCATTACTTGAAATAAAATAACTTTTATCTTAAATATTTTTTTTTACAAATTATGACATTTTATAAAAAAAAAAAACTATATATATATATATATATTTATATATTTTTTTTTTTTTTTTTTCGGTTAGCTGTCAAAGCAACATTTCTCATTTTCATTTAGTTTAACTTGCACTAAAATAACAAACTAAAACTGAAATAAAAATTAATAAATGCTATGTTGACATTATAAAAAATGAATACAAATGACAAAAACAGAAAAAATACTAAAATTAAGTAAAATTACAATAAAAAAGAAATATTAAAATGAAAAATAATTTAAAATATTAATAAAATAAATAAGTGTCTTATTCATACTAAAGTTACACTGACTAATAACACAATACTTAAAACAACATGTAAAATAAAATCTAATCACATTCTGTAATTCTCTTATTCATGCAACTTTCATTTAAACATTTTTATTAATTTTTTTGACCAAAGATTATATGATAGTATTTTACTATTGTTCGTCTGGAACCCCTGGCAAGTGTCTGTATTGTTTTGGTCCTGTGTTTGGACATGACTTCTGTGGACAACGTTTGCTGAAATCTGCAGATGGCTCTTCTACCCCAAATAAAAGGCCATAGATACACATGTAAGCTTATTATAAAGCAATTTTTGTTCTGTGTGGCCTCGACATGCTCCGATTCTCCTGTGCAACCCTCCCCCTGCTCTGTCATTGTAGTATGTGTTTGGTCTCAGTCGTGTCCCCGTGGGATCACAATGATTGACACCTACATACATGTCATTTTATTATGCTTCGAAAACATAGTTACTTTTCACCTATTGCATTACATACAAAAGATTAATTACCATTCACTGCTCAAAGTACCAAGAATACATACATGGAAATCTGAAGTCGTGATGGTCACAAAACTGTAATATGAGAGAATGACACAGATTTTCTTTGCTTGTTGTTCCTAGATAATATTATAGATTTATTTAGGAAAATAATTAAATTATGTAATTTTATATATGTATATATATTTCATTTAAGTATTATATATATATATATATATATATATATATATATATATATATATATATACACACACACACAATATTTTATGTATAATCTGTAATTTAATATTATATATAGATATATAGATAGATAGATAGATAGATAGATGATGATAACATTTTAAGACATTTAAAAAATATACATTTTATTTTTAAGAATATTTAATTTGTATGTCTTAAAATATTCTTATTCTTATATATTATACTTACATATATAATTTTAAAAATATATACTAAAGAATATATAAGTAGTAAATATTACAATTAAATTTTAAGAATATTTAAAAAAAATAAAATATTAAAGAATATATAAGTAGTAAATATTACAATTAAATAATCTTCAAATTAAAGTCTTTATATATAGAGCATATATATATATATATATATTTTTTTTTTTTTATGTGTAAATTATATTTTAATTTTAATAAAAAAATAAAAGAATGATATATTCTTATATACTATACTTATTATAATTTTAAGAATATATTAAGAAGTAAATATTATATTAGAAATTAACTATACTTACAATTAAAGTTTATATACACAGAATATAAATATAAATATAGTATATAATTTTGACTTTTTAGAAAGGTTAATTTTATTTTCATGGTACTTAATGTTGTATTATCTTATAATTTAATACAAATTTTGTGTACAATTTACAATACAAGATTAAATACAATGTTTGAAATCTTGCAATACTATTAGTTTGTACAGTGGCGAGACAGAAGCCATTACTCTACTTATTCAAACAAAAGCCAGTTCAGCGCTCCATTGACATGGAGAAAAGCTTTCTCTCTTGTGCAGCCAGATGTCTGCAAGTCTGATCTGTGCTTGTCTAGAGTGACAACAGGCGACTTGTCTGTGGTCTACAGGAAGAACAATACAGTGGAGCAGGTGTGCGAGTGCTTGACTTTGCATAGCCATACTACAGCAGCAAAAGAATGATTGACTCCCAAACCTCAGGAGCTCATGACCATCAGCGCTGCTGCTATTGTCTGCCACTTATGTGCAGGTATTCACTAACGGGCTTTGACTCCGAGGGCTTGTATCAGAGGCCTTAGCTTCATCATTAGAATAAAAAAGATAAGCCAATGAGCAAATAAAGTGGCGGGGCACAGAATATACCAACTGTTTTAAACTGTCTGTTTGCATTCGTGAAAGAAGAGCAGAGTGGCAGCATGAATGGAGTGAAAGGAAGCATTGTGAATGACAGGGTGGGGTGTTTCAGTTGAGGGTATTGACCAGGTGAGATGAAGCGGTGGACTTACAGTGTAGCGCGGGCCGCTCGTCTGCTGTGACCTCTTTTCTGCCAGCAGATCTTTCACCGTGTGCTTCACCCTGACTCCCTGATACACTCTCTTCGAGCATTCTGCACAAACACACACAGTAACGCACTTGTAAACATGGAAAAACGTGACTCTTTGTGTAGGATATCAATCATTCAACTGCACACAAATACAGCTGTTGATGGTATTCACATACAAGCTCTGGTTTGCAGCTTCATTTTCGAGCAGGTACAATATCTCTTGTCAGTTTTATGGCGTGCATCTATAACTGGCATGGAAATTATCTTTGGTTTTGGTCAATGCAAATCGGTCAGTTTACAAACACTAACTCCGTCCAGTTGAAACATCACGAGGGGATGATTATTATTTTATGTTTATGTCAAACTGCCTTTATGAGGAGGATACAGATGAGGAAAACAAGGTCATCGCTCAGCATTGATGTTGAAGTTTATTTCCAGAAAATACAAAAAGATTATTCCTGGGAAGCAAAGATCCTAGTCAACAGAACAGTGTATTTGCAAATTAAAATGTCGGTGATAGGAAATTGCATGCAAAAATCATTGTAGCCTTATGTAAAGGACCCCAGCTTCATGAATGAAGGAGCTCTGAAGCATTGAAGACTGTCTGAAATACCATTTTACTGTTTTAAAACTGGCTCAAAGAACACTGAGCCATGTCTGGCATGAAGTTGTCTTGTAATTAAGTAATCAGACTGGTTAACATTAGAGTTACATATTAAATGATGGAGTTCAATCATTCCAAGAAGATTAAACTTAACCTTCAAATTAAACAGCATGACAAAAACTGAGCTCAAGTGTTTTTATATACCTATAAGCAGGTAAAATTACACCTTACCTGTTTCCATGATGCAGATACGTCAGATGTAAAGGGCAGGAAATCTACTCAGCTATCTATCCCAGTGAAACAACTCCCAAACTCCAGCTGAATTTGACCATCATACCAAAGACACGAAATCCAACTCTGCTTTAGTGAACTATACTATAGATGCTGATCAGAAGCCAGCTTTTGAAATGACCCTCACACATTTGTTTGCATGCAAATAATTGCCAGGACGTTTTTCAAGCATTTGCATCAACCTTCCAGATTAGCGAGGAGCGAGCACGAATGACACGCCATCATCGTTGGTAATGTCAAGACTAAAGTTTGCTGGTCATTTCAGGGTTTTATTATACCATGGTGTGATTCTCATACACCTTTGCTTAGCATTATAGCACCATTCGAGTTATATTGGCAGTTTACTTGCATTATAAAATGAGTTAAAACCATAATGAACGACTTCACTTGATAGTTGTAGGTGTTTCAGAATGAGGGAAAATTGTGGAGCAGAAATGAAGATCTGATACCTCAGCTCTCACTGAAGCCTTATGTCTACACAGTGAACTCAAATGCCCTGGAGTTTGTATGTAAGTTATTTTAGTGACTTTTCATCTAGGGTTGTTTGTACGGTGTGACTGCCAAAACAAAGATTAGTGTTTTTGTCCTTTCTCTAAGTGACTCATGCGCACTCCTTCCTGTTTCTATATGGACACCACCTCTCCCAGTTGGATATCCTTCCATCTCTCATGTAATCTCTTCTCAAGAAATTGTGTCGCTTACATTTACATTTATGCATTTAGCAGATGCTTACAGTGGGACTTACAGTGCATTCAGGCTATACATTTTTTATCAGTATGCTTACTAGAAACATAAAACGGAAATGTGATTGTAAATGTGTCCCAAAAATATTTGGTTGACTGAAAATACAAAGTACAAAATACAAACACAGCAGATTATTTCGCTTGTGTCAGGTTAATAAGAAATCTGTAAATCAATTATTTGAACATTCCTGACATCATGACAGAATGGATGTTTCACACTGCACATCTAAATAAAGGAAATTATATATATATATATATATATATATATATATATATATATATATATATATTATATATAATATATATAAAATCATAATTTATTGGGTACTTTCAATTGGGAGGTGGCTGTCCCGAACCCTAACCCCTAAATTTCAACTTATGAAAATGATATTGATAATTTTTTTGATTTTTTTTCCATTGTTGTTTTTAAAAGTATCTTTTTGATTCTTTTTAAAAGTGTAGTTCAAAAAAAATAATTATTTTATATTTTCTTTGTAAATTATGAAACTTGTGTCCCACATTTTTCATGTCACTACTGAAACACTGTATGTTTTAGTCTATTGGCCGAGACTGATTTTAACTAAAATCATAAATTTATGATCAGGAAATATTCCTGTGTCCCCCTCTCTCATAGCTACAAGGTGTGAGTAGATAGGTCTCATCATTTTGAGGTAAATGTGTTCAAAATTCTGAAGAGTCTGTGTGTAACTTTAAGGAACATCACTACCGAACACCTTTTTTCTGCAATTAAGCACACTTTGTTTTAGTGTTTATATGTGTACCACTGTTCAGAACTGTGCTAGCTAACATGTGTTGATTAGCATCTTTGAGCTAGGTTCGAAAGTATCTAAAATAGTCACTACCGAAACAGTCACTACCGAAACATTTGGTGGAGTTTCGGTAGTGAGATCTTAGTTTTTTTTTTTTTTTTGGGGGGGGGGGGGGGGGGGGGGTTATCCCATAGAATTGTCACTACCGAAACATGTAATCATTGTTTCGGTAGTGACAAAAAGGAACACATAATCCTGATATTTGGGGGAAATAAACAACATTTTAGTACAGTTATGCATTTTTTTTGTATTTTAGTAGTAGTGTTTTAGTATGCGAGTTAAAATTCTGTAATGTGATGTGGTTGCTACCAAAGCATTACTGTCACTACTGAAAATGTGCTGTCACTACCGAAACATGGGATGCTTTGTCAAGAATAAAGTATACTGAATTATCAACTAAGATGTCATGATAGTTTCTGGTTCAATGTGAATCCTTAACTTTGTGATCAGTATGATCAACTTTATGCTTTTTACAAAGAAAAAATTGATTAAAAATACAATTAATCTCATAAATTACACCGGAAATGTTGTTAAAAATTCAATTGTTATGGATTTACCTCTGAAAAAATGTTAATAAAATAGCAAATATATATATTTACAATCTAGATGTAAGCAAAAATCTTAATTCTTAATTCTGTAAATTAAATGAAAGGTTCTGTCTAAATCTTAATTCTGTAGAATGGCCCATATAGGTATTTACATATAAAATAAAGTTTTATAAAAAATAAAGTTTTGTGTAAGTAAGCTGAGGTCCGCAGGTAAACAAACACAGATTCAAACCAACATGAATATAAGTGTGATATTGCTTTCAAACAATAGTTCTATAAATATGAAGTTAATGTTCAGTGATGCTATTGTCTGCACTGAATATATTGAATGACATTTTAGACAAAATATTTTAATATGTAGAAATATAAATAAAGGAACAGTATCTTAAAATGTAAATTTTAAGGTACTATTATCCTTATATAGTTTCAAACCTGTATGTTAAAATGTAGGGAAAAAATACTGTTCAAAATTTTGGGTTCCATAAGATTTTTAAAATAAGTATCTTATGCTCACTAAGGCTGCATTTATTTGATCAAATGCTATATACACATATATATATATATTGTGAAATATTATTATACTTTAAAATGTTTTCCTTTTTAATATTTTAAAATGTAATTTATTATTGTGATGTCAAAGCTGAGTTTTCAGCATCATTACTCCTGTCTTCAGTGTCACATGATCCTTCAGACATCTTTCTGATTTGCTCAAGAAACATTTCTTATTATTTTCAATGTTAAAAACTGTTGTGCTGCCTCATATTATAGAAGGAAACTGTGAAATCGATGATAACTTCTGAATGGTATTGTAAAATATAATATTTCCCTCCACTGTAACTCTCAGTTCAAATATGGTGCTAATGGTACACACGTATGGCTTTGAGACACTCAAAGCACCATACTGGATTAATTTTTAGTTTGTGTTTTATACACAGGAAAAATATTGAAACGACATAAAGATGAGTAAGCCGTAAAGCGTGAGCAGTCATAAAAACAAAGATCGAGGTGTTATTTGACTTCTGTGTCACTCCATTTATCTGGCTCCACTTGTTTAAACAGCATTCCACATTGCTAATAACTTGGCACTTGCACAGATGGTTAGGGAGAAGTATCAGCTTGACAAGTTATCATTCTTTGTGACATCAATTGTGTTCACCTCGCATGTAGCAACCACTGAAATGAACATGAAAACCTTAAAAAAAGACCATGTTGTAACTGCTGAGGGCAAATATGCTAAAATGTGCTAAAAATATCACAGCTAAAACTAAATTGCAGAGTTTAATTTATGTTATGTCTCACAGAGACTCTTAAAAAAACAATATTAAGTTTTAATATTATATTTAATATTTTATTATATGATTATATTTCATATAATAAAAAAATAATTTTATGGCAGCAAGGTATCAAACTCTAATATCATGTGGGCAGATATTAAGTTATACACAGCTTTTAAAAATAACAATTTAAGATGGTTTGTGACTAACAATACATGACTTTTCTTTTTGACTTGCTGTTAAATATAGAAAATGCAAATCTGACTGTGAGAGACTTTCCAGTAAGGCCATGGGTCAATTACTTTTGGATAGATGCTGACAGTCAGTATGTGTCTTCTAAATAATGAAAGCAGATAGAATGGTTTGATATTTTAACTTCCAGGAATAGACATTTGCTCACTATTACTGAATAAATGCTGTTCAAAGAACAAAACACTTTATGGCAACAATGCTGTAATAAGGAAATGTGGTGTCCTGAACTTTCTTTTGGGGAATTATTTTTTGTTATCATTCTGATACTATAATATAACCAGCTAAATATTGACAAACTGTTAAAGTATCCATAAGCAAATGCGGTGTGCTCATTATTTTAGAACACAACTAACTGCATGGAATTATGATTATGCAAAGCAAATCTCCATCTTTATTTTCAACTAGCTGCAGTACTCTTTTATTTGATGAATGAGTGATTCGTGCTAAAGGATATGTGAGAATTTTCCATCACGTGATATAAAATAACAACAGGCAACTGAATACACCTATCAGGTCTACATTTCACAGAGATAAAAAAAATCACAATTCAACAGGTGTTGTCATACCTTTAAAAACAACACATCTGTCAATGTCTGCAACAGTATGTAAATACTATAAGACACACGGACCTCACTTGCCCAAAACCAACTTCTGTGATTCATTTTGTGATCAATACTGTCCTCTAGTGGACAAAGATAGAAACTACGTTTCAAAACGTTTCACTCAATGTCCATGGTAGCCTGCTGTTAGGTGGAAGTTAATGTAAATAAATCTTTATTTAAATAAAAACATTGGTAACACTTTATTTTAAGGAGACCTTGTTACACGTGCTACATGTATTTACTACTATAATAACAATAAATTATGCATAATTACATGCAAGTATCCCTAACATAAACCCTAATCCTAACCATATAGAAAGTACATGTAGTTAATTAATGCTAAACGTATAATTACGTATAAAGTGTTAACAAAACTTTTAATTGATTAAATTAAATAACATCTAACTGATTAAATAAACCTAAAAAAAAAATCTGAATATAGTTTCTTAAGAACATATAAAACCGCACTTGTTTCACTATTTTAAGATACTCTACTGGGTTCAAAGTATTACTTTCATGTTAAATATTTTATTTTTAATATTTTTTATTATTTGAGTTTTGCAGCATAGACTTTGATCAAATTAGATGCCATATTGAATTTAACACCAGTGTTGGGGACTAGTTACATGTAACGGCCTTACTCAATTACAAAATAAGGGCAATTGCGTTACTTTATTTTTTTAAGATTAACAGCTTTTTTCCAAAGCATTGTTAGATGCCAGTGTTTCCTGTCATAGCTATGCAAAGATTTGATTTCAAACATAGTGTCAAAGCAATTAAACTATATCTTGTTATGATTTTAAATCTGTGTTTAACCTAAAAATACCCGTGTATGTTGATTTCGTAAAAAGAGGTGCTAAAGTCTGATTTTGTGGTGGTTGATCTTAATTCAAGTGATAAAGTCTGACAGTAATCAGTGGTTAGTACTATTGTAAGGTTAACCCTGCCTAGTTTAAATGTTTTAAAAAAGATTAACAGTTGAAAACATTCATAAGAAATTTAGAAAAGTGATAAAAAGTAATCAAATATAATCAGTTAACAAAGTAATGGAAATAGTTACACTACTTTTTACATTTTAAATAGGGTAACTTGTAATCTGTAACGTATTACATTTCCAAAGATAACCTTCCCAACACATGAAACTAAAGGCTTACAGTCTTTACTATGGCACGCACTGTATAAAAGTCCTAGATCATGTAAAATTCACAACAACTTCAAAAACTGTATAATATTTGTTTTTCTTGAAAATGTATTTTCAGCTGAACATTGGGTATGCCTGTTATTAAACAACAGTACAATCCATTGAACACACTGTACTTCTGTCCCTCACAGCCTCGTTTTCATTCCTGACAGAAATTAAATATGGCTCTGACTATAGTCAGTTGTAGAGACAATGAAAGTCTAAACAAGTCTAATGAAAGTAGAAAGAGTATGTGATTATAACAGCTGATTTCACTAGCAAATGTTAAAGGGATAGTTACCCAAAAACTCAGTGGGTGTATCTCAATCAGCTCCCTAGTTCAGTAGGTAGAGCACTGATCAGGTTGTCGGAGTCATGCAATCCTTCCAGTGCACTGTAACGTTCTCTCCCTGAAAAATCCAACAATGCACCGCATAAACCAGGGAGCACTGATGCTCAATATGCTCCTTTACCAGAAATGATGTCACATTTCTGAAGAGAGAAACAAATGAGCCAACTATCAATGCATGAGCCAACACTATCAAAAAGATATGGGTCCTGCCTGATGTTAATACCAGTGGTTACATCCTACAACAATGCACAATGACGTTGTACATTGTCATTGTATGTTGTAATTGAGTAAACACTTTCCCATGTATAGTGAGTCCTTACCGGATTCTTGTATGCGATATACTGATTCACAAGTTTGGGAGCTAGGCAGCTTATTGAGACGCTCCCATCATTTACTCATCAATACAAATCATTTACTCACCCTCAAGTTGTTCCAAACCTTTATTAGCTTGTATTTTGAAAAAAATACTTTGACAATGGGGACCAGAAACTGTTTGGTTACCTAATATCTTCTTTTGTATTCAGCAGAAGAAAGAAACTTCTGAGGGTGAATAAATGATGACAGAATTTCCATTTTTGGATGAACTATCCCTTAAAGATGAAGACTCACAAAGAGGGAGAAGGTTTGACAATCTAGGAAAGTAAACAGTCTTCTTGTTTTGGGACCAGAGGATAGTTTAATTAATGATTCTAATGAGCACTCAAGCAATCTCGCTTTTTTGCTTCCTGTTTTTGGTCTACAGGGAACATCCCGTTCTCATTTTCTCTGGCAAAGCACTTGACCATCCCCCCCAAGATGGACTACCAAGGTTTGAGTCCACCTCCTTATACAGCCTAAAAGTCTCTATAATACCAGCATCTTTTGACATCAATTGGATATGTTTTCCATCTTTAAATCTTCATTATAATCTGAGGGTGAAGAGTTTAAATGTTTTTGAAAGAAGCAATATTGTGAAATATTACAATTTAAAATAACCTTTTTAATGTATTTTAAAATGTAATTTATTTCTGTGATGGCAAATCTGAATTTTCAGCATCACACTACAGTCCTCGGTGTCACATGATCCTTCAGAAATCATTCTAAAGTACAAATGAAAGGGCCATATAAGGCATCTAACAAACACAACACACTAACTCGCACAGGCAGACAAACTCCCATATCTCAACAGTCTCATATCATTATGGATGTATGATAAATGTCTGCTGAAGTGTGGTTAATCTTATTACACAGTTCGTTTGATCTCTGTAGATTGCAGGGAAATGATCTTGAATCATTTATTTGCTCTGTCACCCTGAGCAGTGGCTTGTCTTATCACAGGAACATTCTCTTGGCTCACTCAAAGGAATTTTCCAGCACTGCGTAAACAGCCATGCAGCAATACAGCCTTCAGGGTGCATTTGGATCTTACATATATTGTGACTGAATATTGTACTTATATATTGACGTACTATATTGGCACTGACTTTTACAAGCACTGACTATCAAGTGGTTATTAGTTCTCTACAATGACTCAATATTTCCAATAATGAAATGTAATAAAATAATGTTTTTTCATGTGTACCCCATGTACGCATAGGCCTATATATCCCTCTCTCTCTCTCTCTATATATATATATTATTATTTTTATTTTTTTTGGATGAGGGATTTGCTAAATCCAAAAATGTGTGTGCTTTAAAATGTTGCTATATGTACATGTAAATTTTGTGGCTTAATCATAACTAGAGGCTGCTGGCTTCTAAATTAAGCAATATTATAAGAACAGGAGTGTTGTTGTTCAGAATAACGCTGTATAGAATAGGTAAACAAAAACAGCACGATTGCGAGTGTGCTTGTATGCTACAGTTCAAGAAACTAAGTTGAAGAGGAGTAGGTTAACTTACATTCTTACACCGCGTATTGTGTTTGTCCATTTTATTCCGCCAACAAAAATTGTTACAAAACAAAGCAGCCGCGTCTCCGAATCTTTCTTCCTGACTGAATCTTTGTTTTGAACGAATCGAGTGGTTAAATGACTCACTCATAAAGCGGTACAACAACGATTTGCAGAGAGAGTCACTGAAAAGACTGACAGTCTGGCTGCGTCCGTAATCGCATACTCTCTGTTGAGCAGGTCATTTTTTGAACAAGTATACTTCACGACAGCAAAAAGAGTATGTTATATTTAGTATGAATATGGACCGACTACATTCACCATGTTGTCATTGTCACGTGACCTGCCAGCGTCAGTTGCGTCGCGTCTCTGCCATTAAATCCCGTGGCTTCATGCGGTAGTAAAGCGTTCATCATATGCACAGAATCATGCTGGAAGTACTCTTTTATGAGTACTGTGAATTCGGATATTATTTAGTCACATATTGTTTTTTGCCTACTATATCCTTGTAGGGAGGTGTGTGATTTCGGATGCAGCCTCTTTCTGAAATATGCAAACAAGCAGAGTGATACAAACAGTGAAAAAAAAAATTTTTTTTTTTTACAGACATTTCAAACAAGTGAAAAGTTCTGGTGCTGTTGCAATGTTGCTCTTGCATAGCCAGTTAAATCTGAGAACCGGAACAAAATGTTGTATTGAGATAGGCTATTTGAAGTTTGATTGGCTATAGTTTGAGCTCGACCTGTTATGTTCATTTTAATAGATAGCATTAGGCTATATAGAGTTTTTTTTTTTTTCATTAGTAGAGCTGTCACTTCTCAACAGTAAGCCTACATTCTTTTAAATGGTAAATTTGATAGTTTGTATTAATAGCATTCTACTTTAGGTCTCTGAATTGAAAAGGCATATAGGCCACATCGTGTCCATGTGTCACCAACTTGCAGCCATCAAATGCATTTGGAAGAAAATCAGTTTAGGCTATTCTCCACAAACAGCTCATTGTTGAACTGTGGCTTGTGTTGGTCAGCCCTTAACACTTTCATGTGATGCAGTTTGCTGATAACTTTATGTGATGATGGAAGTGTGTCCTCAATATCTCTGACATTTGTTTGTGTTTGCATTCAGAAGTCAATAGTCAGCTGTGAATTATTTATTACTCTGTCTTTTATGCTCCATGTGCCAACCACCCACAGAAACGTGCATTATTTATTATGCTTTAGGGCTACTGTGTGTTTTGTAGTATGGTTTGCTGCATGTACTGTAAGTCTGAAGAATTTGAATATAAAAAATTGAAAAATACATTTTAAATCAGTTAATAAAATTACACGTGATATAATGGGTTATCCGCTTTGAAAACATCTGTTTTAACTAATACTAGATTTCCATATGGAACTTATTTCCAGCTTACATTTACAGAGGCCTAATGTAACTCACAATAGGATCATATCTTTCGTTTTGATTAAGACCAACGCTTTAGTCCTGTATAGTGCATGACCTGACCATGGTAGACTGTTATCCATGACCATTTATCAGGCTTAGTTTGTGATATCTCCACATTATCCTAGGGGAAAAAAATATAAACATTTTTAAAAAGGAAACTAGTTTCCTGTGGCACAGTCCATCCTGCTTTAAAGCAACATAAAGTTTTATTGCATGCATTAAAAAAAACTGTAACTTTTGCTTGTAAATAGTTTTCCATTCCTTTATTAAAATGAGCACCTAAATGAAACTACACATATAAAACAATAATTACTATAATATCTATAATAATGTAATTATAGCTACATTAACAGTTCACTGATTTCTGCACAGTATTAGACAAATAACATTTTCCTGGTGTGTGCCAGCAAGACTCAGTTGCTTGAAATAATATGATTCAGGCTGCCATCATAATAAATTAGTTATGCCAAATAAAAGTATATTTCAGTGTGGCCATAGGGCTAGTATTTGTTTGAAAAGAATTCAGCTCATAAAGGCTAGGCCTGTGAGAGGGCAGTTGATACTGAAAAATGGAGCAAAACAATAAAACCAAATAGAGTTATTTGACTTTTCCAAAACAATTAGCTTTTGCATGCAGAATAAAACATCTAAACTTTGCTGTATGTTGTGTGAAGCATCTGTGATCAAAATACATGCTGAATTTTCTTGAACACAATATATTTCCTGAACTATCATTCTGATGTCATGCTAAATATCTCCACATCTGTTCTAATGAAAAAACAAACCAATCTAGATTTTGGATGGCCTGAGGGTGAATATTTTTCAGCTAATTTTTTTTTTTTGGGTAAACTATTCCTTTAAATGAATGTCAGCTGTATGACTTAGTCCAATAATCTGGCCAGGCCTGTCTATAATATTAATTTCTCCTTCGTTCTAAACCCATCACCCATCAAATATATCTATTATTCACTTTTTCCTTCTCTTTTTGTTTTGATCGAACCAACAGAAGTCTGTTTTTAAGGCATACGCTATATCTGAAACATGATGGATGTGAGGCGCATGGTGTTCCTTGCACTTTATTCCATTGAATTATATGCAATTTTTCACAGTCTTCAGGAGATGATGTGCTGCATATGTGCCGCATGTGTTGGATTAAATAATGGCTACTGGAAAATGTCACAGGTGTCACAAGGGTTTTTATTGGTATTGTGTCAGGTTGGGTTTTCCATTGCTTCTCATCAGTGGAATAAATCTGCTTTAATGCGGAAAATATGTTGGTGCTACATTTGGTGCCATTGTTTAATTTCATCATTGCATTTCTGTTTCTGTGAATTCAGTGTCATGAGGACTTATTAAAGATGATCAAATATATGAACTTTTAACCCGGTCTGAAATTTGAAAGATGAAAATGAATTTCTGGAAAATCTTTGCATACTGGAAACTATTGTATGTTGTGTAATATTCTTGTGTTTGAAAAACATTTTTAAAACATTTATATATATTAAACTTGCTTTGTTTGAGTTTTGCACCTTAAATAGAAGTAACAGGACTGTAATTTGTGAATGGGTGCCGTCATATTAGTGAAAGTGAAAGTGATGTGACATACGGCCAAGTATGGTAACCCATACTCGGAATTCGTGCTCTGAATTTATCCCATCCAAAGTGCACACACACAGCAGTGAACACACACACACCGTGAACACACAGTGGGCAGCAGTGGGCAGCCATTTATGCTGCGGCGCCCAGGGAGCAGTTGGGGGTTTGGTGCCTTGCTCAAGGGCACCTCAGTCGTGGTATTGAAGGTGGAGAGAGAGCTGTACATTCACTCCCCCCACCTACAATCCCTGCCGGACCTGAGACTCGAACTCGCATCCTTTGGATTACGAGTCCGACTCTCTAACCATTAGGCCACGACTTCCCCATTAAGAGTTCAAACAGCTGATAAAAACATCACAATAAACAAGACGCCATCAATCTTGTGAAGTGGAATTCAGATTTATTTTCACTTGCACTAGAGAAAAAAAACCATCCTTGGCATGCCTTATTTTTTATTATCTGCACTTTTATTATAAGCATATCAAATCATATCCATATCCAATATATTTGAACTTCATTTCAACAGTCCTTCGCTACAAAGATCACTGCTTAAAACATGAATGTTCAACAACAAGTCCATGTTCTCAAAATAAAACAATAAAAGTTCAATTGAAAAAAAGTGAAATTAGATGCAATTTATTTCAAATTAAAGCTGCTAAATAAGAGTGGTCCTGCTGTTTTATGCCTTTGTTTCATTAGTGTGCTGTTCATATGGCACCAATCAACTTTTATTTGACAGAGTGAAGCAAATACTTGTAGAACATATTTTTGCAATCCACCATTAAATAGGTCACAATTGATTAAATGCAAGTTTAATGTCTGTGTTATAAATCTCTTACCATGTTGCATAATGATGAACACTGACCAAGCTATTTGAGTGTTTTGTGCACAGTCAAAGAGTGGAACTAAGCCTGAGGTTACCTTGTGGTATTAATTGTTCAAATAGGACACAGTTGTCAAAATGTAATGAAAAAACTGTGTGCATTAACACACAAACACCAAATCTGTAACTACTTAAGGGAAAATAAATGCCAAGACAAGAGCAAAGAATTAAAACCTGATCAAAGCCTGACCTTTCACTCCTGTCTCTGGTTACCTCGTCAAATTCTGGCTGCAAAGAAAATCACAGTTTGTTCTAGCTAATGAAAATAACCCTGCTAAACACTTTAGTTTACTGTATATAATGTACAGTAAGCCCAAATACTTTTTATAAATACAATAAAGCTGCATTTCAGCATAAACTATAAAGTTTAAAAGCATATTGACTGAAATGATGGTCACATGCAAGTACAGAATATTGAATATTAGCTTAAAAACATGTGGTGTTACGTGTGAAAGAGTATAATTCAAATAAGGGCTTTAAAAAGAATAATTCTCATTAATGGGATTTAATAAATTAATGACTTTTTCAACACAGTCAAGAGCTATAAGCTTATAAACCATTTTTATTGTGAGATCATAAAAAACAGAGTTAAGCCAAAATCATCATCAGGATTTTCCAGAAGTCTGGCAAAAATAATTATTTAATAGGATTTTTGTAGAGCTAAGTCTTATTCTTGAAGTGTTTGGAAATAAATTGTACCTTCTGTAAGATTTAGAAAAGCACAACGTCTGCAAGGGTTTATACCAGGCCTGTCCAAACTTGATCCTGGAGGGCCGGTGTCCTGCAGAGTTTAGCCCAAACTTTGCAGGACACCGGCCCTCCAGGACCAAGTTTGGACAGTCTTGGTTTATACGCAGGTTCAGTGTTATAAAAAATACAATAATAATCTTGAAGTTGTGTGTGTGTGTGATTATGTGAATTCTTCAGAGTTTTCCAAGCAAAGTTGACACTGTCTCTTTAAGACACATGGGTGGTGTTGTAAATCATTAAAGGCTGTTGGTTAATGAGAAAGCCACATAACAACAGTTAACAACAGCTTGAGAATTAATTAATTTGATTGAGCTGTTAAAGTTATTGCTACAAGTTTTGCAGAAGTAATTACGCAAACTATTTGTCCGCCAAAAGACTAATCTGGCTACAGAGACAGTATGGTTAACTTTGGTGTGGCCAGAATATCTTTAAAGAGTCATGTCATGTGCACATGTATAAACAGCATATATACAAATGTTACTTTATAATCTGTTAAATGCATTTTACGAGCATGTGCATTTGTTCTATGACAGTATTTTTTTCTGTAATTTTTCCCACCTTTGGGTCACAGATTAGAGATTAGTGAATATTGTATTGTACATTTTATAACCAGGAATATGCATTAGCTCACTCCTTTGACATTTTAAACTTGTGACATAATCTTGCTGGGGCATGTGGAGAGGTGCTTTGATACAATTGATTTTTCCATACTCCCTAGGTTCCCTTAGCTTACCAGAACCAAAATGGTAAAACGCCCAAGCGCCCAGTTTGGTTAAGCCTGCCAGCGTTGGTCTGCCTGATTCAGGTCATTTGCCACTGCTCTGTTTGCCTTGTCCTCAGACTGTGAGGTGCTGTGAATGAGATGGAGAGTCCCACAATTCCACATCAGACATTATCTTTCTTTGTATGAAAGCACTTAATAAATAAAAAAAACGTTTAAATACTTTAGCCTGTGATCAGGCTTGATATTTTTGTGAAGACTTTTTTGAACGCTTTTTCAGATCAGAAGCTCACTGATTTTATTCATCAGCTCGATTCTTGGATATTGGCTGCAGACAGGCAGAGAAGGGCCCCTCTGGTCCGTGAGAACAGCCCTGAAAGTGGAGAGATAAAAATATTTTTTTTTCAAAATAAGAATGCAAATACAATAAGCAAATGTAGATATCATATAAATAAATATATATATAATATACTTCAATATATATATATATATATATATATATAAAAACTGTATATAGAGTAAATAATGCACAAATCTGTTCCAGATTTATCCAACATTATTATTATTTATTGTTTTTTTTTTCTCTTTAGTCTTACTTATTTAAATGTTCTTTCTGATCCCATGTCATATATGTATTTATGTATGTATGTATGTAGGGCCTATGAATGTATGTACCAGGTGCTCCTTAATAAACCATAACAATTTCCTTGTGTTTGCACACACTTGGCGAATAAAGCTAATTCTGATTCTGATTCTGAAAAATATAAATAAATATTTCATTATATTATAGATTCTTAAAAACAGCACAACGTATTTTTCCCTTTGACAGTGCAGTGTAGGATAGTTACTGCCATCAGCCAATCAGCATTCCTGCAGACCTGGAGTCCTTCACATGGCATTTAGCTTCAGGTGATTGGCTCCTGACAACAGAACTGAGCGCTCATGAACCGCCATGAAATAAGGTATATTTCAACTTCTTCATAAAGTGCCATTAAGATGAATGGGAGTGCAAACAGCTTTTTAGACTTGTCTGGATAGCACATAGAATTTTATTTCATGCTGTTTGCCTAGCACTTGAAAAAATGGCCACATTTTTATATATTTTTTCATGTGTTTTGAATTAGCTCACTGTGTCGCCTCATTTAGAAACAAATAAGGGTGTGTTTGTAGTCTTTAAGCTCAAGGGTCTGCATGAAGATAGCAATTAGCATACGAGTTGAAGTGAGAATAGGAGTTTTTCTGAGTTCACAACACAAATCTGTCACCACTGAGCCCTTGGGCAAGACACATAATCAGTGCACTGTAATTCATTTTTGATCAAAATTGCTAGGTAAACAAGATGTACCCAATAATCACATAAGCATGTTAGAATAGCTTGTGACAGCTGTAATTAAAAAGAAACATTTTATAAAGATGAGCCCCCTAACATAACCCTGAATGGATGATGATTATATAACAGCAGGTGAAAATAAAAGAAACTCCTTTTATTGATGGTCATTTCCACTGGCTCAGCAGAGACACAAGCAGAGATTTGTCCTGGCCTGATTTCTGAAAATTTCCACTGGTTAATTTTCTCAACTATGCGAGCTATTCTAAATCAGGCATCGTAATCTGTTCAATATAATTCAATTTGGATAAAAAGTGCTGGCTAAATAGTTACCTGTAAACCACAAGCACATATTAGAACAACATGTGTGTTACTGTAATTTAGTAGAAACATTTTTGCTTTGTGTTTGTGGGTGGAGTAGTGGTTGAAAGTTCTGTTCCACATCCTTAGGGTAGATTTGCACAACATAATAATGTGCAGCCTGTTCTTATGTGGCAGTTTATGAGAACATGATATCTGGAGAAGTAGGTAAGCAATAAATAGCTCACAAAACACTTTTTGTGGAATTGTTTAGACTATTATGTTGGTAGATAATGTGTTTAGTTCACCAGCCCATAACAAAGTATATACTTCTATGAATAATTACAATCGGAGGCCTCAAATGTGGTTAGTTGAAAATATGTGAAACAATTAGAACTTATGCTTCGTTTTAAAAGTGCAGTTCTGTTCATTTTTATCAGCAGGAAGGAAAAGCTAGACAGAAGATATAGTGCTAAGTATGTAACAATTGTAGCAGATGCATCTCTTTCAGCGCCAAACTCATGCAAAACCCTTTCAAAGTGATAGAAAGCAGCTGCCTCTCAGACATGTGGAATAGGATTTTCCATCAAACAAACATTCTCTCAAAGGGGCCCTCTTTTAGGAAAGAGCACCTCTTCGAAATTAGGGAAAAAACTCTGAGGCTATGTTGGCCCAATAAAATTAAATCTGATTAAGGTAGAGCCGAAGCTTGGAGTTGTTACTATTTGAATGTCATGCCAAAATGTTTCTTGCATCTCCAAGCCACACATTAGGGCCACAGTGTTAGTTTTACTAGACCATCAGAGGTTTCTTTGAATCAGAATCAGAATGAGCTTTATTGCCAGGTATGTTTACACATACGAGGAATTTGTTTTCGTGACAGAAGCTTCCACAGTGCAACAGAATGACAGTGACAGAACAAAAACACAGATAATAAAAAGAAGAATTAAAAATAGAACAAGTAAATAGGGAATAACAATATACAAATTGACAATTGTATGTACAGGTATATTACAATAGACAGTTTTGTATGTACAGGTATATTATGTGCAAATTGAAATGTAGACTAAGTATGTGTGCTAAGATAAATAAGTGTATAAGTGTATAAATAGTGTGTGTTCCACAATTATTGTCAGGTGTTCATGAGATGGATTGCCTGAGGGAAGAAACTGTTCCTGTGCCTGGCCGTTCTGGTGCTCAGAGCTCTGTAGCGTCGACCAGACGACAACAGTTCAAAGAGGGAGTGTGCTGGATGTGAGGGGGCCAGAGTGATTTTGCCAGCCCTTTTGCTCACTCTGGATAAGTACAGTTCTTAGAGAGTAGGGAGGGTTGTACCAATGATTCGTTCAGCAGTCCGGACTACCCTCTGTAGTCTTCTGAGGTCAGATTTGGTAGCTGAGCTGAACCAGACAGTTATTGAAGTGCAAAGGACGGGTTCAGTGATGGCAGAGTAGAGCTGTTTCAGCAGCTCCTGTGGCAGATTGAACTTCCTCAGCTGGCGAAGGAAGTACAACCTCTGCTGGGCCTTTTTAAGAATGGAGTCTATGTGAGTGTCCCACTTCAGGTCCTGAGAGATGGTGGTGCCCAGGAACCTGAATGACTCCACTGTCGTTACAGTGCTGTTCATGATGGTGAGTGGGGGAGAGCTGGGGTTGTTTCTCCTGAAGTCCAAGATCATCTCCACTGTTTTGAGCGTGTTGAGCTCCAGGTTGTTAAGACTGCACCAGACAGTGATGGGTGATGGGTTTGACAGTGATTGGTTTCAGAGGCATTTTTAGCTGTCATGATTTTACATTTTCCTTTAAATAATACAGTTGAGACCTAGTAGCCTGTTGAATGCTGGAGGGCTGCATGTCCATGTTACAACAAACAGTTGTATTAAAGATCTGCCTGTGAGACCTATCCTTCAAGGCTTTGTGGAGTGAAGAGGTGTCTAAATCGCTTCAGTTAACCACTGGCGTACCTCAGGGTTCGGTGTTCTGCCCTCTCCTTTTTCGACCTGTAACATCTTTGAGTCCTGTCATAAAGTCTCATGGCATTTCCTATTCCTGTTACGCAGATGATAGAGGGTCATTCCAGTTCAACAAGCCCAAGATCTCAGCATCTATCTCAGGAAATCTTTCTGACATTTTGGACTAGATGAAGGAACGCCACATCTAGCTCAACCTTACTTAGGTCAACAACACTACAGGCAGCCAGGAATCTTATCGTATTTGACATCCAGATGAACTTTACAAACCACATCTTAGCATGCAGATTCATGCTCTGTGATATCAGGAAAATCAGAGCCTTCCTGTCTGATTATGCTGTGCAGATCCTAGTTCAGGCACTTTTTGTAGCTATTCATATGTTTATGTTTTGTACTTACATTTTTGCTTTAGCTTTAATTAAATACATTCATCCAAAAAGGCATTTTTATTTTCAGACATGTCATTGATAAGTTACAAAACAAAAAGAAAGCAACATTTGGAAACACTGCATAATTTGTATCCATTTTATACAATATAAAATGTACAAAAATAAATAGCTTTACAATGAAGAAGTAACAAAGTACAATCCTTCACTGAAGGGATAATATGTGTTGTCGCATTTTTAATATGACTAATATGAATAATGTATACAACTGGAATGGTCAATACCATATTAGCATTCATATACAATCATTTTAAAGGAGCATTAACTATTTCTCAGTTTAGTTTCATGCTGTACTGTTTTTTCTCAATATCGTTCACATCTACACAGTTCTTTCAAGCTTTCAGATATATCCACTCATGGAGTATGAAAACCCTGGAAGGACTGATGTTTCCAAACATCCAGGTTTTCATTCACGTAGCAGTTCACAAATAAAACAGTGTTTAATACGAAGAACAGCAATAGTAAATAGTAAGTTATACAACCCTCTGAATGGACACAAACATTATGTTTGTTGAGGAATTTTCAAAAGCTAGATCTAACACTTACCTGTAATTATTAAAGTTTCAGAATATAAATTAGGCTCAACCACTGTTTACCTCTGATACAGTTTTAAATATAGCTTTATAGATTTAGATTTATATGATGCTTTTATCAAGAGTTGTTGATACGCTTTAACTCTGAAAGTGGAAATAAGCCACTGATAAATGCAAACCAAAGTTTATAAATAAAAAAGATCTAAATTATTGACCAAATCACAAAGTAAATCAATAAAAAAGAATGATAGCACCTAGCGGCTTAGCAAGTGACAGTTCCTAGTAAGATTTTCCCATTCCAAGTTAAAATAATTCCATTTTGTAATTCATAAATTTATAAATACATTTATTTCAAAACTGAATATTTAGTACATTTGAATATACAAAAAAAAAAAAAATGGAACTGATTTAAAATAATGTCAGCCTGAGATGAATGTTATGTCTTAGCCAATCTGTGTGTTTTGTATTGTTAAGAATCATTAAATATGACTTACTTGTTACTTGAAAAATAATTTATGTGGAATGCTCTAAGAAAGCAATTTTAGGAAATTTTAGGAGATTTTAGGAGAGTTTTAGGAAAACTGCAATAAAGCATCGCTTGCTGAGGTAGATGTCTATTGGATCAAATTTCAATAGTGGTTATATATATCTGGAAGACCAAAGCCCAAGTGATCAGTCCGTGCAACATTCATGAAAGCTCAACCAATTTTCCATCTAAAGCATGAATATTTCCTGCTCCAACCTGAAGTATGGTCAAATGAAAATCTTTATATTCTTTCACAGGAGTGTCTTATCACCTCTGAATAATTTGAAAGCCTGCATGATGTCCTCAACACTCTTGGTAGAAACACTTTTCAGACACTGATTCAGGCATCTTGGCAGGGTCACAGTTCTCCGGTTCCACGATTTTTCCAGCGTAATCAGTGCAGAGAATCCGACGCTGGCATTCCCCGTGGCCACAAGTTTGTGAGCATGAAGACCAAGGCCCTATTTGCCATATGGGACACGGTAGGTCTGCACAGGGCCTGATATCAGAGGGTCTGAGATCTTTATTGCAGTGGTTTGAATAGAATCCAGCATTGTCTTTACATTCCACATTTCTCCTGGTCCATCCCGAACCACACGTTTTGGAGCATTCAGACCACTCACCCGAGACCCACTGTGGCACCCCAAAAGGATGAATAAGTTTGCCAGCAATCTTTTTGTCTTTGGGTTTGCTAAAAGACATGGTTTTGGGGATGTAGAAGGTGTATTTGACCTTCGGTGGGATGGATTCCCCAGTGGTGGAGAGCAGTTGTATTGTGATTGGTTCCTGTAGTTGGCGGAAGCTCTGAAGTCTCTCCAGTGTGGTGGATGAGCCACTGTATTTCAGCACAGCCCCCAGCACTGGAATATACTGCTCCACTGTGGATACCGAGAAGTTGCCATTCAAGATATAATCACCATTTTCTCTTCGTACAGCCAGGTAATGTCCATCATGTGGTGTACTTCCATGGCTCTGCTGTTTGATGTTAATGTTAGTGGCTCCACTTGGAATCGTCACAATGTCTTTATATCCATGGCTAAAGAAATGGGAAAAATTTAGATAGAGAGCAACAATCAGGTTCTGGAAGTAAAAATTAATTCATTTTCTCCTTAGGGAAATTGATTTTTAACAATAACTTAAAAACTTGAAAGAAGACCTGTTGTGAGCTCAGAATTTGTTAATCAATATGCTTTTGTTAAAGCCATCTGTTTACATTATTTCAGCTTATTTGTAAAATAAACATGTTTAACTGCAAACAAAACCCATGATTATGAAAAAAACTTTCACTAACTGGTGGCAACCAAATAATGCAGGAAATGCCCTCTCCCATCAAGCACTACAAATGATGTAATCAAGTCGCTCTCCCTAGGTCTCAAAGTACTTAAATATTTGTGTATATATAAATATTTTGCAATAAATGTAACATATATTGTTTCTACAGATATAATCAACAACTTCAAATGAATACTTTTTATTTTAGCTTCGTTTTAATTTGATTATGCCATTTGCTATCAGTCTTATACCTTTGTCTTTTTGTCTGATTTTCAAATACTTTTTTTTGCTTTAAATCAAAGTTGTTATTCACCTTTGTAGCTGATTGGCTTGGTTAATGGCTTATTATGCTTTAATAAAGACTTTTTTTCAAAATTCCTATTGGAAAAATGAATGGAAAAATACTTCTGGAATCAACACATCTGAAAATGTGGTCAGCCACATATGCACTCTATTACTGTGGCCATAATAAACAAACTTTCATAAGACAGTACACATTAAAAATAGCAGTGAGATATTCTTACATGACTTTATTGAATGAGCCAGATATCATCCTGCAGCTCTGGCCATTCCCTCCACACACGCCGCATTTGTCCAGCTTCTTATTAGAATCGATCTCCAGGTCACAACCAGCTTTGATACACTGGCCTTGCACACAAAATGATGTGGTATCTGGACCACATGGGGTTCCATCAACTACCTAAGATTGAAACAATGGTTATACTTACAACAAGGTTTTTCAAAGTGAACTTTAATTCCTGTAGCTCAAACAGTACAGCATGGCACTAACAATGCCAAGGTCATGGTTTTGATTCCCAGGGAAAGTAAGAACCAATAAAATGTATAACTTGAATGCAGTGTAAGTCACTTTGGATAAAAGCATCTGCCAAATGTATAACTGTAAATCTTAAAATGTGACTTACTTTAGCAGCAAACACTCTGAATTCACTGCTGCCTCTTGCTCTGCAAAACAGTTTACACCTATCCCGTAACGACACTCCAGCGTATTTTGGTATCCACTGCTTCACATTTCCATGAACATCAAAGTGATTTGGATTGTTGTACTTCTCACATTGTTCCTCTCTGAAACTTTTTCCTGCAATAACAAAGAATTGTTACCTTTTATAATAACATGATATGAAAAGACAGATAGCTAACTAAATTTACTGAGACTGGAGAGAACAACCCACCTTGGTTATTCTCACAGGTCTGTTTGTTGCAGGACTGATACTTCACTCTCTGGCCCACACAGTATTTTCCGCCGTTTTGAGGAGATGGACGGGTGCACTCTCGGTAGGAGAACATCACTCCACCTCCACAGGATCTGGAACACGGTTGCCATGTTCCCCACTCGCCCCAGCCTCCATCCACAGCCGGCTAAACCAGAACAACCACACAACCAAATTAATGCTGAAGTGTGTGATTTCAGTGGCACTAGCATTACCCAACCAAATACACTCTCAGAAAAAAGCTGTCACTAGGGTGGTACCTTTTCAAAAGATACACCTTTGTACCTTTTTTATCCCTAAAGGATGCATATTTGTACCTAAAAGGTATATTTTAGTACCTAAAGGGTGGAATTGGTAGGGTATAGATAGATAAGTACTTATAAAATGATTAAATGAAAGGCTAAAAATCCAGCTTCAAATACCTTAGGCCTCATGACTTCCTCAGAGGACATGCATACGCTGTTCAGGCAGGTCCTGTTGGGGCCACAACTTGTGCCGTCTGCCCAGGGAAGACTCCCATTCCTGGTTGTGCACACAGACTGGCCCTCTTGCTGGCACCAGAGCTGTCCGCACACCTCACTGGATGAGGTGTTGGGACAATGTGAGAACTCCTCTCCAAATATCTGTTGGCACTGGCGGTCCAGGCTGTAAGTTATGCCTGGCAGCTCAGTGGGTAAAGCCACTGTCGTCTCAGGGGTGTCCAGTAAACAGTCTCCTGTTATTATCCAGAGGAAGAGTTAGAGTGTTGTAAATCATGAAATCAAAGGATTGTGTAACAGAAGAAACATTTGGCTCCTGGAGCTGACATTTAGGGAGACTCGCAGGAATGCACATCTGGGGGAGTGAGCCGTGAGGAGGAACACGAGTGAGCACTAATGCACATGAGGAACGTGGGCCACTGCCCACTTCAAATGATACAGCGGTTAAAAAAGGAAATGTGTGAGACCGATACTACAGAGACGCGGCCCAGTGGAAAGAAAACATTTGTTACATTCCTGTTTTATGACTTGGAGTGAAGTGACAGGAATGCATTCTTTCTGACTCTTTCTGAAAAAATAAGAATCTACTAATTACATGCAAGAGGTGATGTAAAAGTCTTTTACTACAAACGAGGGGAACCCTGACACTCAGTGCATAAAGTAAGCTGACTTTTTAATAGCATTCACAGGAATCAGTTCCCTGTACTGTCGCAAACTCTTCCACTTATTTAAGCTGGGTCACCAACAAATAAGATGGAAAAAAATAGGATTAAAACACATTCAACAATTCTTTTATTAATTTTATTTTAGTATTTCAGTTCCAGTTTTAGTTATTTTAGTAGATCCTTAAACTAAATGAAAATGGTACCTTGGCAACTGCTGAGTATGTATATATATATATATATATATATATTTATTTTTTTTAATTTTTTTTTCAAGAAACATTTAGTTTTTTTTATAAATAAATAAACCTGATTTAATGAGACGTAACCATTAAGAAAAGGAAATAAAATATGTTTAAAAATATTTTAAGGTCTTTAAATGTTCAAGAAAATAGTACATATTTTTTTTTAAATATCATGAATTATTAATTCATAGGTTTTTGGAAAGTTGTACCACATAACATTTTATAACCTGAAATAATAATATAAAATAGATTGACATTGACACTCATGAGGGTCTGCAGGGGTCATCTCTACGTTATCATTTTTATGTTTTGTTAAATAGTAATTTTGTTAATTAAGTATCAGTTTTGTATTAAATAACAAATATTGCTGTTTCTAAGAAATAATAAGAAAAGATTTTGACAAACTGCTTTCATTCTTTTAATTAGGCTTTTTTGATGATGTTATCAGGACAATTGTGGACACACCACAATATTGACCCAGCTAAAAATTTAATTGCAAAAAATACATGTAAAATACATCATGATACTTATGAAGTGATAAATAAAGATGAATGGTGCACATACCATGTCCATTGTCGAAAAACTCTGTGACGTGCAAAGCACTGCAGGGAGACCAAGGCAAGGTCTTACTGAGCTGAGTGAATACAGGGGCCATGATATGGTGCTCGCCTAGATGTCCAAAAAGCTGCTCACAGTTCTTAGTTTCATCATGAGGCATACTCAAAACATGGCCTAAAACAGGAACAAAATAATATTACTGATGGTCAAATCAACTTGACAATTGCTTAGGGTGAGATTATCAGAGGACATCCAGACCTAGTTCGTGTGCAGTCGTGTAAGCAGCCTGAAGGCCGTTGTCTTCAATAACAGAACAGCTCCTTTTGGTGTCACACATGGTTCCGACATCAGCTACACCCAGAGTGTCACAGCTCTGATGTCCACAGATGTCCTGAAAGGCAGTTTAGGATACAAAAAATGTAATTCTTATTGCTGTTCCAGGTCTGTGGTTAATAGTAAGAGCAAAAACATATTTGCCAGTGTTTCCATCATAAAACCAAGCAAATAAATAGTTTTGGCAGGCGGCAGACCTATGAAGTGAGAAAATGTAACTATGTGGCGTCTGAACTGTATCTGAAAAACATGCCTGGAGTCTTTTCCATCCTTTGCCCAGAGATCCGAGACGGAGACAAATGTTTCCAAAGCAGAACACAAAACACACATGATTCAAGGCACATCTGGCCTTAGCACAGTCCGAGAGTCAGTCTCACATGTGTTCACCTTTCAGAGGAGCTGCTGTCTGTAGTCAGTCTGCTCCTATTTTCAGCCTCTTTTTCAATATGCCATAATGTCTGCTCTAGTAATGAGCAATGCGGCAAACACTTTTCAAAAGGTCAAGATTTGAACCTGGCCACATGCACACTTTTTAATGGTACAACCAAACAACCCCTTGTAGAAAAGAAGTGTGCTTAATTTTTTATTGCATGTGCACTTGCAGTGTACTTTAAGTAAGTATATTTAAAAAAAACTGTACTTGCAGATAATATAACATTAGTGAAGTAAAAGGCCACTTAAGTGTACTTAAAGAGAGTAGACTTTCATGTTTCTTAACAGTGTTGGGGAGTAAACTAGCTACATGTAACGACATTACATAATTTGATTACAAAATAAATGTAACTGTAATCTGTTACTGAGAAAAATGTTAACAATTACAAAGAGTGTTACATCTGAATATTTTCTATAAAAAGCTAGGATATGCTGAATAATATTAATGTGTTGCATTGCATGTTTTTGATGTTCCAGTGCTTTAAAAGTGCATTCCAGTGCTGAGCTTTAAAATTAAATTATTATAATCTTAATTCAAGTGATGAAGGATTTTGAAACAATGTTATTATTACAAATCATTTTAATAATTGTAAATCATTATGTTTTAATAATTTTTGTCAACAAACTAAAACACATTGAAAGTAATTGATTATATTATATTATTTTAACTGTAGTGTTATTTGATATTACATTTAATGTTAATACATTTTAAATTTACTAAATTACAACTTCATCATTGCAAATGTGTAATTACAAATATATTTAAATACATGACATAGACGTTTCAATAGAAATGGCATTAAAGTATGTTTAGGTTGACATAAATGCTTGTCATTACATCTGGCAGTACATTTTACCCATATTTCTAAGACAATAGAAGTTTCATATTACAAGAAATTACATATAAATATGTACTTAGGTCCTACGTAAGTGAGTCAAAAAGCACGCTTAAGTTTAACTAATTGCATTTAGTATAAATTTATGTAGTTTAAATTTAAAACATTAAAAATTTTATTTAATTGTAAATATTTGCAATAATAATTGTGAATAAGTGTATATTGTTTATTATATTATTTAAGTACTCTTTGAATGTATATGCTAAAGTATTTTTATTTTATTTTACAAGGGACGACTGTTCTAAATTCAGCTAATGGCAAGACTCTCACTTCATCATGATCCCATAAATAGATGTCACCTGACTCTGAAATGCGTAATAAATCACTGCTTACCTCTCTAGTGAAAAGTATAGCTGTATCGAAGTGCTCCGGATGCCTGTGGCTGGGCGGGTTGAAGAGCTGTTGCCAGGCACAAAAGTTGCGCAAAGCAACGCCTCCATTGCTGGAGATGGACGGCCCAACCTCTTCGTCCTCCACGATCAGCATCTTCACAAGCACTATGTTGATGGAGTTCTTAATGCTGGGATGCTTGTAAATCTGAGCAGCCACTGACATCAAGGTCAGCATGTAGTGCTAAAGAGAGAAAACCAACAGCTCACTATTCGCCAACTGTGCAGCAGAATGTTAAGTGTAAAAGCATGACATCTTGGCAGGACAGCTCAGAACTGCTGGAAAGGAACGGCTTTTACTCTACAGGCTCTACAGTTATTGTGGACAGTAATATCTCCAGCTTTTTCACATGCAATTCACTGCATTAGACAATGCATGGTAAAAAAAAAAATCCTTTCTGTATAATAATCACCTGCATTGATTACCCATATTTACTGTATAATCTATATATTCCATTCAATAGTCTTTAAATGGGAATCTTTTTTAGCTGATACAGCCAAAGACCACAGATTCTTCTAGATATTTTTTTTTCTGTCGACTCTACACAAATATGTGGTTTGTTTATCGGAAAGTCCTGACGTCAACATTAGGAGCAGCTGGTGGTCCATGCTGACATGGGTTGCTTTATGAGGCATTGTGTTTCCATCTGCAAATTTAGAGATTTGGATCCCAGTATCAACATCTGGATTGCTATCTGCCTCATGATCCCGACCCGGACAGCGCATTTTTTCGCACTCTAGTCTTTTCCAATCATTTGTTTTCGATGATTCGATGAAGGAGAATTTCAGGGGGTGGTGGATCTATGTGGGTGTGAAGATCAGTACAGTGCAATTCATATGACTCATGACTCACTCTTCTCACACAACTGCAGTCTATGGTATGCACATTTTGAAAGGTCCCTCAAGGTAGATCTTACACTCTTAAAAATAAAGGTGCTTCAAAAGGTTCTTCAAGCGATGCCATAGAAGAACCATTTTTGGTTCCACAAAGAACCATTCAGACAAAGGTTCTTCAAAGAACCGGCTCTTGCTTACATTTTTATAATCTGAAGAACCTTTTTTCACCACAAAGAACCTTTTGTGAAACAGAAAGGTTCTTCAGATGTTAAAGGTTCTTTATGGAACCATTTAGACAAAAAAGGTTCTTCTATGGCATCGTGAAGCACCTTTATTTTTAAGAGTGTACTGTAAAAAAAAATATCCTTCTTTCGAATTTAGAATAAGTATTTGGCTTGAAAGGGTGGGGTGTAGCCTATAATTAGTATTTATAAACCTAAGATGATTTGCATGTGTTAACTGCTCTCAAAGCATAGTCAGCTTGACCATGCTGGGAGACATCTTAAACCAGATAAGACCACCTTAAACCAGTTAAGACAATCAAGCAATTGTAAGGCAAAAACTAGGACTGTTATATTTGAGTTCTAAAGAACTTTCATTACATGTAAAGACAAATAATAGCTGGTTCAAGCTGGTAGTCCATCTTAGACCAGAAAGCTACCAGTCAGTCATGTAATCTTAAAATGGCCAGGCTGGTTTTTAGAAGATGACAACTGGTCAAATTGACCAGCTTGGATCATCTTGCACAGCTTAGAGCTATCAAGTTCTGAAACAGCTTCAACTAGATTTTTCATCTGACTAAAGTGGTAAAATGAAACACATCTTCAAATGTACACTTGTGAGCCCCTACCTTGATCTCGTCTCCATAGAAATGTGTCAGAGAAGCGTCGCCGACCACCAAAGTCTCAATAAACCTGGGAGTAGAGACAAAGCGCCTGCGTCTAGACATCGAATTCTGATCATCATCTCTGATATCTGACAGCGGGTTAAAGACCTGCGGAGACTTTGTAAAACGTCTTCTTTTAATGACATGCAGCTGCTCGGTTAACTTTCCAGATGTTCCCAAGCCGAGAAGTTTTGGTTCGATTAGATATTCTTTACCATCTGTGATAAATGATCCTAAAATCCCATGACATAAACTGACAGAGACAATAGAGTCCTCATCGGAGTCAACAGCGCCGGTGTAAAAGCAACCTTTCAATAATTCTGCTCCAGTCTCTTCAGTTTGATTCAAGGACTTATAAAGTTCAGTCAGCTTGCTAGTGGACTCAAGTCTTTCTTGTGGTTTGGCTTTAATGCGATAAACCTTCAGTGCTGGCGATATAAAGGTGCTGTCCGGTATCAAATTAAGTGTGAAATTCCTGCCGAAAGCCGTGAGTCTGAAGCTGGGCTGTTCTTCACTCCTCTTGGCCACTCGTCCTGCGGTTCTTCCAGTCAGACGTACAGGTACAATCTCCTCATGCTCAAATGAGTGAGCAGATGTTTCAGCGAGGAGGCAAACAATTAATACAGATGTGACTAAACACGACCACATTTTATTAAATAGCCGCTATTCCAAAAAAAAGAAAGAAATAATGAATTTCTAATTGATTAGGGCTAATTTTTGAATTTGCTATTTAAAATTACAATTACAAACTGGTCTTACTTTTCTGAAAATCATTAATATCATAAACATTTATAGTTAGAATCCACATGCCTTCATTAACTTAAATCTTGAAAATGAATAAAATAGGCTATTTAATGTAACCTATAGGTGTAATTGAATTAAAAAACGGAGCCAAGTTCTTGAGCTCGTAAGTCCACAGGACTGTCTCTGGATCGAGGCGCTGGTATTTATACTTGCTGAGAAATGAGAGGTTTATTTTTGATATCCAGTGCTGCTGCAGTCTCTCCTCCCACTGTGCGCTCATGAAAAAACCTCTGGATCGGGTTTGCCCAATGAAAACTGAGAAGCACAGCCCTTCCTAAATAGCAACAGTTTGTTAACTGAGTAGTTATTAGTAGTGCATTTTTAGCTTTAAAGTAACATAGTTTTAAAAATATATATATGTGCCTGCAAAACGTCAAATATTGTATGATGTATTGTATATATATAAACTCTGTTGTGCATATGTATGTAGCCTATGATTTCTTTGTAAAAAAATACTTAATTACTTAATTAAGTTTAATGAAGTATCACCTTTGTGCTGTTGAGCAATCTAGAAAGTGCCTTGTTCAAGGGGACTATAAAACCTAGTAGCTTTTATTCAAATTGGAAAAAAGCATCAGCTGCATTACTATTTACTATATTACTATGCTATAGCATATATGGAGAGAGGCAACATAATGTTCAGTCTCCACAAGGTGGCAGTAAGACATTGAATATGAATGTGCACACAAGAACACGTTCTCTTCGTTCATGTTTTCGTTCTGATTCGTACAGTCTCAAGCAGTTTATGAATATTCTCTGGCTCAGACCCCAGAGGGCGACGATAATTTAGATGAGGTAGAAATAAGATGAAAGTCTACACTACTTGAACCATTAGTACCTAAATATGTAGATTTGACATACAATTGTATTTAAAACTTTATAGTATAAGATAAACTGTATTATTGTAGGCCTATGAATATTCCTCAACATTAATGTACTGTATATAGTAGAATTCATATTTTGTTACATTAGCTGTAGTATGTAAAGTTACAATAAAACATTGTCACTCAATTATACATTTGTTGGCAGTGAACTCTTCGAAAAGATTATAGTAAACAATCTTTTCATGAGCATTTATGTTTATGACAATAACTAATCTAAATAATCAGTATGGTTCACAACCAGTCTGTATGCATATCGATTGAGAGTGAAAAGAAAATGCACAAAAACAAGATATCCACTGGTTTATAGCACATAGTGAACTTCCATTCTCTATAGCCTAGCCCTAGAAGCAATGTTATACAGAATATACATGTAGGTAAGCAATGATGGTCACAAATATAAAGAGAGGTCCTGATGTGCATTCTAAAAACCAATGGAGCTATTCCAATATCCAGACAGGCTAGTCCATATCTCTATATCAAATGTGACTTGTTTCACTGTGGGCAAGGGCAAAGAAGCTGCAGTGTTCCCAGATGTGAATCATCTGGCAGTTCATGCAACAATTCACAGTAGGTGTCATCATGGTCAGTCATCTACTGTTTGTGTTGCTTCCAAAGAGCTTTCAATGCCCTGACATGACCACATGTGTGGAGCTCAGCTGATAAGAGGGGGTTGGGGAAAATATGAAGGACTTGCTAGGCTATAGCATCCAGCAGTACACAAACTTGCAGAGCCTTGTTTGCAAATTATGAAATCAATCAATGTTTGACTTGATTTATATGGGTTCTGGTAACAAAGCATCACTCAAGGGAATACATGATGGTTTAAAAAAGTAAAGACTGTACATGCTCAGGTACATATTTTCGAATAGCATATTTACATATCTCACTATTCAATAGGTTGCATTTGTTTGGAGGAGTATTGATGACATAAATTTAGATTTTTCTTGCTGTCAAATGGCAATAAAAATAGATGCAACTTTATTTATTAAAAAAAAAATTATTCAAACGTTATTTACCAATGCAATATTATATATTTCTAAGCAGTTATAAGAAAGATGTTTTGCCCATAGTTTTAAATGTTCAGTGTGATTACTGACAATAACTGACCATGTATCTTTATGATGATCTCTGTGTGATGTTTGTGAATACTTTTGAGTGTTGACACTTAAAGGGATTGTTCACCTTCAGTTGCTGGTCCCCACTGACTTCCATACACTCTTAAAAATAAAGGTTCCAAAAGGGTGTTTTCACAGCGATGCCATAGAAGAACCAGTTTTGGTTCCCCAAAGAACCTTTCAATGAACAGTTCTTAAAGGAACAATTTTTTCTTAGATTGGAGAACATTTTAATAATCTAATGAACATTTTTCCACTGTAAAGAACCTTTCTGGAATGAAAATGGTAAAGTTTTTTTGTGGAACCATTGATGCCAATAAAGAATTTATTTATTTTATTTTTAAGAGTGTAGCATGGAAGAAAATAAAACACTATGCAAGTCAATGGGGACCAACTGAAGGTGAACTAAACGTAAGTACTTAAGTTCCGAGGGAAAGCAAGAGCTGATAAAATGTAAAAACTGTAACTTGAATGCAATGTAAGTCGCTTTGGATAAAAGTGTCTGCTAAATGCATAATTGTAAATGTAAATGTAAGTGATGCATGGCTTTAGGGATGATTAACTTTCGAAAGTTCAAAATTTCTAGTTTTTTCTTGGTCATGAATGTTAAAGACAATATTAAGGGGAACTTTTATTTAGCATTTATTTTCCATTTTATTATTTTGCAAACATTATGGGAATGTTTGGAATATTCTTAGGCAAACATCCAACTAAAATGTTGCAGAAAAAGTTCCATAAATGATGTAAAAATAACGTTTTTGTAGGCTTACTAACATTTTGAGAAGGTTACGAAAGATCAGATAACTTTGAATGAACGTTCTATTGTCTCATGAAGTAAAATCATCAAAATTATTAGGATTATGTATTTTGATGCTTCTATCTCCTCTCATTAATAACAGATAAAAACAGTTTTAAACTGGAACTGATTGTATTAAACAAACATGCATTTGATTTTATAGAACATTTTATGAAAATTTTGAAAACTATTTTATTTATTATTATTATTAATTTATCCAGTCCACCCCCCCACCTCTACAGATGCACAAGCATTAGAATGGAGTGGGAGGTAACCTCTGAAGCGCGGCTGGCTTGATGCTCATATTTAGAGAGCCAGAAGTGTCTGCAGTGTTCAACATGAACCATGAGCTCTCATCTGAACTTCCCAAAAACTCTTATTACAATCTGCAATGTTTACATATGACGCAAAAGAATAAAAAAAGATAGAGCTGGTTTCACAGAGAGAGATACCAGGGCGATGGATGGGGACTGTAGCAAAGCTTAATTCTCATGACGGATGTCAGGAACCGTGCTCAACAGCATCACGGTGTGAATTACACTCTGAAGGATATCTAATCACCGCCAACAACGATGTCGGTTTTCCCCGAAGTTTTGTTGTGTCTCTTGCACATGCTGTTTTTAACGAAAATATACCTCTGTATGGAAACTGATTTTTGTGAACTTGTTCGACTTGACCGTGAAAATTTCCCAAGTCATGACAAACTGAACAAAGAACTTGTTGTTTACAGAATAAACGCTTTTAATCAGGAATTTTATCTTAATCTTCTGCCTGACTCCAGTTTTCTGGCTCCTGATGGCACATTTCAGTATGACACAACATCTTCAAGTGCTTTTTTAGGAGGTGATTTTAGAAGATGCTTTTACTCCGGTGATATTAATGCAGACAGGAATTCATATGCAGCTCTCAGTCTATGTGGAGGTGTCCGAGGAGCGTTTTCTTACAACGGGATGGAGTATCTCATAGAGCGCAGGTCGACCAACACAGCACCAGGAATGATCTCAGATGATGCTGAAAAACCGCACATCATCCGCAGGAGAAGACATCTTCACGCACCCAACTCAACATCTAGGTGCGGAGTTACATCCAGTTTAAACCAGGGCGTTGTGGAGTCGTTGGAAAAGTACAAACATGTTAAGGGACACACGAGGAACTTGACAGAAACTTTGTTGAAAAGCAGATCGAAAAGATTCGCCTCTATCCCGAGGTACGTAGAGGTCCTGGTTGTTGCTGATGAGTCAATGGCGAAATTCCACGGCGACGACCTGAAGCATTACCTTTTGACTCTCATGTCTGTCACTGCAAAGCTGTACAAACACCCCAGTATCTTGAACGCCATCAGTATAGTGGTTGTAAAGCTTATGGTGATTAATGAGGCAGAAAAAGGACCCAAAGTATCCAGTAACGCGGCACTAACGCTGCGCAATTTCTGCACCTGGCAGAAGAAGCTGAACAAGATCAACGACAAACACCCAGAGTACTGGGATACAGCTATTTTATTTACAAAGCAGGTAAGAAATGATGTTCTCATATGGGCCAATGACAATTTTTTGTCTGAAAATAGGTTATTTAAAACACACATAGAACTGTAATTCAATTCAATACATATCTATGATGAACTCCTTTTTTAAAAAAAAATATTCTGTATTATTGTTTTAATTTTGTGGGGATTAAGGTAAAAATGTCTGGTGCTGTGGTTGTAGATCTGTATATTTCGATCAATCAATCAATCAATCAATCAATCAAACAAACAATAAAACAAGAGATGAATCAATTTTCAAATTATAAAATAATTTTATTATTATTTATTATCATTTATTTTTTTAATAGTCTGGTAAATTAAAGTCTGTGTGGTGTAACCATTTTGTTGTCATGTGACAAAAAAAAAGTCATAAAACAACGGAGACCCCTTGAGACCCTGATGACTGTGGCAAGACAATTTTTGTTTTTTAGAAAAATATTAAATCAAAATATAAATACAGAATTTACATACCACCTTTGAAAAATGTTTGAAACTATTTTGACATTTGAGAATTTCACTCACATTTATTCAAGGTCTCAGTAAAGTATTTCTTTGTTTGCACCACTTGACATTTGTCATTTAGGTAATTGAATCGAAATATCTACACAAAGATTTCTCCTTTTAATCATCTCTGACATTACATCTTTCAGCGGTTTTGCCACAATTGAAACACTTTCTATACTAACATGACATGCCATCTGGATAGAAAGTAGTAAAACATTTCAGGAAATAAGTCAAGTCTAGGGAGTGCCCCTAAAAGAAAATGTAATTCTCTACCATTTGATTCCAATATAAACTTAAAAGCACCATTACATCACCAGAAAGCTGAAAGCGCACGTCATGTGTGTAAAACTGACTCAAGCAGAGAAGTGATCCAAGTCAGCTGTCATTACACTGCTAACTATTATGCCAAGGTACCTGCACTGCACCTGCTATTTCAGCCAGATTAACTCTATTACAGCAATGCAAACTTCTATTTTGCTGCTTGGTATGTTACAAATTGATACTGATAAATTCTGTAACGTCTCATGGCTATCAACTGCCCCGTTCAACATATCTAACAGCATGAGAAAGTTGAAACATTCATGTCAAGATTATATTGGAATGTATTCAGCCTTCCCAAATGTTCTCCCTGAAGTCTCCAGGTGGCTGCACTACGATGTTCTCACATGGTTCCATCTGTCCTCTTAACAATGTCGTAACCACAGCTGTTTACAGGCATTCTTGGCCACCCTCGCTGCTCCACACAGCCCTGTGCTTCTCATTATGTCAATACACAATAATAAATAATAATAATAAAAGTATTTTGATCTGACAAATCGGATCACAAACATACACTTTGGATCAGACCTAATCACTGGGGAAAGCTCAATGAGGAAGCATGGATTATGGAGATTAATTAAATTATTACTACTGTAACCCTGGCTATCATCTTCATACTGCTCCTGAAACACTTGATGCTTGTTATGTCACATTGTGTTTCATCACTGATTTCACACTATAATCATTCTCTTCACAGGACCTGTGTGGGGCCACCACGTGTGACACTCTGGGTATGGCTGATGTAGGCACCATGTGTGATCCTAAGAGGAGCTGCTCAGTGATCGAAGATGATGGTCTCCCCTCAGCCTTCACCACCGCACATGAACTAGGTGAGAGCTTTGTTGGCTTCAAAGGCAGTCTTTTGTGAGCAAAACAGGTGAACTGAATGTTCTTGTTCTCTTTCCAGCATTCACTCTGAGACTCTGTCTGTGGTGTAATTAAGGTGAATCCTTTAGGGTGATGGGATTTTGATGAGGCTTCTCACTTCTGAAATTCTGTCTTGGATTCCTTGATCTTTGAACATGAATATTGTGCCAGCTGTTTCAAGAAAAAAAGTCCTGTCACGCTTTATTATGAAATGAGAAGAACAATGACAACTGCATTCAAGAGTTTTCCACATATCTTGATCCCTGTGAAAACAAAGGTTTAACAAAAGACAGATGGGAAAACATTAGCAGATGCTAAAAGAACCACATTCACTTGGGCTGGTGCATCAGTGCCATCCTTATAATATGGTGTGTCAGCCCGATCTCACGGCAATTCGTACATATTTTACGAGGTGGCTAATTCGTACGACCTCACTCGTACAAATTCAGACGATTTTTGCTAAATCGTACGTATTTTACGAGGTGCCCAATTAGTATGAATTTGTACGAATTACCTACATCTAACCCCGCCCCTAAACCTACCCGTCACTGGGGTTTAGACAAATCGTACTAAATCGTGAGTGAGGTCGTATGAATTCGTACGAATTAGCCACCTCGTAAAATATGTACGAATTGGTCGTGAGATAGCGTTGGGTGTGTATAGACCTATGAAACTCTTTGTACATGTCTGAATCTGTTAGCCATTGTACACCTTGCAAACAGACAGACAGAGAGACAGAAAGACAGATAGATAGATACATAGACAGACAGACAGACAGACAGACAGATAGATAGATAGATAGATAGATAGATAGATAGATAGATAGATAGATAGATAGATAGATAGATAGACAGACAGACAGACAGATAGATGACAGATAGATAGATAGATAGATAGATAGATAGATAGATAGATAGATAGATAGATAGATAGATAGACAGATTGATGGGTGGATAAAATGAAGGATGGATAGATGGACGGATGCATAGAACGATAGATAGAACGATAGAATGATAGAACGATAGAACGATAGATAGACAGATAGATAGATAGATAGATAGATAGATAGATAGATAGATAGATAGATGGATAGATAGATGATGGACAGATAGATGGACAGATAGATGGATGGATGCATAGAATAATAGAATGATGGATAAATGGATATATGGATGGAAGTACAGACAGACAGATGATGGATGGATAGATGGACAGACAGGTGAACAGACGGATAGATAGATAGATAGACAGACAGACAGACAGACAGATAGATAGATAGATAGATAGATAGATAGATAGATAGATAGATAGATAGATAGATAGATAGATAGATAGACAGACAGACAGACAGACAAAACTAAAAAAATATTCCTATCAATGGACAAAAACTCTTAACTATAACTATTAATTCCCATTTTCTCTTATGAAAATGAAAACAGACTGACATGGCTTGACTATTTCTTTGGCTCTTGTCCAGGGCATGTGTTCAGTATGCCACATGACAATGTGAAGGCTTGTGAGGAGGTATTTGGAAAGCTCAAGGACAACCATATGATGTCTCCCACTCTGATCCAGATTGACCACAACACGCCCTGGTCTGTCTGCAGCGCTGCCATCATCACAGACTTTCTGGACGCTGGCCACGGTTAGTTCGACTGCTCTGCTGCAATCAACTCTGACGTGTGTGGCTCAGCAATGTCGAACAAATACATTGCTCAACTACACAAATCACCAATACTAAATGTATGATTTGCATTAAGTACCTTTTCTTCTCCAGGTGACTGTCTGCTAGATCAGCCCCAAAAGTTACTGACTCTTCCAGATGACCCTCCAGGTGTCAGCTACTCGCTCAGCCGTCAGTGTGAACTAGCCTTCGGCTCAGGATCCAAGCCCTGTCCGTACATGCAGGCCTGCTCTAAGCTGTGGTGCACGGGGAAAGCTAAAGGACAGCTGGTGTGTCAGACTCGCCACTTTCCCTGGGCTGACGGTACGACCTGTGGCAGCAACAAGCTGTGCTATCGGGGGATCTGTACTGATAAGCAAAATACCACCAAAGACAAGGTGAGTGATGTGCTAACTAGAGTACCTGACTACAGACAAATGTGCTTGTATTGTTTTACTTGACACACGTCAATCATTTCTGGATTTTAAAATGTAAACTACTGTTCAAAAATCAAGATATTTTTTAACTTTTTTTGTCACCAAGGCTGCATTTATTTAATCAAAAAAACAGTAAAAACAGTAATAATGTGAAATATGATAACTGTTTTCTATTTTAATAAATTTTAAAATGTAATTTATTGTACAGAAGAGAATTAGGGCCGAGCAAAGTCATTATAATGTTCATTGTCAGCATTTTATTTGAACCTTTTTCTCGAAACACAACAACTTTATTCTTGAAATTTAATGAGTTTATTCTCAACATTTTATTCTGACATTTTTCTCAAAATTTAACAAGTTTAATCTCGCATTATAATGACTTTAATCTCGAAATTGTTTTTTTTTTTTTATTATTGCTTGGCCTTAATCCACGTCCATATTCCTATGATGGCAAAGCTGAATTTTCAGCATAATTACCCCAGTCTTCAGTTTCACATTATTTTAATAAATCGTTATAATATGCTGATTTGCTCAAGAAACATATCTCATTATTATCAATGTTGAAAACAGTGCTTCAAATTTTTTTTGTGGAAACCATGATAAAAAAAAATCCAGATTCTAATAGAATCTAATAGAATCAGAATAGCAGAACAGCATTTTGTATATATATAGAGAGAGAGAGAGAGAGAGAGAGAGAGAAAAGAGAGAGAGAGAGAGAGAGAGAGAGAGAGAGAGAGATAATATCCCTTTTGTAATATTATATGCCTTCACTGTCACATTTGATCAATTTAAATTGTCCCTGCTGAATACGTTTAAGTTTCTTTCAGAAAAAAAAAAATATAGATATATATATAGATATAGATATATATATATATAGGTGCATTTCAAAGAATTAGAATATCATGAAAAAGTTAATTATTTTGGTAACTTATTTCAAAAAGTGAAACTTTCATATATTCTAGATTCATTACATGTAAAGTAAAACATTTCAAAAGCTTTTTTTTTTTTGATGATTAGAGCTTACAGCTCATGAAAGTCAAAAGATCCAGTATCTCAAAATATTAGAATATTTACATTTGAGTTTCAATTAAATTACCATCCCTACAGTATAAATTCTGGGTATCTCTTGTTCTTTGAAACCACAATAATGGCGACGACTGCTGACTTGGCAATGGTCCAGAAGACAATCATTGACACCCTCCACAAAGAGGGTAAGTCACAGAGGGTCATTACTGAAAGGGGTGGCTGTTCAAAAAGTGCTGTATCAAAGCATATTAAATACAAAGTTGACTGGAAGGAAGAAATCAGGTAGGAAAAGGTGCACAAGCAACAGGGATGACCACAAGCTTGAGAATACAGTCAAGCAAAGCTGATTCAAACACTTGGGAGAGCTTCACAAGGAGTGGACTGAAGCTGGAGTCAGTGCATCAAGAGTCACCAGCTCAGACGTCTTCAGGAAAAGGGCTACCAAGCCACTTCTGAAACAGAAACAACGTCAGAAGCATCTTACCTGGGCTGAGGAGAAAAAGAACTGGACTGTTGCTCAGTGGTCCAAAGTCCTCTTTTCAGATAAAATAACATTTCGCATTTCATTTGGAAATCAAGGTCTGGAGTCTGGAGGAAGACTGGACTTTAGCACCTGCCCACAGTGCCAAAACCACTTCCAAGTGGTTTGCTGACCATGATATTACTGTGCTTAATTGGCCAGCCAACATGCCTGACCTGAACCCCATATGGAATCTATGGGATATTTTCAAGAGAAAGATGAGAAACAGCCGATGAAACAATCCAGACGAGCTGAAGGCTGAATAGTGCCTCAGCAGAGCCACAGGCTGATCGCTTCCATACCACACCTCACTGATGCTGGAGTTTGTGCTAAAGGAGCCCTGACCAAGTATTGAGTGCATAAATTAACATACTTTAAAGAACTTGAACTTTTCTGTTTTGCAAATCCTTTTTTTTTTATTGATCTTAGGAAATATTCTAATACTTTGACTTTCATGAGCTCTAAGCTCTAATCATCAAAATTAAAACAAAAAACTTTTAAAATAATTTACTTTGCATGTAATGAATCTAGAATATATGAAAGTTTCACTTTTTGAAATAAATTACCAAACAAAATAACTTTTTCACGATATTCAATTTTTTTTAGATGCTCCTGTATATATATATATATATATATATATCCAGTGTTGCTTCTCAAGTTAATGTATATTGTTTTGTTAAATTTATCTTGTTTTAAGGATTTATAGATACCTTTTACTGAAAAACAAGTAAAAGGCTATTTATAGTGGAAGAATTCAGAAACAGTTTGTCTCTGGCATCACTGCTGAAACCCCCATTTGGAACCTTTATTTTTAAGTGTAAAAAAAAGTTTATTTATTGATTTACTTATTTTATTTTTATGTATTTATTAAGTTAGATAGTTAGTTATTGTGGCATATAATGCTCATGATATGATATTTCTGCTGCCAATGAACATTTAAATGCTAGTCATTTTGAAGATGTTTGCCAGTCTTCTCAGCAGGGATGTGTTTCTGAGCCGTGTTGACTATTTTCGCAGGTAGATGGCCATTGGGGTCGGTGGGGTCCATACGGTCCATGTTCCCGTACTTGTGGGGGAGGGGTGCAGCTCGCCAAAAGGGACTGTAACAACCCCATCCCTGAAAACGGGGGCAAGTACTGCCAGGGACTGAGAGTGAAGTATCGCTCCTGCAACTTAGAGCCCTGTAAAGACTCAGGTGAATGACATATCTTTCAGTCTCATGTTCAACGATATGAATAAGTCAATATTCGTGTCTGACGATGACCTTTCATTTGTGACAGGAAAGAGCTTTCGAGAAGAGCAGTGTGAGGCGTTCAATGGCATCAGTCTGAACACTAACAGACTGAGTCCGTCTGTGGTCTGGGTCCCGAAATACTCTGGAGTCTCTGTTAAGGACAGATGCAAGCTCATCTGCCGAGCCAATGGCACCGGATACTTTTATGTCCTTGCGCAGAAGGTAAACAAATTAAAATACATGCTTAAATACTGCAAAGTTGTTTGACATTCATGGTTCATGAGCAGAAGTGCAGTTCTGAGCCAGTGTACAGTTCTTATCTCATGGAAAGAATAACATCCACTTTTCAAAGTGAACAAGATACTTTTAAAAAGTAATGGTGAGAGCTTATCTCTCAGATATGGCCGTGTGGAAAGACACAGTGCAGGACTGCTTCTCACAATCGCCAGTGACGTACAGTGGTACGTCACTAGTAGTACACTAGTATTTTCACCAGCTAAAAATGGTTTTGAGTCAGTTATTAAGTCAGTTATGGCAAAATGAATGTTTGGAAATGTAAACTGATATTTCCTACTAACACACTACAACAAAAGATAGAAATAACTGACATAAAACCTTTTTTTAGCTGGTGAAAATACTAGTATTCTAATAATTTTGTCCACCGCTGTAGATGGAAAGACAGAAACACACAGTTTCAGCAACCTAGACAGCTATCAGCTTACTTTAGTTACACAATTAAAAAACTGTGTACTAACCAGCTGCAACAGTTCCACGTGACAACTCATTGGACCAAATCATGCTCCTTGTGTATATTAAATAATGTAACACTGAAGACTGGAGTAATGATGCTGAAAATTCAGCTTTGCGTCACAGGAATAAATTACATCTTAAAAAGCATAAAAGACTTTCACATACAAAATATATAATAATAATAATAATAATAATGATGATGATTACTAACCCGAAACCTTTTGAACAGTAATGTATATACTTTTAATTTTAAGCCTTGTATACTTCATATACTTTATATAGATTTTATTCTTATCTTTATTCCTCTGTGTATATTTTTTAAGTTTTTATCTATTTAAATACTATGAATCAATCAGTGCAGGACAAAAGTAAGTATGGCGCTAGCAAAACCAAGATCATAGGTTTTACTGGTTTTTACTATTATTTAACATAACACCTTTAAAGTATCGTAATTAAAAGAGGCTGATGGTGTAGTGAATGTGAATGTTATCTGTGTGACAGGTGGTGGACGGGACCCCTTGTTCTCCTGATACCTCAGCGGTCTGTGTTCAGGGGAAGTGCATTAAGGCTGGCTGTGATGGCAAACTGAGCTCCAACATGAAGTTTGACAAATGTGGTGTGTGTGGTGGAGATAGCCAAAACTGCAAGAAAGTCTCGGGAATGTTCACAAAACCCATGTAAGTGCTTTATCTCTGAGTCTATGGTTTTACAAGATCTGAAGGACTAGCGTCAGCTGCAGCAATGTCTTCAGAGTTGTTTTCCATTCAGAGGTGAATTGCAAATGTTTTTAAATTCCACTTCTGTTCCTGATTTTTATTCGAATTTGAATTGAATTTGAGTTGGCGTTAATGTGATTTAAGGGTGTGTTCACACTTGTCATGTTTGGTTCGATTAAAACGAACTCTTGTGTGATTGCTCTGTTAGTGCGGTTCATTTGAGTAAGTGTGAACGTTGCCATCTGAACAAACGGACTGAGACTGCTAAAAAGATGGGTCTCGGTACGCTTCCAAACGAACTCTGGTGCGGTTCGAATGAAATATGAACGCAACACAGACCAAATACTTCTAAACGAACCAAAAACAGGATGTAATGACAAGATGTGACGCTACGCGACATGATTTGATGACGCGGAACAAGCGGTGTATCCAAAACAAAATGAGCAGAGGGCAACATGGAGCAACAAGGAGGTAAAGTGCCTTTAATGAGCTCTTCGTGAGTTCGCAGTTGGTAAAAATAAAATCATATGTACACGCAACGAGCACGCTTAGTCCAGCAGACGGCATTAGGTGTGTTCGACTTAAAGCGGCGCTGAGCAGACCGATCGGTGAATGGGTACAAACTCGGTGAATGGGTACGAAATGGGTACGAACTTTGATATCATACACCGATCGGTCTGCACAGAAGAAAAACACCTATTGTTTGGGGTATTCGGTAAGTTCCGTCACAAAATATATGTAATTTAACCCGACCAATCAGGTTGTGAACGTATGACTATGCATTTAGGTTCAGTATCTTTAGGTTCGCTGTCAAAAAAAGAAGTGTGAACGCTAAGCAGACTAGGACCAAATGTATCGTTTTCTTTTTCGGTCCGGACCGAAAGACCGAACTAACCAAGAGAACCAAACTACAAGTGTGAACGCACCCCTGAATTGTGATTCCAACTTAAAGGGTTAGTTCACCCAAAAATGAAAAATGTATGTTTATCTGCTTACCCCCAGGGCATCCAAGATGCAGGTGACTTTCTTTCTTCAGTAGAACACAAACGAAGATTTTTAACTCAAACCGTTGCAGTCTGTCAGTCATATAATGGCAGTCAATGGGACCCACGGTTTTGAGAGTAAAAAAAAAACATACACAGACAAAACCCTGCGGGTTTAATTAAACAGCTGGCAAGTGACGCGTCAACGTGCTCTGGCATAGAAGACGCATGCGCGGAACCGATCTGTTGCGCGTATACGTCACTCATTGTTTAGATCGCTTCCGCGCATGCGTGTACTATGCCAGACTACGTTGACGTGTCACACGACGGCTATTGTGAACGCGCTCAGGACAGTTGGACATTGCGATGGATCAGAGGTAAAAAATTATATAAATACTGTTCAGTTTCTTGCACAGACTGATCGTTTCGTGTCTTTAGACCTCAATGTATCGTCATGAGCCGCAGGGTTTAATTTGGTTTTGTCTGTGTATGTTTTTTTTTTTACTCTCAAAGCCGTGGGTCCCATTGACTGCCATTATATGACTGATAGACTGCAACGGTTTGAGTTAAAAATCTTCATTTGTGTTCTACTGAAGAAACAAAGTCACCTACATCTTGGATGCCTTGGGGATAAGCAGATAAACATAACATTTTCATTTTTGGGTGAACTATCCCTTTAAGGAAGCAAAATTAATATAAATAAGAATGGCATAGTTACATGATGATTGACATAGATACATGTCGCATGTACTTACAGTAAATTGTGCATAATTACAAGTAATTAACACTAAACCAAACCCTAACTCTAAAGTACATGTAGTTAATGAATATTACTCAGTACTTATTTATGTAATTACACTGTAATACACCTTAAAACTAAAATAAAATATAACGTTAAAATGAACTGAAATTCAAAGAAACTCATACAACTGCTATAAGTGCAATTAAGTGAAGTAGAAAAAATCAAAAAAGAAAAATGTACTTAATTTTAATTCTTTAATAATTAATTTTATTTTAATATTTTAATTAAAAAATACAATCATTTTTGGAACAACACTTAATTTGCCATCATGCTAAGATCTGTTGAACTTTAACTTCATTCCACTTCAACTTCCAAATGAAATTCCTGAGTGGTGTCCCTAATTTAATTCAAATTCCAAATCATGAATCAAAAAGAAGCCAAATCTTTAATTCTGAATATTGTCCTCTCTGTGACTCTGTGATCTAATTTTTCAGGAATGGATATAACTTTGTGGTGACTCTACCGGTCGGAGCTGCAAATGTGGATGTAAGGCAGCGCGGTTACCGCGGTTTGGTTAATGATGACAACTATTTAGCAGTAAAGAACATCCACGGCAAATATCTCCTGAATGGAAACTTTGTGGTTTCAGCGGTAGAAAAAGACATTATCGTAAAGGGAAGTCTGATGCGCTACAGTGGAACGGGCACATCGGTAGAGACGCTGCAGGCCTCCAGACCTCTCAAAGAGTCTCTCACAGTGGAACTGTTATCGGTGGGTAAAATGACACCTCCTCGAGTGCGCTACTCCTACTACCTGAATGCGGGAAATAAAGAGGGCAAGGTCCTAAAGAAGGAGGAGAGGAACCCTACGCAGAACAGTGTGCTGGAAGACAGTAATAAAGTGGAGCTGAAGAAGCCGGCCTATCAGTTGCCATCTTATAAGTGGGTTGCCGCGGATTGGAATAAGTGCTCGGTTACCTGTGGGAACGGGGTTCAAAGGAGACTGATACAGTGTTTGGATTCGGATGGGGAAACAGCTACACATTGTGACGGCACACAAAAGCCCAATGCCATAAGGGTGTGTGGTGACCCTTGCCCAACATGGAGCTTCGGCGAATGGTCCTCATGCTCTAAAACCTGCGGGAAAGGCTTTAAGAGACGCCCACTGCGATGCATCACTCAAACAGGGCTGCTTTTACCTAGAGACCACTGCTCAAGCAAAAGAAAGCCACAGGAACTGGACTTTTGCATTGTTCGGCCCTGCTAGTGGACAATTCTGTGTGTTCTGAGACCAATTTCATGGAGCCAAAGTGATCGTTTTATGTGTATGTCCTGTGTTGCCTCATTTGTAATGAGAATATTGTCACGAAGGATGTATTTTACCATTACAATGTTACATGTTAAGGTACAGCTATAGCCTACCTCGAAAAGGACAGGGTGTTTTAAAGCAAACAAATAACACAGACCACGTAAAGCTGTAAAATGTTATGCTTTGGCATTAAAACTGTCACAAAAGCAGACTTTTACAGCATCTCCTCTAGTAGATAAAGTGACAATATCAGACAGTGTTTGAATTTGTATTCAGACTTAAAATACATGGGAATAATTTGATCTAAATGTGAAGCATATTGTATGCAAAAATAGGGCGACTTGGTCCATGCACTATTGATCATTTGTATTCATACAGTATACTAGGCTGAGATAGTCAGTAGATTAAAGCGTTCCTAATCATTGAAGGTTAAACAAGCAGAATTTAGGGGTTACATATAAGTTTAGAGAAAACAAAATAATGATGCCAAAAGTAGGCTTTTAGTTTGGGTTTAGTGAAAGTAATCAGTAATTTACCCTCTCATTTTGGGCAGATTGTGAACACATATTTACATTTATATTTATATTTAATGTTTAATATAATGGTACTGTACGCAAAGGGATAAAAAACAGTTAAATACTATAAATAAATCAGTTAATATACTTTATGGCACAAAACTTCATCAATTCAGTTATCTACTGTATATAAGTATACCAGTAAGAAAGTCTTTGGGTATCTTGATTTTTTTTTTAAACCGATCTCTGCTAAAAGACACTGATGTTAATACAGACTCTGTACTGCAAACGTTGTGGAAAAGCAACTTCTTATACAATATGATTTCAATATCAGTAATCTCCACAGAGGAAAAACGAAGAAATATTAAACACATGCAGCTGCTACAGCCACCATGATTTTAGCTGTAAAATCACCATGTTTCTTAGATGAAAAATCAACAGTATGTTTGATTGTACGTGTATTATGTATTCTCTGCTGGATCTATGAAGATACATTGTAACTTGTGTAAACCAAATGTTGTTGTTGAGAGCATCTCATTCATTCCAAAGGTGCTTCCTTGTTTCATTATGCTTTCTCATCTTTTGATGTTAATACAGCAAAAGGCGCTTATGTTTTTCTATTGGAATCCATTGTATACTATGTATACATCCATCAACTGTGCACAAATAAATAGAGAAATGACATGAACTGCTCTGAGGGATCTCCTCACAATGCGTATGAATCATGTATATGTTAATGATCAGCTTTAAACTGTGCTGAAAAGTAATTTGGTCACGGCAGCTAATCTCCTCTCTAAAGGCCGGATGAAGTGTCATGGACAATCCCATAGCGTTCAATGACACTGGAATTCTGCTGAGGCAACTGTTCAGTCTTTCCCGGGAAAAAACCTGACGATCTCAAGCCTGATAATCCTCTCCAATTGTGTGACGGAGCTCAACCATCTCCAATGTTTCACATATCAGGCCGAGCCAAAGGTTATAGCCTTTACTGCTATAAACTTTGGTATAATGCATTTGTTTGAAGCAAGACTGAAGAAAATATATATAAATTAATATAACAAATGCGGTGCATAGAATGGGCAGTTTTTCAGGTGTAACCTAAACGTGTATGGAAACCATAAAATATCTGCATTCATAAGCAGTCACATTAAATGGGACTATTTCTCTTTGCCAGCCCTGCACATCCCCTGTCAATTAAAACCAGTGGTGGTCAGCTGTTTCCAACTCCAATATTTCCAACTCAGTGATTTTCATAACAAATGAAATTCCCCCCTGCTAGGATTATAACATTAGACGCAGCAAGCACTAACTTGGCATTGAAATCACAGTACTGAAAAATAAAAAGCACTACCTTCTCCAGCCAAGGTTAAATTAAATATACTTCTATATATATTTAATAACTAAATAATATACTACATAACATCATTTAAATAAATGTCTATGTTATTTTAGTATCACTGAGATTTTTTTTATTTCATTTTATTTCAGTTAACATTTACTTTATTTCAAGAACCAAAGATGTTTTTATGGTTTTAATTTGATTAATTATAATAACCATGACATAATTTGTATATATATATATACATATATAAAAAATGAAATATACTGAAATAATATTCTTCACACTGTATTTTGCATACACATAATTTACATTACAAATTAAAATATAATTAACTAATTTATATTCTAATTTATATTATAAAAATAAAAATACACACAATTAAATACACACACTAATGAAATAATTTTCTTTACATTATACTTTAAATTCTGTATATATCGACATTATAAATTAAAAAATAATTAAACAACAACTAAATGCACGCTTAGTTAAGCCAAAAAAATCTACGTTAAGTGATTATTTCAGCCTTATTAATCTGTAAATAATAAGAACGTGGCATCATTAGTGAAAACAAAGTGAATTTCCACTGACGACAAAATCATTTTCACAACTGAAGATATTGGATGTGAGGGAGCAAATAGGTTTCCATGTGGTCATATGAAGTACTAATAAATATTATTCTTACATCACGATGCAGACACACACACATACACTCAGCTGCAATAAAAAGAGTCTTTGGCTATGAAACGAACAGCTTCGCATTTCAGGTCTCACATATTTGAGGATTACACTCAACACCTACAGAGAAAAATATATAGTTTTTCAGCAGTACACAGAGTCCTTTTAAAAAGCATGCATGATGACAGCTTTAACGCATTTGTTTAGTACTTAACTAATCCAGAAAACTTCATGCATTTATTTTAGCTCGATTAATCTGGAAAACATTAATGCGCTGAACTAAACTTCAAGAAGTTTATCTTTGTTTGACTGAGTTCCAATAAAAAATGGTCACTCTCCTATCTAAACACCCCACACAGTTTGTCCAACTCCACGATATTAAAACTCTCCGCTGCTTTGGATCTATTGTTCCACAGGATTGACCTCGCCTGCTCTTGAACCTTGAGAACACCCATGAAAATCTATATGATCTGCGTTTCTGAAGTTAATGCTTGCTGAAGTTTGGACATGTTTTAAAATCAAATACATTACCCTGCGGCAAATAAATGAAAGAATAAAAAAATGTGTTTTTGCCAAACTAGTCAAACACAGAGTCTCTGTTTTGCACTCAGTCTCATAAATCCTTGAATTAAAAATGTATTAGTGATTTTAAAATGAACTCCCTATGTCTACATTCACACATTTGGTGAATGTTAGCGGATGACGCAACCTCATTGTAAGCTTTTAACCGATTGTTACCCATTAAGTCTTTGCTCAGACCACCATACAAATCAAAAGCCATGCGTGAAGACAGCCAGCAATAGTTAAGCAGGAGGAAAAAAGCTCTGTGAACCAAGAGGCCACGTTTCTTTCTTTGGCTTCTCTTGCCTGTTTCAGAGAGCTGCTTTAAATCCACGTCATTGGAGACACTGCTTTTACAAGGTCATTTGAGAGTTCAAGCTTAGAAAAGGAACAGGAACTTATGTTGCGGAGGTCTTGCATAATGAGCTGCTGGATTGTAAAAAATCTCAAAGAAATCTCCACAACATCAAACCGAACCTTTAAAATGATCCAAAGCACAAATGCTAATTCTAGAGATCACATGAAGCTGTCAATGAGGCCACTGCTGCTTGAGGGAAGTCCAAAAATTATCAAAAAAGACTATTTTTATTCCTTATAAATTAACTTACGTATACATTTTAAATATGTAAAATAATGTATTCGTATCTGTAAAATTCATAGACGTTAACAATATATATGGCTGAAACTTACAGAAGCTTGTTTCCACCAAGGGATAAAAAAATAGGTCATTTCTACTTTTTATCTCACAATTCAGACTTTTTGTTTTGTCCCACAGTTCTCAACTGTGAGAAGTGAGGGATATATATGCAGAATTGTAGAAAAAAAATCTATAATCTCAGAATATAAACTCCACTTTTCTCGCAATTCAGATTTTATATCTCATAATTCTGAATTGTGAGGAAAAATTGTGAGGAAAAAAATTCCATTGAATTTTAGAGGGAAAGTTCATCCAAAAAGATACATTCTGTCAACTTTTTCTCAAGAAAAACATTATTAAATGAAAAATGATTGAATGACTTTCATTCTTCTGTGGAAGAAAAACAAAAAAATATATAAAACTGAACAATGAACAACAATGCAAGTTAAAGGGGTCCAGTGTTGTTTGGACCCCAAATTTCTTCGAAATATTTTTGTTTGCGTTTTGCATGAAAAAAGAATTACACATAGGTTTAGAACAACATGAGGATGAGTACTTTTTTTTGTTGTTGACAATTTTAATCTCTTTGAGCATTTTGTAGCATGCTCTCAGGTCATATAATCATTGAAAAATCTAAAATAAATACTTATGCGTGATTTTGAACAATCATTTTGCAGAACAATCATGTTAAAGCTAAACTCACAAAGTCTGTATTATAAAATGTCAGTCAGAATGTGCAAATGGGCTATTCTACAATATTCCATCAGAAAGAACTTCAAATAGTTTTTATTTGGAAACTGAAAAATGTCAAAAACACCACATCGACCTCACCCTCTGCATTAGTTAGTGTGTATAATTGGGGATTTCCCAGGGTTACTGCAGATTTAAGTTGCTATGGTGAAAAGTTATAATGCACACCAAAATAAGGGTTGTGCCTAATGAGTGAGAAACTTTAGAGACATCAGAGCAAGGTACAGAGAACTGGAACTGGTGAGATCACAGCCACTTCCTGATCATCAACACAGAAATAGCCTCAGATGTTGACATTGTGCAGCCATCATCATTTTGAAGTAAATGGCATGTGTTTTTAACAACCAAATTTACTGTTGCGATGGAGAAGGAAGTAAAGTGAAATAGATGATATATTGAATGTTTAAACAGAAATAGTGAGGTAGCCTAAGGCTGGAGACGATAAAAGACGTTTCCATAAAATACTGACGTAACATTTACGTAGAATCGTGTGACGTTTTCTTCCCACTTCTTTTAATGAACAGAGAAAAAATCATCCAATGCAAAATGTTTATCCATGTTTCTATGGGCTCCCATGTGAAGAAAAAAAGTGTTCAGTTGTTTTGAATGTGCACTTGTACTGTATAAATCTTAAAAGTATATTTTTTGCAGAGAATATAATATTAAAAGGCCACTCAAGTGTATTTAAAGAGAGTAGACTTTCATGGCTGTGTTTCTTAAGTCTTAAAACTTGTAATAATGTCAAATTAAAGGCTTTACTTTAAAACATTGTTTAAATACTCTTATCATGCTTTTAACTATAATGTTTTTTTATTTAATTACATTTTTAATTTAATTTAATTGTAATTAACATGGAATTAATGTAACAGTTCACACAAAAAATTAAAATTCTGATTATCGTTCCAAATCCATAAGACTTTGGTTAATATTCAAAAAATATATATTTTTAATGAAACCAATGAGGTTCTTCATATGTGATGCATCAATCATTATTCAGATGTAAATAAAATCCTACATTTAAATGTTAATCATATAAAGTATATATAAAGTAATCATATAAAGTAATTAAATATCCAAAAACATAACATTCTGTTTGGACTTATGTATATTCTTTTCAAATCTCCATAATATTATTTCCATAATAAGTATTCTTTTTAAAAGTTTACTAAAGTGTACTTCTTTTTCACTAGAACTTTGGAGTAAGAGTTTGGACATCGAAACATCATAAAACCTTTGTAAAGTCTGTAAAACAGTCTTTTCCTTATCTTTTTTTTATTTGAAAATATTTTAGTGTGCAAGAAATAAATATTTTGATTAGCCTGTACTAAGGGAGGTTTGAGATATCATTTTAAACGTCAAGAGGGATCTTCCAGCAATGAGCTGAAGATGTGAACCATGGCTGCTTCTCCGGCCAGCCGCTCTTTCTTGCCCTTACAAAACAAAACTGCCTTTTGTTATCTTAAGAAGATGGAACCAGTGGATGCCAGGAATCCACAATCAATGCCAAAGCTTTGATCCCTTGGACTGTCTCCACTGATGCTTGGCCTTTTTCAAGCTGACAGCAGTAGTTCTTCATCAAAATATGATATTAACTCACATGTGCATTAAATTACATGCAAAATTACATAATGAATGGCCTCTACATTCACTAGTTGCTAATCAGGGGAACAATTGCATTGAAATACAGACACAGTTCCTCAATGCTCAGGCCTGCTAGCTTGTTTCTAATCACACAGGACAGAACAGCAAGGGTTAAATCTTAATTTGCTGTGTGTGCATGCCAAGTTGACAAGGGCCCGATTACCCCCCTCTCCTCGCACGCTGTGCATACACAGGCTCTGATAAGTGTGCTGTGTAAAGGAGGTAGTGAACCACGATCAGTGTTGGCAGAGGAGGCAATTTACCAGACACTTGCTCTGCCATGACTGGATGGGAGTAATGAAATCATGTGGCTTTCACCCTTCAACTGATTTTATCAATATGGTTGAGAGACGCCTTATTAAGGAGGAATCCAGTTAACTGATCTCTCCTGCTGTTTGATAATGCCCCCTTCCCATAGTGCCCTCGTTCTATGAATGAAGCCAGATGGCTCTGAGATATGGGAAAATATTCTTAATTAGTGATGTGTTCAGTTATAGACAGCACGTGGTCGTCTTTACACCTTTTAGCCCAAAGAACACATTTAAAGCATATTATGTGAAAACATGGAGGACATGCTGAACATGCAGAACTTACAAATAAGTGACATAGGCTGCTTTTCTTTACATCTTCTTTTCTGTTTTTAAATAACTGATAAAATGTAGATTCTTAGAGTCCTCACATACCTGTCTTCAAAATTACTGTTTACATGACAACATTTTCAACTAAAGACGGAAAGCCTTTTGTATGTTTTTGGCCATTAATTAACGACAACGCCTGAAAATGCAAACTTCTGAAAACAGGTTTTAAAGTGCACGTTATTAAAAACAATAGCGTTACTATTTCGGTGTGAACTACAAAAATGTGAATTTATAAAAACAGCGATGTTATGTCCATGCAAATGATATGTTCAGCCTATAGGTATGTGTGCAGACACGTAGTGTTTCTTTACAACGTGACATCGCCAACTACTGGTCTGGCATGCATATACTGCGTTTTTAGTCTTTTTTTATTTATTTTTATCCAGATCCGTGTGAACGGAGATTGTTCTGTACGTGAAACTTTTCTAAATAATGCAAAGAAAAAAATCTGTTTTAGTACATCGTTGTCATGTAAACATACCCTAAAATGAAATAAAATAAACTAAAATGTGTCATGGCTGATTTCAAATCAAATTGCATCAATATGTGTTTTTGCCACGTCACAACTATGGAAGCCCATTTTCGCCACAGAATAAAAAAACAATGATAAAAATACCTGTGACTTTCTTTCTCACCATTCTGACTTTTTTTCTTGCGATTTTGAGAAGTCAGAATTACAAAATGTTAACTTTTTTCAGAATGTCAGAATTGTAAGTTTTAAATTCCGAATTTTGACTTCTCGTAATTCCAGGTTTACCTCCCGCAACTGTTTTTTTTTCCCACCACAAAATAAAAAATAAAAACGGTAATTGCAACTTTTTCTCAGAATTCTGACTTTTTCTTGCAAATGGGAGTTTATATCTCACAATTCTGACAAAAATGGTGAGAATTGTGAGATAAGAAATCACAATTACCTTTTTAATTTTTATTTATTTATTTTATTATTGAACTTTATTATTGATTATTATTTTATTTATTATCCCGTAGAGGAAACAAGCTTCCATAAATATGATTATGTGAGGTGCCGTCAATTATTTCAGAGCCAGAACTGAGTTTGCAACAGATTCCCACAAATCATTTTTCAGTCTAATTTAAAATGAATCGGGAACAGTTACTTATAATTAAAGATGCATTACAGAGTTTTGTTGCAATAAATAGAAGAATTATTCATTAAAATATAATTATTAAGTTATGAAAAAGCAATTTCACAAAAATATTATTAAATCAATGATAAGACAGGTGGAAATTTTCTTATGAAACAAATACAGCACTAAAAATGTGGAATCCTACAACAGGTAATCAAAACAGAAAGAAAATAAACTTTCACATTACTCATTGGCATCTTTTAGTGCACCGTAAAAAAATGAGTGTAAATTTTACTGTAAACTATTGTAAAAATGCTACAGGAAAAAAAACTGTTAATAGGTTAACAGTAAGTTTGCTGATTATATAAAGGGAAATATATAATATACTGTATAATTTTACAGTATAACACTGTTAACTGTACAGTTTTTAAACGTAAAAAAGTACAAATCACTGTAAACTGACTAAAAATGCTGGAATCTTTTTTACAGTGTGGGTTTATCTGCAGTTTATGGAGGTTAAAATCTTACACCTGGGTCAGGTATGTCTTGTCAAAGCTGTCAGAGTTTTGTCAGTGTTCTCAATCAACGGTCTGTCAGCGCATGAGGTAATGCATGTCCTGAAGCCTAGAGACGGTTTCCTGCTCAAATCATAGCTCTTGCACAACAGCTTAACTACATCAGCTCTACAAAGTTGTATTTGTCTTTGCTGCAGCAGGTTTCTCTGATGGAGGTGACTTGTTTTATTTAGTGCCCCAGAGGAGAAGTAAAATTGAACAGGCCGTCCACACCAAAGAAACCAATATGGCATGTGTTTCAGAAGGTGTGTGTGGTTTCAGGGAAGACTTCATCATGGCAATGTTTTGGGCTATGCATCAATGTTAGTACAAAAACTATTAGCAGTTTTATGTCAGACAAAAAACAGATATGTTATGTTGGCATGAGAGCATATTGTGTTCAGGAATTACCTAATATATAGTGAGATTTAGCCATAATTCCAATGCTTTTAAGTAGAAATGAACATTTGTTTCAAATTTCTTTCATTGACTTACAATGTACTCCCACCACATTCCCAGCACATTTATGTAGTCAAGTACGCCCAAGTACACTATTACAATCCTGTGAGTTGAATCCCGGTCTGGATCCAGAACACACCCATTACATTCCCAGCAATCTTTTACCATGTTGACCTACAAAACTTTTAAAACAATGTGGTTTCTATTTACAAACAATCATGAAATTCATTTATCTAGTTGCATTTTTCTTCATTGTGAAAAAGAAGTAAAAGTGTACTTATGAAAACATAAAGAATATACTTAACTGTGAACTGAATGTAATGTTTTTAGACACTCAACTGCATGTTAATGTATTAACAATAAACGAAAATGATTTTTTTTTTATATATATATATTAAATACAATTAGCTGAACTTAGGAGTACTTTTTGGCCCACTTAAGTAGGACTTAAGTATATCTTTATATGTAATTTCATAATGTTTTTTTTTTTTTTTACTTTGAATTATGGTTAAAGCCTACTGCAAAATGTACTAAAAAACATACATGGTAATCAAAACACAGTATTTTAATGTAATTTCTATTGAAACTTGTTTCTACCACAAAAATTAAAATAGTAATGTCTTTTTCTCACAATTCTGACTTTTTTTCTTGCATTTGTAAGTCTACATCTCACAATTCTGACTTTTATTCTCAGAACTGAGTCAAGCTTCTACAGTTTGTGAAAAAAACACACATATGGATGCAATTTGATTTGAAATCAACCATGACTCACAATTCTGACTTTTTTATGCAGTTCTAAGATACAAACCCATAAATGTGAGGAAAACATGTCAGAATGACCTTTTGTTATTATTTTATTTTTTTATCATGTGGCACAAACAAGCTTCCATAAATATCATCTCGAGAAGTGCCGTCAATTACAGATTATATTTGCATTTGCAGATTTGAAATTACGAAGTTGTAATTTAGTACATTTAAAATATATATTAATATATAATAAATACATATATTAACTTTAAGTGTAATATTGAATAACACACTAGTTAAAATTATAATCAAGTACTTTCCATGTGTTTTAGTATGTTAGTCAACATGTCAAAATAAGTGCACTTCTTTAAAACACAACAGAATATAATTAAAATATACAAGTAATGATTAAAAAAGTACTTTAAAGTTAAACTTTTTTATTTGACATTATTACAAAGTGAATTGTACCTAAGTATGTTTTGAAATACATTCATAGAAGTGTACTCTCTTTAAGTACATAAAAAATTGTCTTTTATTTAATTTAATATTATATTATCTCATATACAGTTTTTTTTAAAATATACACTATTTGAAGTATACTGCAAGTGCACATTCAGTACAATTAAACACTTCTTTTTCACATAGGCCAACATTCTCAGATCACAAGTCACAACTTCTCCCCCTCACTGGCTTACCAGCTGTGTCTTTTTACTGAGACAGATCAGCTAATATCATATAAACACTTTATATTTTGTCATTATAATGGTGGTTAAAGGATTATGCAATGCTAAACAAATTTAAAAGGCATTTAGATCAAAACATGCTAGTTCAGAGAAGTCATTCCATCAGTTCTTGAATTTCCTGCATGTATTGTTAATACAGAAGTGAAGAGCACTCTTGAGACCTGGATGGTCGTGCTCAGTAATAGGATAATTAGTCACCCCAGTGGTCCGAATCCATTCACAAGCCCCTTTAACACTAAACATGAAGGCCACAACTATACCCTTTATTTTCAGCTGTATGGATGTGTTTTCAACACCACTAGGCCGAGCCAATATCTTCTTGTCTCTTTTGAAGCCAAGAGGATTTTTGATGTCTAAATGATGGATTCTTGTTTTCCAGCATTTGCACTGTCTGAAATCCCATGTTCTCCTAGATGGATTACAGCCAAGGGAAATCAGCATCTAACACCACACATATCTCAGCTGTCTCAACTCATCAGTCTAAAGCACTCATGGGCCAATATATAAGAGAACATCTAACAAACAGTGTCTGGTTGAACAGACAAACACGGGAAAAACAGATTTCACAACATTTCTATTTTGTTGGCCCTCTGAGCAATATGACATTTAAGTTTAATTACTCCAAGATTTCCAAGAAAATAAAGACTTCCAGTCTTTTCATCAAGGTATTGTAGGGTTTCAGGAGACTTGGAATAGCGTATGAGTCATATGGACCACATTTATGATACATTTATGTGTCCTTTTTTAATCTTGAACGCTTCAGGAATGCTTTCTAAGAATAAAATTCTTCTTAGCTGCTATTTTCTTGCATATTGTCTTCCTCAAGAGAATCTTATCTCTATTTGTTTTCAAGTCAGCAAGTCTTTAGCAAGAAAATAAATGTTCTGTTGAAAATATCTGAGAACTTTTTAAGAATTTTTCAAGATCTGCACTTAGAAACATTCTTGCCATTTTCTTTGGAATTCATCTTAAGAAGATTCTTTCTTAAGACTATTTTCGTAAATCTGGCCTCAGTTCACACACTGATTATAACTGGATGGAGAAGAGCAGCCAGCACATTCCTCAGCAAGTTTCTCCTTTTGTCTTCCTCCAAAATTGTCCAGGTTTGGAACAACATGAGGGTGAATAAATGATGACAGTTTGTATTTTTGGTCAACTGTTCCATTAAAGGAATAGTTCACCCAAAAATTACAATTTGCTGAAAATTTACTCACTCAGGCCAACCAAGATGTAGATGGATCCTACAAACACAGCTTTTTGGGTACGGGTCTTCTGTCTAGGAGCAGGCTCCTCTTCCTCCGCAGCCAGGACTTTGTAATGTGTGCAGAATGTGGTTTTGCATTGTCTTGTTGAAATATGCATGGACGTCCCTGGAAAAGATGTCTTCTTGAAGGCAGCATATTGTGCTCCAAAATCTCTATGTACTTTTCAGCATTAATGGTGCCATCACAGAAGTGCAAGTTACCTTTGCCAAGGGCACTGACACAACCCCATACCATGACAGACCCTGGCTTTTGGACTTGTTGCTGGTAACAGTCTGGATGATCCTTTTCTTCTTTGGTCCGGAGCACACGGCATCCATTCCTCCCAAAAAATACCTGAAATACTGATTCATCTGACCACAGTACACGTTTCCACTGTGTGATGGTCCATCCCAGATGCCTCCGAGCCCAGAGAAGTCGACGGGCTTCCTTCCTTTTGGCACAGTACAGTTTTAACTGGCATTTGTGGATGTAACAATACGTAGTTACCAGTAACTACGTATTGTGGTACTTGACAAAGGTTTGCCAAAGTAGTCCTGAGCCCATGTGGTGATATCGCTTATAGATGAATGACGATTCTTGATGCAGTGCCGCCTGAGGGATCGGAGATCACGGTTGTTCAGCTTAGGTTTGCGCCCTTGTCCTTTACGCACTGAAATTCCTCCGGATTCCTTGAATCTTTTAATTATGTTATGCACTGTTGAAGGTGAAATATCCAAATCTCTTCCTATCTTTCTTTGAGGAACATTGTTTTTAAACATTTCAATAATTTTCTCACGTATTTGTTGGCAAACTGGCGATCCTCGGCCTATCTTTGCTCCTAAAGGACTAGACCTTTCTTGGATGCTGCTTTTGTACCAAATCATAATTACAATCACCTGTTGACATCAACTGTTTCAAATCACATCATTATTTAACCAATTTACCTCATTACTAGCCCTAAATTGCTCCTGTCCCAACTTTTTTTGGAATGTGTTGCAGGTCTGAATGACAGGAAAGGATGTATATTTACAAATGACATGAAGTTGACCAGACAAAACATGAAATATTTTGTGTTCATATTGTCTGCAATGAAATACAAGTCAAAGTAAATTTAGAAATCACTACTTTCTTTTTTTATTTGCGTTTTCCATACTGTCCCAACTTTGGTTGTATAATCGTATATGGGTAACAGAGAAATTACAATTAGCTTCAAGCTACACATGACAATTAATGAGATTAATACAACACTTCTACTTGAATGTCACTGTTAATCACTATTGAGTGTTTGTAATAACTTCTGATTATGATCCAATGTGGATTTTGGTCAAATGATGAGGCAGAAATATGTTGTTAGTAACATTCAAGAAGAATTTTATGTGGAAGATACATAGTTACAACTTCTGTGGGGCGTGAATAAACAGTAATGTAACTAGTAGTGTAACTAATTACTGTTGCCAGAAAGTAATAAGTAAAGTAACAATATTACTTTTGAAAGGAGTAACTAGTAATGAGTAATATATTACATTATTTGAGTAACTAGCCCAACACTGTCCGTTGGTGAGGAAGAGATTAAATGCTCCCTAAATTTATACATTTCCCCAAATCTGTTCTGATGAAGAAACAAACTCATCTACATCTTGGATGGCCTGATAAAATTTTCACTAAATTTTCATATTTGGGTGAACTCTTCCTTTAAGATTTTGCTCTGCAAGCATCGACATCTCCTTCTGACCCTCGTTTAATACTGCTTTTCATTCCACAGTATACATGACAAGACAAACAATATTGCATTGTTAAAACTAAACATATGTGTTTCTCTTTAAGTACTGAAATAACCGTTATACAGCCTCAGTTTTAACACTTTTTTAGACAAATTGAGGTAAATGGCTCACTGTAAATCTCGCTGTTGCGATTTGACTGCAGCCTGCAACCCTTCAGCTTACATTACCATTATGAAACTACAGAGTTCAGCTGCTCGTATTGCATCAACAGGGATAAAAGGCTAATTGCTTCAAGAGAAACACAAATCTGTCTGTGGGATATCCATCTGTGCTCCTTACTGCACTTCTCATTTCAGTCAGGTGCTCCGAGGAAACAGACAGACCTCCATGATGGCATTCTGCTGACATTCCTCTGGATTTGGCCAGATGAATTTTAAAGATGAAGTAAACATCATAAACAGTTAAACACAGTCAACACCATGAACAAATGACAAATGACTAATGCATTCTTTTAGCATTAATCTTGTTGCATTCTTATAGAATTATGGATCAAAAATAGTTTAATTATGAGCCATAAACATAACTCAATTTGACATATAGCATTATCAAAATCTTTTTCATTTTAACTAAGATACCAGGAATTGTCACATGTTTTTTTCTTTTTAAAGATAATTTGAGAACTAGATTTTCCAAGAACTAACACTAACTTCTGAAGAAAAGGCCAGGAAGTCTTTGGAATGGAAACCTGCGATAAGAATTGAATAAAAGCTGCTTCTCAATGTATTTTTTGTTTTTAATGCATGCGTGTACATGGTTAATTCAATTATAATGTGTATTAATACTAGTTTAGATTTTTACACACTTTCACAAACTAGTATTAAAATAGTGCAGCAAGCTCTCTAACTGTACTGTAATTCTGAACAAGTTATTTCCTTGTCACTGTCTGTTTTGTTTATTCTGGTTCTTGTGTGGTTTATACTACTTATGTGTGCTGGATTCTGGATTTTGTTTAGCTTAACTGTAAATAAATCTCTGCGTGTGGATCTTCGGTTTTCATCTGAGTGAGATTGAAGACTTTGCCCAAAAATGGATCAAGCAATGATTCAGAGAAAACACGCTGCATTTGTCTAATTGAAATGTCCTCTGACAACAACACAACAGCCAACCATGTCCAGCTTTGTTTCCAAATGAAGCAAAGACAGTATATTTTATAGTTGCACTATTAGATTAGATTAGATTTAATTTTCTCTAAAGTAAATATTGTCTATAACAATGGTTCTCCAATTTTCCAGTCAAGTACTCGCCTTTATTAAAACATCTCTCATCTAAAAATGTTTGTCAAACTGGCTATCATATCGATTTAAACAGTGCTTGATCTGTTCATATTTCTCTCCTGATTCAGATGAGATGGCATTTTCTCTGGAGAAAGCAATTTTATGGATAGAGGACTCGTCTGAAGTTAAAAACGTCTTGATGGATTTATTATGAACAAGCAGTGGATTACATGTGGATTATTGTATTTTTATCAGCTGTTTGGACTCTCATTCTGATGGCACCCATTCACTGCACAGGATCCATAGGTGAGAAAGTGATGTAATGCTAAATTTCTTATGAAGAAACAAACTTGTCTACATCTTGGGGGTGAGTGAATTTTCATCAAACTTTAATTTTTGTGTTTCTTTCAAAAGTGTAACACTGCAGCACGAAGAAACTCAAGAGCAGCCAGAAATTCCACTGACACTGACCAGGTTTCAACAGCTTCACATTTCCACAACTCCTTTACTTCAGCCTGTTCGTGTCACAGCTGCTGATGGTAATCCTATTTGTTCCAGAGCCATTCAACAATCTACTACAACTTCTAAACCGAGAGGAAGACCCAGGAGATTCACGAGTTCAGCGTCGGGAGCCACTCATAGAGGAGAACCTGTCACATTCAGACCTGCTACTCATATAGCTCCCCACCAAAGGACCCTCTCGCTGGACCTCCAAACCGAGCAGTTAATTACAATCACCTGTTTCTCATTCCTCTATATACTCAGTGTTTATACTCACTGCAAACTTTAGGGCGTTACTTCCGAAATCACTGTCTGTTTTTGGTTATGTTCATTCTTGCCTGATTTGTTCTACATATATACTGTACACGTGAATTTTTGAGATGCCAACTGGAAAACAGAGCATGCACAATATAAACAGTATGCAGCTGTTTCTGGTTCAAAACTTGGCAATAATATTCAAATAAATTAATATTGTATGTAAGACATAAAATCTGACATGCTGGATGTAAAATGGTAATTAAGCTGTACATGTGTCATGTATCTGTTAGTACTGCTGGCTCTTACCTGGCCACAACATGCCTAAGATGAACTGTAATCACTCATTCCTACTACTCAAGAAACTGTTGCTACTTACTAAAGCCTAGTTAGAACTGCAGTTATTTCCAAAAGACATTTCTAGTAGCCTAATCAATCATGCACCAGCACTGCTTGGAATGAGTTATAAAAATGTGTATGTGCCTGATGCTGTATGTATTTAGAACCATAGATAGGACGATAGATAGAACAACAGAACGATAGACAGAAAGACGTAGATAGAACAATAGAAAACAACAACAACAGAATGACAGAACGCTTTTACGTAATGTAAATTATAACACCGGATGCGACCAAATATAATATAGAACCCATTATAATCAGTGATGCTGTGTATACTGAATGTGCGACGCGAGAAATACCCGACAGTAAACTGATGCGTCGTTCTATTAACGACGGACACAAAGCTCAAATGATTTGCAACGGTCGCTTTGTGTAGACTGTTGCGGTGCGATGCGACACGACAACTGTCGCGTCCGGTGTAGACACGATGTGAAGCATCATTCTAAAGCAATGATTGGCCTATCCATCAGACTTTCGATGTGGCCGATATCACGGATAATCCTCAACCCACCAGTAACAGTGCTGAGCTGCAAAACACACCTGCTCAGAGCCAAAACAATAAGCCTTTCTCCTCGTCTGTAACCATGGCGCTCGCACACAGTTATTGTAAATACTGATTCGGGGTTGTCTTCTCTTTTAATTCACTGTGTGTGTCGACTTCAGCGGTTTGGTTACGCTTCGGTCGGTGTGAAGAGTGACACAACGGAGACCCTCAGTCCACATCAACTCCTAAACAAAAGAGAGCAAAAACAAAGCACTCATTGTGGAAATAATATCAAAATGACCTCATTTTTGTATCTTATGTCTAATGGGAGAAGCTGTACCTGTCTGTTTTTATTGTGCAATGACACCTGAGCTCTATTCTCCACATATTTTGGAATTAAAAAAAAAAGCAAATGTAAAAAGAAAAATATATAGATTGCAATTATCATATGCTTATATTAGTCTATATGTAATAATATAAATATTAGCATTCTTATGCTTTTTAATTATTATTTTTTTACATTTAATAAGAGGGTTCAGTATTTGTCTCTCATCATACTGTACATGCACATTTCACATTTACTCTCTTGTATACGTTACACATGACTGAAAGAACAGGACCGTGAGCCTTTGTATTTGGATTGAATCCAACATAGTACATATCTGTAACAGCACATGGAGCTGATTACACTGTGAAAACCAAAGCATTGATCCTCAATTACCTCACTACCAAACACTGGCTGTTAAGATCATGACCCACATGGGAGAGACAAAGCATTAATTTTCATGGTTAACAGCTGCCATTTACAAACTACACCAACCTGCAGAATGCAAGTCTGATTGTGACAACTTTACTGTTCATTTGAGCTAATTTTATGGTACGACCACTGTTCCTCATTCCAGCAAACTGAGCCTCATTCATGACTGCAACACAGTGGCTTTGTGCAGTTTACCAAGAACCGCTTTGCTAAAGCGAGTATTATATCAACCTGCTGTTCTTCATTCTACTAGTTAATGAGGTCAACTAGTTGAAAATTGTATAATTTAATACATTTTTGTTTGAAGTAAAAGCTTCTGTGAAGAGTTTTGTCTTTAAATTAATACTGAAAACATTTAGACAGATTATTTTGTAAATTTTTAACATTAGCATTGTTTTTGTTGGGGGAACCAATTCCTAACTTTCTAGGAACATTCTTTATAGGTCTTATTTTTACACTATAACCATAAACTAACATTGTCAGAATGCAGGTAAGAATAAATATAGGTGGGGAAAAAGAGAAAGCATTTTTTAAGGCTCAAGTAATTCTAAGCAGTCAAAGAGCTGCTGACTCCAAGAATGAGAGATGGATTCTTCTGCCAGCTCATGCTCAGAATACCTTAGTGTTCAGTAAACACAAAGGCCCCTGAACTCAACTCAAACAAGGCCCAACAGGCTGGGAAGGTCAAACTGTGAGGAACAGCTGAACTCTGAAAGCCGTGAGTGAAAGTGTTGTGATCTGTCCACCATGATACCCGAGGATGGCTTGTCTCTATGACTGACATCCCTTTCAGGGCATAATCCTTTAAGACTCGAGCAATATTTACTAAGGTATCATTTGACTGCTCTTAGGTACAGTATTCAGTAGTCAACATTTGAAGTGGATCAAAAAAGTTAATCAAAGTTGTCCTCCTAAGACAAGAACGCATTTTGGTTTTAGGTTTTAGGGCAACTTTGATGAAGGGTTTTGATCCACTTCAAATGTCGACTACTGTACATCTTTGTATGGTTTCTATGGATATGAAAAAAAAATCAACATTTACTCTAAACTTTAAGTTTTCGGTCACATTTTATTTTAAGGTCCAATTCTCGCTATTAACAAATTATTAACTATGACTTTTGCCTCAATAAACTCCTAATTTGCTGCTTATTATTAATTAGCGAGGTAGTTGTTAAATTCAGGTACTGGATTAGGGATGTAGAACATGGTCATGCAGAATATGTGCTTTATAAGCACTAATAAACAGCCATTATGTTAATAATAGGCATGCTACTAAGCAACTACTTAAGAGTTAGAATTGGTCCCTATACTAAAGTGTTATCAAGTTTTCTAATTATTATTTAACTTATACGCAGCATAGTGACTTTATCTCCATCAAATAAAAATCTACTAGGCTAAATAGCAAATAAATAATTTTATATTGCATATAAAAAAATAAGGTAACACTTTAGAATAGGGAACACATATTCACTATTAACTACAACTTTTCCCTCAATAAACTCCTAAGTTGATGCTTATTAATAGTTAGTAAGGTAGTTGTTAAGTATGGGGTCAAATTAAGGGATCTAAAATATGGTTGTAATGAATCCGTTCCGTGACCTTCCGTCCGATTGCCACCAGAGGTTGCCCTTCCATTATATTGACCTTCACACCACACAGACTGTTACACATCACCCTGGACTGCATTTCCCATCATCCATTGCACTGATTACACACAGCTGTACCAATCACACGCTCACCTGAAACTATTACACACACTATATAACACCCACTCAGATCCTGCTCAAATTGCCGAGTATTGTCTGTGTTTATTGCTCTCCTAGTGATAGCACTTTACGGAGCCAGTTTATTATCTGAGTTTAGTCTAGTTAATCCTGTTTATTGCCTTAGTCGTTCGTGTCTTGTTCCTAGCCTGTGTATCTCGTTTCTTGTCTGATCTCTGCCTGCCCTGAAGCTTATCTGCCTGTCTTGGATTTATCTCGTCTTGTCGTTTGGACTATGTTCGCACCTTGCCTGGACTACTCTTGTTATCGGATTACACCTCTTTGTCAAGCCCTCTGGATATTGTTAGCCGTCGATCGACCACGGCCGTTTTTGGATTTCTCTTTTGTCTCGCCTGTACCATACCTGTTTGCCATTGTCAGAACCTTGCCTGTTTTATTACCATGTTTAAAAATAAAGCTTTGCATATGGATCCGTACGCCTCTCGTCTCGTCGGCCCCGTTACAATGGTAATGCAGAAAAAGGCATTAATATGAGGTTTATAAATACTAATAAACAGCCAACATGCTAGTAATATGCATGCTAATAAGCAACTGGTTAATAGCAATAATAGGTCCTTAAAATAAAGTGTTACCAAAAATACAAAATTAAATTGAACAACAATCAGGTGATCATATCTGCTAACATTTTCAAACATTAAATATGAAAAAATAACATTTATATTATGTTCACATGCAAAACATAACCCAGACTATAGTTTTACATGCATTGAACAACAAAATTCAATGAAATTACTCAAATTGATTCAATTCTGCAACAGCGAATAACTGTTACTTGATTGCCATTTAAGCTTTACTGCCAAAAGGTTCCTTTGATTTCTGTTTGATCTGATTTTCACTGGCTTGTTATGGAAATTCCAGTTCTCTGAGCGTATGATTTTCACAAATCCTGGAATGAAACACCATACATGACATATTCATGCATGACTGCTTGTAATCCATCTTGGTGACATACATTCCTGAAGACTGTAGCAGCATGATGTAAGACAACTCAAATTGGGTTGTTAAGCAGAAACTAAATCATATAGCATTACATAGTGTAAGACAGGATTTCCTGAAACAACTTCTGCTACTCAGCTGTCCTATTAGCTGATTTGCATGGTCATATGTCCATTCCTTCTCTTTTCCTTGGATTATTAGGACATAGTACTACTTTTACGTATGTAGTCATGTTGTGTTGGTTCAGCTCAAGCTCACAGTGAGGGCAGTGGGGATGTGCTCTTAAGATTTTACTGCAGTGCTCTATACGAGTTTCATTTATAACAGAGATCAAGCCAATTCTCAAGCGCTCCAGCAATGATGTTATCGCAAATGTGTTTTCCACTTATGATTTGTTCAGGTAAAGTGGTCTGTTCAAGTCTAAATTGCTGCCGGATATTTTTTCAAGCTTTTGGCATTGTTCAATTAACTTTAATGTGCATATGCACATTGTTATTTATGGTTATAAAAGCTCTTTTAACTGATTTTCATTTGCTGTAGATAATCTGGAGTAACAAAATGAATTGCAAAGGTTACAGAGCTGAGTAGGAGTATAAAATACAGTAATTACAGCAACAGTGTGCGTTATAGAATTATAGACCTTTAGTTGTGAGTATATGGGTAAGCAGAATGAAGAAATGCATATGAATATTTTCTGCTGGGTTGAAATGGGGATTTCCATTCTAGAAATCACAGATGCATTGGACTGCCAACAGAATGAGTCAATGGAACATCCATTACATAATGGGTCTGTGAAAGTGAAATGTGAATTAAATCACAGTCATGCTGTCATTAGTCCCCGTGTGCATATAAATGTGATGTCCTGCATCATCAGGATGCAGTTATTCAGAAAAGTCAACTGCAAATATAACCAGTGTTCTACACCAAGAATTTGTAGAATAATTATTTAACTTTATAATACACACGTTTTTTTAAAAGAAGTCTCTTACATTCAACAGGGCTGCATTTATTTGATTAAAAATACAGTAAAACAGTAATATTGTGAAATATTATTACAATTTAAAAGAACTGTTTTCTTTTTTATATATATATATATTTTAAAATGTGCTTTATTCATGCAAAGCTGTATTTTTTTAGCATCATTACCCCAGTATTCAGTGACACATGATCCTTCAGAATTCATTCTAATATGATGATTTGGTGCTCAAGAAACATTTATAATTGTTATCAGTTTTAAAAACAGCATATATTTGAAATAGAGAAAAGTCATTTTTAATCAATGTAATGCATTATTACTGAAGAAAAATATTAATTTATTTTAACAAAAACTAACTGACCCCAAAACTTTGATCAGTATTATAAATGCATGTATTATCAGCAAATTAAAGGGATAGTTCACCCAAAAATTTAAATCACCCCATGTTTTGCTCACACTCAAGCCATCTTAGGTGTATATGATGTTTTTCTTTCAGATGAATGCAATCATAATTATATAAAAAAATGTCCTGGCTCTTCCAAGCTTTATAATGGCAGTTAATGGAGGTCAAGATTTTGAAACAAAATAAATCCATCAGAAAAAGTTCTCCACTGGGCTCTGGGGGGTTAATAAGGGCCTTCTGAGATGAATTGATGCATTTGTGTAAGAAAAACATCCATATTTAAAACTTCATAAACCGTAATCTCTAGCTTCCGCTAACTGTCGTAGGGTGTAGGCATACCGTAAGCACGGTGAGAATATGCTAGAGAACGGTGAACGTGATTTCACCAAGTATATGTTCCTGGATCAACATCCTTGTTGATCCTGGAACAACATTCCAATCAACAATCAGAATTGAAGGATAACTTTTCAGGAAATATCTGTTTTAGGCTTACAATCAGGGTTAGGTGCTTCTACACACTTGTTAATCAGCTATCATTTCACACTGATTTTAGGAATAAATTATGGGTAGGTTTAGGGGTAGGGGTTTGGTTAAGTCTATATTTTTGGACAGTAATGTTGATCCAGGATCAACAAAAGATGTTGATCCAGGAACATGTCTTAATTGGAAAAATCACGGTGACTGCTAGAGAACAAAGTTTTGTTTACAGCAAAGGAAAACCAGTCTCCTCTTGGCTTATATCAAAATCCGCCGACATTTTTCTTCACAAATCCTCGTTTCTTACTTCTAATTCATGACTGGTGTTTTGTATTGCTCTCTGCGTTTCCGCGTTTGTCACTTCTCGCAGGAGTTTACGCTAAGCCTACGTCATCCGCTGGAACACCACTCTCTCGTGAACACGTGTATGCATTTTTTGATACAAATGCATAGCTTCACTTCAGAGGGCCTTTATTAACCCCCCGAAGCCGTGTGGAGTACTTTTTATGATGGATGGATGCACTTTTTTTTGCTTCACAATATCGAACCCCATTCACTGCCATTATAAAGCTAGGAAGAGCCAGGACATTTTTTTAATTTAACTACGATTGTATTCGTCTGACAGAAGAAAATCGTAGCCTATACACCTAGGACGGCTTGAGAATGAGTAAATTGTGGTGTAATTTTAATTTTTGAGTTAACTATCCCTTTAAGCTGTCTGTTTTTGGATCTTTTGCGAACTCAGTAGCCTATAATTTGATACCAATCCCATTTAGTGCAGTAAATGAAAGACTTAAAGAACTGAGAAAGAATCAATTCTAATAATCTATGGTCTTGCTGTTCAAACTGAAGGATTTAATACATAAACATTAACTTAAAGAAATAGTTCACCCAAAACAATCCTGTCTTCAGTTACTCATGCTCTTTTGAAAGCCTGATAAAAAAAAGGTTAATTGTCACTTTTTAACTCAATTATAACAATTCAGACTTTTTTTTGCAATTAGATTTAAAGAGATAAACTCATAATTCTGACTTCTTTCCTTAAAATTGCAAGATTACATCTTTACATCAATAAACTCAGAATTCTGCCTTTTTCACAATTCTGAGTTTATATCTTGCACCTTCGAGTTCTCATGAGATCTCGATATTCTAAAATCTTGCAATTTTTTTTAATCCTAGCAGAAATGGGCTTCCATGCTCTTGTGTTGTTCCCAATGAGCTTCTTTCCTTTGTGAGGAACTTTTCAACTTTTTTAATACACTACAAGTAAATGGGGTCCAAAACAACACAGCACAGCACAGCACCCCAATGACTGTCTTTGTATGAAAACAGACATTTCTCAAAAGGTTCGAAGAGTGTGATTTTCATTTTTTTGTGAACTATTTCATGAGAGATGCTCCAGTATTGACGCCCATCATGAAGAATAATTGCACATTAAACTGTCATCATTGCTTTCTATGTCAAATTGCACAACATTAGTGAAGTGGAACCAAACTTCAAAGTCTGTCGACTCCATAAAGAGCAACATATCACTGACATCAGTTTTCTACCTTAGACCTGCTCAGGCACGTTTGAACATTAACACACTAAACAATACTACAGTCATCATCCTCCTCCATGGAAGGATTCCCAATCTTTTCCTAAGTAATGCTTTAAACAGTTCCTTCACTGGAACTGTCTGTATCTGTTTTGAGTAAAGTCTTCCAATAACAACTAAAGAGGAAAAGTTTAACTCACACACATTACGTTTAAATAGAATAACTAATAAACAATTACTATCGTAGCACTTCCGCAGCAGCTGGCTGCAGTTGGAAATGTACTCAGGTGTTTCCCACCGATTCCTGGGAGAGCTCGGATCACTGTTTTCCACATAGACGTATATTGAAGTGGTATTTCAAAACCTTTCGCTACATGACAGGCCTGAGTCATTAATCAAGAGCTGAACTACACTGAAGTTTCTATAAGAGCCTTTAAGACCACTGACATTCCAATCTGTGCTATGCTGAAATAATAGGCTTGCTGTTTTCATTTAGCTCTTTCATCCATCATATTATAATTGGCCGCTCAAGGGAGTGATTCTGCAAGATCTTTAAACTGTGTTTTGGACTTTCTTGACGAGCACTTACTCATTCACTGCTCACAATGTCCTTTCAGACTTGACATAATGAAGTGTTGTTAGGGCTTTTCATGGCATTTTGTACTACACTTCTCTGCTGCATTCAGCAGTATTTAACATGTAGCTTTTTAGGAACTGCCAGAGAAAAGGTTCTCATTGATTTTCAAAAGCAAGTCATTTTTTTCAGACTTTAATTGGTTTTTAGGATCATTGCAGCTATATGCATCAGAAACTTCAAAATTAATAAATTAATTAAAAATTAAAATACTCCAGAAAGAAGATGGAAATGTTTGGATCACATTGTGAAACTAAAATATCAGGCTGACAAAATGAACATGTTTAAATTGTGACATCAATAAGGGGACAGTTCAACCAAAAATGAAAATTATGTCATTAATCACTTATTATTTATTGTCGTTATGAAGTCAAAATCCTGTCATTATTTAGTTATGACTATTACACTCTAACTAGTTTAATTGTCCAACAATTTTTTTTCAGTAAATTTATGATTTTATGAAATGTATAATCATTTTTACAACACAATTTAATTTCTATCACATCTCAAATTATATGTTTAATATCATTTTGTGATGAAATTATATTTTAAACACTTTGAATAAAATTTTAATTTTTGCCATGTTGCCATGTCTATGTTCATTCATAGATGGAATTTTAAGTGTCCTAAATACACTTAAACACAATAAACTTTTTTCATCATTTGACAAAATTACAGCTTAACTGGAAAAAAAATTGAAATATTCTGTTTTATGTTTTAAAAATGACAATGTTTCAAAAATGGAAAGAAATCAATTTCACAATATATGCACTGAATAAAATGCAATGGATCAACAATATGTAATAAGTCATATTTTTATGATGGATTTTTCTATTCACACTCTGGGTCTGTGAGTAAAATAAGATAGATTTTTACAAAATCACAGTCAATTTTATAATTATCTCTCTAAAAACAGAGTATTAATATGTAGGTTAATTACATAAGCCTTTTAAGTTGTTCAGCCAGTGTTAGTGTTCAACCTCAAAGGCTAATATTCCATAATGTGCCTGTTCAAATGTAAAGTTCACATAAATAGTAATTGTTTCAGTACACACAAGCGACTCAAAGACGATCGTATCTCCACAACATCTGTACGAGGTTTAGCACCGGTACAAAGAGAATTTCCTTCTCTGAACAGTAAGCATGGCTCACACACACACACAAAAATGCTGTGGCCACAGATGTTTTAAAAGCTGTCAAAACAACTATGCTAATACAACCATGTGCCTCCCCGAGGTCACTAATTATATAAAGCCTTTAGATGGCAGAACAGCAACATTCTCAGAGGTGACAACACGCAGGTCCGCTCGCAATTTTGCTTTGACCTTTCTCTTGCAAGTCACCAGCGTTTCTCATTTAAATGTCAACACCTTGATTTAGACAGGCTAATGCACAGAAAAATGTGAAAACGCATGCATTACAGCTTTTGAATTTCAATGGCTGCAGTGGAAGAAGCATTTTAGGTAGAATGTAATGCGTTTCATAGTAGAGAGCCACTGTTCTGGATCATTCACACAGAACATTAGCTTCATCTACATGAGAACATGTGTTGAGGGAAAATACATATTCTGCCCTTGGAAGAAACTGAAAACAGATTCACATACTGCATAAATGTAGACATGTGTAACAGCTGAATACCTGCTATATGTTGTTCTGTACAATAAAGAGCACAGCTTAAAGGAATAGTTCACTCAAAAATGAATATTTGCTAAAAATGTACTCACCCTCAGGCCATCCAAGATGTACAGTAGATAAATTAGTTTCTTTAAACAGATTTGGAGAAATTTTGCTCACCAGTATAGACTGTGCAGTGAATGGGTGCCGTCAGAATGAAAGTACAAACAGCTGATAGAAACATCAAATTTATCACAAGTAATCCACACGACTCCAGGCCATCAATTAATGTCTTGTGAAATGAAAAGCTGTGTATTTGTAAGAAACAAAACCATCATTAAGACATTTTAACTTTAAACATCTGTTGTCCTCTCACATCAAAATTCAATGATATATTTGTTTGGGGCTGTTATTGACTGTCTTGGCTTGTAAATGGTGTTTGATCCGTGCATATTTTTCTCCTGATTCAGACAAATAGAGAATAATTTTTCACTGTAGAAAGCAACATTAAAACCTTAATGATGGATCTGTTTATTATAAACACAGCTTTTTACCTTACAATACATTAATTTATGAAGTCATAGTTGCGTATTATTGTGATGTTTTTATCAGCTGTATGGACTCTCATTCTGACGGCACCCATTCACTGCAGAGGATCCACTGGTGAGAAAAGTGATGTAATGCTAAATTTCTTCAAATTTAATGAAAAAACATCTACATTTCCGATGCCCTGAGGGTGAATAAATTAAGCACATTTTAATTTTTGAGTGAACTATTGCTTTTAAACTCAAGGCATAGTACTTCATATTTATTGAAGATCTTTCATACTACACTGTGAATTGTCTTCTGATGCAGAATATGTACCATTTCAGCCTTTCACACTTCAGGACATATTAATAAATGTTCTGTCAAAATACACAATATCATATCTGTTTGTGTATATTGAGCCTTTGAAAGTAACAAATTGGATACAAAGAGGGAGATACAGTATCTAACCCAACATAACGCAAAGACCAATAGTGTGTTGACAGTTATACCATAAAACAGAAACAGTCGAGAGGAATTGCTTTGCTTAGTGAACCATAAACAAGGGATCGAAGATAGAAATGGGTATGTTGGGTGGTGAGATGGTCTCAAGACAAAGTCTTCATAAGTTGTAAATAAAACAAGATTATTGGTGTATGTTTTACAAGAAAATACTATTTCAGTTCACATACTTTTAATTAATTGTGTTTCTTTGTAATTAATTGTGAAATTTACTGGCAATTTCTAACTATGAATGTTTCTATATTTTTTCAGTGTACAAGAATCGAGTATGAAGACTGACGGCTTCCCACAGGAATGATGCGATACAGCCAAACAATTATTTTGAGGTTTCAGACCACCATCTCAATGTAAACAAAATCACAGCCAACACAGATTTGTTAATTATTCAATTAAAGCTATTTTACTTAGTGATTTGTGGAGTCAGTGTGGCAAGACATTTGCAACAGTCATGAAGTATGTTGAATGAGTTGGTACAAAAAAAAACTTGGTTTATCATATGCATTGGTTAATGTCTGCTGTAGGTCGCTCAATATGCCTCTTGTGACTTGCATGTCTCTTCTGAACAATTCAAGAATAATTGTCTATAATCTATGACATTGTGCTCCAACTATTTGTTTTTGGCTCCAAACACTTGCTTAAAAGTAACAATTTGGCATTTTATCTCTACTCAATCCACTTCACTTGAAGGGAACATACATAAGCTTGAGCACTCAGCCCTTGTTTTGATCGTGTAAGCTGATAAGAGCATTTAAAAGCAGTTGGCAAACTGTTAAACAACACAGGCCTTTGGGAACGAGAGAGGTCATATGGGCCATTAGTGTCACTCAATTATGCTAAGAACCCTTGAGTAAAACCAAACAATCACAACATCCCTGCTAATGACGTAACAAATCAGTGTTTGTTGTAGACATTTAAACAGTATAGATAAATCTAACTCTATATTTGTCTTAGCAATTACATCAATATTTATAGTTCTATCATTTATCATGATGACTGCAAGCAAATTGGATCAGACAACTTTGATTTTCCATCTTATTTATGTACACTACGCAGTGTCAAAAACTGGCCAGGCAACCTAAAATGCACTTGATGCGATAACATCTACATGAAAAGATTTATTAAAATCACTTAAGTTATTTAAAATAACTAAAGCATCCTGACAACAGACTACACCATTGAATGTCATCTTTTAAAGACCTAATGAAAATTAGAGGTCATCTCTTTGCAAAGAAATGTCCTAATTTGCCTAAAGTTACACTATATACTATATAAACTTCATTCATTTATTTAATATGTATTACTGTTGTACATTTTAAATCTTTATATCTTTATATTTCAATTTATAAATACACACATACAGTATATTCACTACATGGACAAAAGTATTGGGACACCTGACCATTACAACAACAGGGACTTCAGTGACATTGCATTCTAAATACATAGGCATTGATCTGGAGTTGGTCCCCTTTACAGATATAACAGCTGTCTGGAATATTATATCTGTGGGAATTTTTGCCCATTTATCCAGTAAAGCATCTGTGAGGTCAGGTACTGTACTGATGTTGAATGAAAAGGCCTAGCTCACAATCTTCAATGGTTTTGATGTAAGGGCTTTGTGCAGTCAAGTTCTTCCACACCAAATGCATCCAACCATGGATGGACCTTGCTTTGTGCAATGGGGCACAGTCATGCTGAAATAGATAAAGACCTTCCCCAAACTGATCCCACAAAGTTGGAAGCACAGCATTGCCCAAAATGTCTTGGTATGCTAAAGCATTAAGAGTTCCCTACACTGGAAGCAAAAGCCCCTGAAGAACAGCCCCATATATTAGGAATTCTCCACCAAGTTTTACAGTTGGCACAATGCTGTCAGGCACACTGTAAAAACTGTCAGGGATTTACAGGATTAAAAAGTCTTATTTTCAATAAATTACTGTAGTCAGAAATTTACTGTGAAATAGAGTCTTTTTTTCTTTTTCTTTTTTTTTTTTTTACAAGTGACTGTGAATGAACAGCAGAATGATGCTTACATTAAAGTAATTTACTGCTCTTTTTTTTTTTTACTGTGAATTCGCATTATAAAATTCTCTTTAACTGTGCCACTGTGAAAAAAATTGTTGTTTACTACTGCAATTGTTTTGAAGTCACCTTAATGGTGATTAGTATTTGTTTGGGATCTTGGACCTTGTATATTCATATTTAAATTTCTGATAACCATGGCTGAAGTGTGACAAATTAAAACATTTGTCAAAATGATGACAAGCTAGACTATGAAATAAGCTTATTGCCTGGCTTTAAGTTAATCATATTATTCTTAACATGAACATGAAGATTTTATTTTAGCATTATTTAAGCATGAAGATTAATCAATACCTTATTTCATATTCATAACTGTTTGTGTGTGGATCTTTCACAATAATGAAGAAACTGATGAGATATGTCTTTGAAAGATGTGACATCAATACTGGACATAAAAACATAACAATGGTAACACTTAACAAATAAAATCAACACTTACAACATAAACCAACATTACAAACTGCAGTAATTTCACACTGATATTTTTAAGATTGCAGGTAAGTTCTCCTGGCATCTGCCAAACCCACACTCACCCATCAGACTGGCAAACAGAGAATCGTGAATTCATCACTTCACAGAAGAGGTTTCCACTGCTCCAGAGTCCACTATTGTCCATTGGACTATGTGATGTGAGGCTTGTATGCAGCTCCTCAGCCATGGAAACCCATTTCATGAAGCTCCCACCGCACACTTTTTGTGCTGATATTAATGCTAGTAAAAGTTTGAAAATCTTCAATTATGGAATCAGCAGAGCATTGGCAACTTTTACGAATGCGCCTCAGCACTCTGTGACTTTACCTTTTGTGGCTGAGATGCTGCTGTTCCTAAAAGCCTCCACTTTCCAATAAAACCATTTACAATTGACCGTGGAACATCTAGCAGGGATGAAATTTCACAAACTGACTTATTGCAAGGGCAGCATCCTATCACAGCACCAAGCTTGAATTCACTGAACAACCTTTTTTTCACGAATGTTTGTAAATGTGGCAATATAGGTCTGATCAATAATTAAGAGGTGTGTCCCAATACTTTTGTCCAAAAACTTTTGACTCATCCTGCACTTTGTCCAATCAGATGTTCTTTAGAGTGACATTATGTGCTAAACAAAACTATCACATTGCAACTGGAAATATGTCATCACAGCCTTGTCAAGTGATTTCATGCAGTCTGATCAAGTAGAAATAGACCCTTAAGTTAACAACTGCACATTTTTACTGTTTACACTGTATCTTCCATCATGATCTGAGATAAGCATTCATGTGACAGATTTGATTGATTTGCAGATGACTAACACATTTGGATTCTCTGACCATTTCTGAGACATGACTCACCCCTAATATCAACACCCACAATGCACTGCAGAGCTCCACCAGCTCTCCTCCATTAGATGATCTAACTCACTGGCTCTTCTTTGACCATGTCATAAAAAGCGAGAGCACATGAGGAATGCAGAGAGAAAGAGGCCAGTAATCTCTGAGCTGGAAGGTGGGACTCGTGCCTGAACAGGGCTGGCCCGTTTCCCCAATGCTGTGGGAAAACGCCATGGCAACCCAGTGTTTCAGCACTCAGACTGGGTGGAGAGGGAGTTTATATAGCTGAAGAGAGCAAGAGAAGCAGCCAGCGTCTGGCAGATGTATGCTGGAGGTCAGCTGAACACCTGTCTCTAGCTCTCTCACAGCGCAGCCAAACTTCTCACTCATTACTCACCACAACAGTTACGTGTGTTTAGAAAAAAAGGTATATCTTGTGTTGTTTTAGTTCTCCACCGGTTATGGTCCCAATTATGTCATTGCGAAGTTTAAACAGACTGATGATTTCATATGTAATACTGCACCATCATTTACTGTCGTTATTAAACAAATGCAACGATTAAACATCTAGTGCTCGTATTTCACATGTATGTTTTTAATTAAGTCAAATGAAGGCCCACCTAATATGATCTACATTACGTCATTCATGAGGAATGTCCAGGTTCCTGTCTGTGATTCTATGTAAACGAAAAGGGACAAGCTGCCACATATGACATGCCAGTGAAGTTTGATAATTAAAATCTTTCCAGCTGGTTTTCAGAATTTAGGTACACTGTGTGCTCTGGCAACATTCTCATCAAGAGACGTCACTCACAGCTAGTGACTTTTACTCTGCACAACTAAAACATTTCCCTTGTACTGTATTCAAACAACTTTATATTCAACTCGCTTTGGAGGATTGCATTATTTTATCCAAAGATAAACTTTTAGGGTTTAAATAAAAATGATTTCATCAATTGTCATGTCATCCGAATGTAAATTCTGTCTATAAAAGACAGATTTTATTTTTTTATTTTGGGCAGAATCTCTAAGCTGCTCTTTTGAGAGCATTCAATGAAAATGGAAAGCGTTAGGCTTCACAAATCGCAATAATGTCATAAAACTATTTATAAAGCATAAGAGTAGTCCATCCCATTTGTACACTATATTCTGACTGTGCAATAACTGAGAAACATACTAAAGTAGTATTTTTATAAAATAAGATAAAATGACCTTGGTGAATAAAGTGACCTTTTGGTCTTTTTGGACTTTTTGATATTAATGTTGTTGTTTCTTCCATTAAAAGCCCATCCTATGTCTGCACTATATTCCACATGTGCAATGACGAAGAAATATACAAAAAATAAATAAATAAAATAAAATAATTTGGACTTTAAGTAATAAAAATTAAATTTAATTAAATTAAATATAAAGCAAAAGTAAAAATTAAATAACAAAAAAAAATATCTGAAAAAGAAATGTGAAAGAAATTACCTGAAAAAAACAACAACAACCTCTTTGAAAAATATATAAAGTAAAATAGAAGTAAAAATAAAATAACATACAATAAAATGCAATGACCTTAAAATGACCATCAAAATAAATAAATAAATAAATAATAATAAAATAAAATATATAAAGACAAAAATATATAAGTAAATTCAAATGACTTTTTGGGATAAAATTACCTTTTAGTCTTGTTAGATGTTTTGACATTAAAGTTTTCCATTAAAAAAAAACAATGATCTTGGTGGGAAAAAAGAAACAAAAAGACTTTTGGGTGGTGCAGGACATTATGTCATTGTGAAAGTTGAGACTGTCCTCCAGGTGGTCCAAAAAGAGGATATTGATGCAAACACTTTAAAGTTTTAAAAACGTCTTCTAGCCTGGAAAATCTACATTATATCTTCACACAGTCAGCTCTAATCAAAAGTATTTTGCAAGGCTATTATACTAGTGCCAGCAGTGTGATAAAGCATAAAAGTACCTTACTTTTACAAAATGAATATTTTTAATGCAAACTTATTCCAATTTCAGTTTATCAAACCACTCTCTCAAAATCACAGACGCTCATGCACTAGGAAGGACTAATTCAGTGCCTAAACAAAAGTGAAAAAAGCCAAAAGCCTGAACAAAACTAACCTTCTTTACACAATCATTCCAGCTTTAATCACAATGTGAGCCAAAATCACGATAACCTTTCCTCTGAGACGCATTATGCATCTCAGCTGTAGATTCTCCGCCTCTCGAGCAGAAATGCTTATTATGGTCATTTGCAGTTCAGATGAACAAAACGAGCATCTAGGGAGAAGGTGTGGTGGACGATAATGAAACCTGAGAGTCCTTTATCGCCTGTCCTTTAAGCTCATATTTAGCAATATGAGTAAGCTAATGCTTTCATCACACGGCTATGGAGATTAGCAATGAAAACAATATCTAATTTAATTGTGCTTGGCAGGATCAAATTGACCTTATCTCTTGGCTGCTTCCCTCAGAATGGGTTTTTAATGCATTCATTTGTGCATGAAAATTGAAAGCATGTGCAGAGATTCCATATAACGCTCAGTTCAGCGAGTGCTTTGAGGATTTGGTGGTCTTATAATAATTGCACAAGAGGTGGTCTCATATGTGTGCTGCGGTTCTCCCAGCCTCTCCCATGATGTTATGAGGGATGAGGTCACTGTTGTCATTATGTGTGCAGAAGGAGCAGGGGTCCTGTCTGTCTCTCTATGAGCACAGGTGCAGGGTGTACTCTCGCTCCTGCAGAACAGCGGCTCATTGAAAACATGAGTGTCAAGAGCAATAGTCTCCTGCGCTCAAGCCTGCTCCGCTCACATCAGCACACACGTCCCAGTGCAGGAAAGAACATGCATGTTATTGAACGTATTGCACGTCATGCTTATCTACAACTAATGAAGCAGAAAAAAAGACTCTATAATAACCTGCGCTTTACAGTTCAATTCATTAACATGATTTATGAATACACTTCTTCGTACTAATATACTAATAGTATGGTATACTATGCTTTTAACATTTTGTATATATTAACATTTGTTAATGTATTACGAATTAACATTGAACAACTTAATGAATGAATCTTTGTGGTATGAACTAACTAAACCTTCACTGAACCTAATTAAAAGTGTTACAAATGTGTATATTTCTTTATAAAATTATACTTAATACACATTAACAGTGTAATTATATATATAAATATATGAATGGTAAAGACTTAACTAATATATTTTAATTAATTAATATTAAATATGTTACACATACATTATGCTGGTTGAATTTAAATATAAAGCCATTAATATTACGTATAAATATATATAATTAATATACTTTATATTATAGCCTACTTTAAGTATTTTTTATTATTTTTAATGTATATATGTATTATGTGTGTGTAATGTTAATGACTTAATATACTTTAAAAACACTTGATTAAATATTTAATACTTAAATATACTTTAAGTCATTCATTCAATTAAAACTTATTAAAACTTTATTTTATTTAATAAATAAACATTGTTCCATTCTCTGCACTGAAAAAAATTATACTAATTTTTTTTAAGGTAAGTGGTTGCAAACAATTTATTTTAGCTATATTTAAATAAAAAAGGTTGAATATTAGTCAACTAAATTTGTTTATTTAAATGTTGCTAAAATAAGTTGATTGCTTAAAAAACACTATGAATGATTTTTTACCATTGCTGCTTCTGCATGAAAACGGTCTGATATTGTGTTGTATCTGAGATCCACTGAAGTAAGAATGATTTATGGCAAATTCCATGCAAGGTGAGTCATACTAATGCAATAATTTTTCATGTGTGATAATTATATCTTGCATGTTTCCTGTTGAATGAGGAGGTGAGACAGCTCCCATCCTTATCATTAAACTAGCAGTACAGGACACTTCAGTCTCCCACGGCAAATAGCTGCTGTCAAGATTCGAAGCACATGTTGGGAAGTTTGATTGAGCCCAGTATAATCGTATCACTCAGCCGAAACCTGAGACACACCGGAGGAAACGTGCCTATGAGTCACATCAACACCCAGCATCCCTCAGTCTATACATTAGGTCAGAAGGGCAATGCTGTTGTGCAAGAGCGCATTACCTCATTAACCAAGCATGTGAACCGACAAAAGACACTGTATTTCTGTTTCAAAAAAAGAACATTTCACATAATAATAAAGAGCGATAACCCATCAACACTCACATTAGGAATTACTGTCACTTAATTGTTTATAAATGATTCTTAGGTCATTGCCACAAAATCTGATCTCACTCAGACAAAATGTTCAGTGTAATCATGCTGTCGGGAAATTTTCCTGAACCTTGAAATGCTAAGGCAACAGATATTATCATGTAAATATTTCCTGGGAGCCTTTTGTGATTATAAGAACCAAGCGAGATTTGGACAGAAAGTCTACAGCAGTCAGACTCCTGTTCTCCCAGAGGATGATGACAAAATATAAAAGCATTTTCCCACCAAAGGGCTGAGGAGAAGGAGCAGGTGCGGTTGACAAATAAATTGATCGAAGGAAAAACTCAGCTTTCTCCCACTGGATCAGGTTTTATATTGTCCTAATGGTGTTTACTAATGACCTGAGCGATGCTTAAAGTATCATTAATCATACTTCATCAAAGTGGAAGATTCTTTAGTAATAGTTCAAATATTGAGGAACATGTAGTATGTGTTGTGAATTACAGACTATGTTTAAAATGGAATACAAGCATATTATTTATTACTAAAGATTATGAGAGTACGTTTTACAAGAAAATACTATTTCAGTCATTCAACTTTAAAATTTTGTGTTTAATTCAATGTGTTACTTGCTGTTTCTTTGTAATTATTTGTAAAGTTTACAAGTAATTTCTGAGTGAAAACTGTTCCAAAGTATACTGACTACAATTTAGAAAAGTAATTAAAACAATAGGGTTGTTATTTAACATATAGCACACTATATTGGTTATGTTGCTTATTTAAAGGGGTCATATGATGCGATTTCTTGTTTTCCTTTTCTGTAGTGTGTTATGTAGCTGTTTGTGCATGTATACGATCTGCTGAGTTACAAAGCTCAATTTATTCTATCTAAAAGAGAAGGCTGATCCAGACCGGGCTAAAACGCCTCATTCAAACACGCCCCCACATGTCTACGTCACGATGTGGAAATATTTGCATAATGCCGCCCAAATGTTTACGCAAAGAAAGAAGGTGTGGTTTCAGTAACTGCAGTAGTGTTGATGCAGCCATGTCAAGGAGACGCTGTGTGTTTCTATGCGAAAGCAAAAGCACTTTATTTGGCCTTCCGAAAGTAGATGCAATTAGGAATCATTGGTTAAGATTTGTTTACAACAGAACAGCACAACCCAAATGTTCAAATTTGTTCAACGCATTTTATGGACGACAGTTTTGTGAACCCAGGAGACTACAAGGCTGGCTGCACAAAGGCTATTTCTAAAAAAATTAATTAAAAAAGTTCAGTTCCGACTTTGCTATGACAATCTGGTGCTTCTGAATCAGCGACTGTAAGTATGTTTTGTTATTAGTTTAAGTATTTGCTATTGACTGTTCAAATGCGGAGTTTTGCACAGTGTAGAGTAACGCATTGTGTGTGTGTGTGAGAGAGAGAGAGAAAGGGTCACATCACAGTGGAGTCAGCTGTCTTAACCGCGGCTTGTGTACTGCATACACATACGAGCATCATCACTGTGTTTGTCACGCGACTGGGCTTGAACTGATGGTAAAACTAACGACATTATTAACTGTCTTTATATTTATTTTGAAAGCTGAAGCTCATGATTATGGTAAGGGGTGTTACATTTCCGACTCGCGCTTGTGGTGTTCGGCCAATCACAATGCACTGGGTCAGTTGGCCAATCAGAGCAGACTGTGCTTGTCGGAAGGAGGGGCCTTGTAGAAAACGAAGCCTTTGAGAGAGGCGGGGCATAGAGGAAATACAATAATGTACAGTATTTGAAAAATAATGTGTAAACAACATTAAAGCATGTCAACATATTCTGTTACACCAAATAAACAAAATAATGATCTTTTAAAAAGCATCATATGACCCCTTTGTTTAATTCATACAGTTAAATCTTGAAAATGAAAGCCACAGTAAATTTTTAATTAAATTTAGTGTTTAAAATGATATAGTTTTAGTTGTGTCAATAGTTTGACTGTTTACAGTTTAGCCTGTTAGGGGTCATTCACACACAGGGGCAGTGAAATGGGAAAGGAGAAAAAAAAGCTTTGAGACTTTTTTTAAGTTGAACTTCTTTTAACTTAAACGCCACATTTTCAGAGTGCCATATCATGCACAAGATGCTGCAAAAGATGCAAGTCCATTGGTCAAAAATGTAGACAAGTCATTATTTTTGTTTTCTTTGCGCACAAAATGTATTCTCGTTCTCTCATGTACTACTTTAACAATGTCCTTACCTTTCTGGGCCTTAAACGTGTCAGTTGCGCTGCTGTCTATGGAGGGTCAGAAAGCTCTCAAAATAAACCCATATAAGAATATTTTTGAATCTATATTTCTAACAGTTTAATGGAACAACTTTTATGCTAAGAAGTCCACATGCGACTTTACGAAACGCAGGCTTCATCTATCACACTGACAATGGAATGTTGAATTGAGCATGTGACAGTATAGGCTACTGCCACAATAGCAAAAGTATATGGTGGTATGAACTTGACCTTAATTCCTCTTCATAGATAACAGCTACAATTAATCACAGAATGCTGATGAAGCATCCTCCAGTTCGGTGTTGAAAGAAATATTCAAGTATTTACTCTTTCTGTTCACTTCACATCTATAGTATTTGTTCCTGACAGTCACACACGTTCACCACACAGACTGCTGGACAAATAAAGAGCTCACTAAATCAAACAAGATGCACTTTAACAGCCTCCTTACACCCTTAATAGATCAGAATATGCATGCTCAAGTGCTACTTAAAGGGGTAGTTGACTCAAAAATGAAATTCTGTCATAATTTACTCACTATCATGTCATTCCAAACCTATTAGACTTTTGTTCATCAAAGGCACAAATGAAGATATTTGTAATGTAACCTGAGAGATTGTTACAAAGGGACTGTAAAGAAATCCATGAGTCGAGTGAATTAATCCAAGTATTCTGAAGAAACACAATCACTTTATACATGAACAAATTTCATTTTGGCTTTTATTCAGATATAATGTGAATCAGCTTCAATGAAGGGACAGAAAATGCTCAAGTTTCATTACAACTATCTAAATTTGTGTTTCAAAGAAGCTAAATGATGCACTGCTAAATGCAAATTAATAATGAAAGCAACATATTCTCCTTACATCCGACAATAACTCACCTGAAACAATTAATGAAATAATCAGAAGAAAATGTGATGTGTTTAGATTCAGACATCAGATGAGATGTTGTAATTTGGATTTACACTTGAAGATTAATAAGCACCAGAGTTACATAAATATCTGGAAAATCCAGCATACAAATCACATCATAAAATGATCATTTACAACAGACTTTAAAACTGTTGCAAATTAATTTCAACGTTTTATTTTTGTACCAAAAAAAGGAAGTTTTGTCATTTGCTTTTTAAAATTGATTAAAAAAAACCTTCTGTTCCACAGAAGAAAGTCAGTCAGGTTTGGAACAACGTGAGGGTGAGTAAATGATGACTGAATTTTCATTTTGGGCTGAATTATCCCTTTAATACTGAATTACAGCATCAGCTAATTATAACCCTTTTGGCTTTGGTTAGCAGCGTGTCGTTCTCTGTTCTGCCTGTTGGATGGAGTGAGTTTGGTGCAGAAGTTTCCTCATCACTTCATCACCTCATCTAGTCACAGCGCCAGATGATCCAGGGTGCCCACTGCTGCCTACTCACCCACACCGAGTCCAGGAGAGCAAGAGCAGCTCTCCAGGAAAAACACAGTCAGCAGGCGTGGACACAATACAGTTACATGATGACTGCATGATTAAAATAACACACAATAAGAACAAAAAGTCAGTGAGAGGTGATTTAAACAAACAGCAGGTTCTGAACTGCAGGGATTTACTAGCAGCAGAGATCTACTAGGCGTAACAAACTCATACTAAGCAATACCTGTCTTAAACAGATATTCAGGGTTCATGAGGGAACCGCAGAGGATTTGTAGGTTTATGAAAAATAATAATTTAATCTACAGAAACATTAAAATAAACATAAGGGCCTGCACAAATAAATCAAAGTAAAACTGAAATAGTGACATATCAAATCATGATTAGGAAATTAAATGCTGCAATTGAATTAGTGAATTACATAGCCTATTGCTCTGAGTGTTTCATAGTGAAGCGTGGCACTGTGTTCATTTACACTTTTCACAGGCTCGGTTCACAGTAAATGCTGCTTCTAACCAACTCCATCCCTCTAAGTGCTGTGAATTAACATTCTGACAAAAGCTTTCGAATTTTAGTTGGTTCTTGTAACGTGTGAACCTTCAAAAACACCTATAAAGTAGCTATTTCCAGTCTTTGTTCTTTGTGTATGAATGTCTCAGCAGCAGCAATATAAGACATTTTCATATTAAATTAAATGTCATATCACAGTTCAAATTAGAATCTCTCTCTCTACATACACACACACACATACATACTGTAACAATAATTAATTGTGAAATTTACCAGCAATTTTTTAAGCGAAAATTTTTCCCACATAATTTTTTCCAGTATGTACGTATATATACAGTGTTGGGGGTAACGCATTACAAGTAACTTGAGTTATGTAATCAGATTACTTTTCCCAAGTAGTAAAGTAACACATTACTTTTTAATTTACAAGAAAATATGTCTGCATGTTGAGAGAAATCGGGAGTAAGTGCAGACGCGTTGTGTGCACTGTGTAAACATGATGCTTGCTGTAGTTCAATAACACAAACACCCTTTATGTATTTAATCCCATTTTTTAACCAATGTCTTTGCTGCTGACCTTCAATGATTCAAGTCTACCATACTAATCCACCTTATTCTTCAATACGGAAGTAAGCCTATGGGAGAGACTTCTGGTTCATTAGCCACTAAAATAACGAGAAGAATAACAACGTGCAGTAAACAGTAAAACTGTTTGCATTACAAACCAGTATGTTCATAATTAAGATAATACATTAAAATAATAAGGTAAGACACACAATTTGCAATATCAAACAACAAAACAAGCTGTTTTGTACAGATAAAAATAGCTGGACAGGGATGACACCGGAAGCCAAACCCATAAAAATTACAAAAGGCCACGCCCCTTTTTACGGCAAGAATGAGGTGAATAAGCAAAACTTTAGATAAACATAACATTTGTGTTTCTTTTGTTTGTTTGTTTATTTCTGAAGAGAGAAAAATGTGGCCAAGCCAGATGAGAAAAATTAATGCAAAGGTAACGCATTACTTCCCTAAAAAAGTAACTAATTAGTTACTTTTTTAGGGAGTAACACAATATTGTAATGCATTACATTTAAAAGTAACTTTCCACAACATTGTATATACTCTATATATGAGCAATATCACACGAGAAGCAAAAAAGTGAAGTAAACGATTACAAGATTTTTTTAAAAAGTCTTCAGTGTTGTCTTTTGCATTGTCAACTAAATTTTAGGTTGCACTTTATTTTACGGTACGTGTACTTACATGTACTTACAGTGTACTTAAGAAAGTACTGGTAATATAAGGTAACTGGGGTAGGGTTAGGTTTAGGGGTAGGTTCAGGGTTAGTACTTAGTTATTACTTAGTTATTGTAATTACTATAATAAGTACATAGTATGTACATGGAACAGGACTGTAAAATAAAGTGCTACCAAATTTTGTCTATTTCATCAGTTTATGTGTAAAAACTGCAAACATCCAACAACTGACAACAACTACAGTGCTTTTAAGGACTGTACGCAGGTGAGCCAATCAGAACAATACAAGACCACAAGTAACAGAAAAAAATAAATACGTAATTATGTCTTTTCTTGTCCTCTTAGGGCGTCTCAAATCCGCCTGTTTTTAAACTGATGAGTGAACTGCTGCTCTGAAACCTGGCTGTGAGGGATCTTGTCTTTCATTGCCTCACTGCACAGCAATGTAACGTGCTGAAGCGCTGCATCTGTGTGTGTGTGTGTGTGTGTGTGTGTGATTGTCTCTCAGGAGCTCTGCTTCTCTCACAGCCCTTCAGTAATCAGAGAAACAACATCTCCTCCTCGCTCTCACGCATCTAAAAACCAGCACATCCATGCAAAAGTGATGCAAAAGCACCGAACTTCCCCTGCACACGTGCCAGGCCAGATGAGGGATGCATCGCTAATCACTGAAACATCTGACAGCCTCCGTTCCTTTCCCAAGAAAGCATGATATCACTGCAAATGTTGTAACATACTGTAGCGTTAGAACTCTCTTGTGCAGACCGTTATTAAGTGTTCTCGTGTTCCTTGTAATAGCAAAGTGCCATAACAATACATTGAGCGAAATCTGACATCCATTATTCACTCTGACTATATGAAACTATTACCGTAAAATTACAGGAAATGATTAAAAATACAGTTTTGTTGTAGCAACTGAACTCTTGAGGATTTCCTCACTTTCCTGAATAAATGTGAACCATTTGTCAGGTTCATATTGTTTTAATGTCCTGCATTTGGACTGGAAAACTATTAAATATGCTTACTAGGGGGCTTAGAAATACTAATGAAAGAAGTGCACTTGTTTTTAATCAGTCGCAAGCCCTACAAATCCTGTTTCACGCTCTAGTGAGGAGGGAAAGAATCAAGGCTTGGTGGTTTAGCATGGCTACAAATGTTTTATTGCTGCATTAAGATATACTAGGATTCAACTGTTTCAACTTCTTAGAGCTGTTCAGATATAAACTATAGCTGCAAATCATTTATGTGGAAAACAATGCACAAAAAAAAAAGTGCAGACCGCTCTTGGATTGGTTTGGTGTTTGTATATGTATGAGCAACAAAAAGAGAAAAAACAAACGAAAGAATGATCAAAAATGAACAAAACAGCAGCTGCAGCTGAAAGTGTGCTAATAATCGGGAATTTAATAAACACATACCAGATTCCTGAGAAACTTTCCTCTCTAACAGATGGTATTGTCAATTGCTTTTTCCACAGCTGATCGGCTGTCTTCCGGAAAGGAAGTCATCCTTTGACTCATCTCAAAGTCATCTCCTGAACGGTACATAGATTTGACAAACACAATATATTTTAAAGAAGACTGTAGTAGTCTGTAGTCTACACACACACACACACACACACACAGAGAGAGATACTACCGTTTCTGTAGTCTGACTGTAGAGTCTCATAACAATTTGTAAAAATGTGTAGTTTTTTTTTTTACAACACGCTTATTGAGGGTTACAGTAGATATCAAAATTAGAGTATATACACAGCATATGGAGATCAAAATTAGAGAACAAACTACAATTTCTTAAAATTCAAGGTCACTGCTTAGTCCTATTTGAAGTTATCCTAACAGGAGTAGAAGTTTTTTAAGCATATTTCATAAATTAATTGTTTTCTGAAGCACAGTATAAAAAACTTGAATGAGACATTTGAAAAAGAACTGTTCAAAATTAGAGAACACTTACAGATAGCTCCCAGTTATTGGTGTTAATGGCACCTCGTGCTAATTTCCTTAATTATGTTACAAACCCTATTTAACTGGCAGCACAATTTTTACTGTGATTGTAAGATGGCAGGCCACTCTAAGGTGACAAAACTAGTGCATCAAATTTGGGTTTGGGTAATAAATAAATCACCACAGCATTACTTAATCTGCAATTTCTCCATCAAACTAAGGCGTTATTGTCTGTGTTCCCACTGATAACATCTGTATGGTTTCTTGTAACGGAAAAACGTTGTTTTGTTATTACACAAAGACCACCAAAGGCTCTGCTGGAATTCAAAGCAGGAAGAGCAACACAGAACACAGTGTCTGTATCCTGGATCGGCCCCTACAAGCCCCTCAGCAGATAATGGCTAATTCTGCTCTCAATCTGTTTGTAAATGCTGCTATGTAAATGTCCCCTGAAACATGGAAGATCAAAACAGGTTCAGCCTTTGATCATGCGCCAATGTAAAGCATGGTACAGACAGCGGCCGTCCAAAAGATCTATCCGAGCGTGATCACGGCTCCTTTAAACTGTGTTAAACAGAGACATGTTGATCTGAAGAGCGCAGCCATTTAGGGACACGCTGTCCCAGACCTGTCTCCCTCCTCTCATAACACTCCTCTACTATTAGACACCTTCATAATTCTTGAAGCAACGTGAGTTCAGTGTGGTTCTGGTTAAAAATGAATGCATCATCGTGAAAGCCGGTTGGTTGAGGTGTTGAAGAAAGAGAACAGAAGGGCAAATTCACCTCAGGACAGCAAAAAGGAGATAAACATCAAAGATTTATATTAACTGCAAGAATAACAGGGATTATTGTTTAACGTTGCTCTTCTGTGGACACAAAAGCAGTCTTTCAGCAAGCACATACAAGTCTGTGTTGGGGGACAGTTGTGAGGATCTGGACGGCGTTGGGTTTTCCTGGAAGAGTGAAATGAATGACGGCACTGGCCGCACAGAACCACTCAAAACAAGCCATTCATGTAAAAGTAACACAATCAGTTGGGATTCAAAGCTACTTGAAATGTTGTTTACATCATGGGGGAGAGTTGATAATAAAAAAAAGATCAATGGCTACTTGTACACATGCACAGCTGTATGTGTCAAGATAAAGAGAGATAATGAGGGATTCTGAAGGATCGGAAGGTCAGGTCAGTGACAATAACTGGTGAAATTATGGAATATACAAGCAATGACTCCAAAAAGCATTTGGAAATTTATGATGCACTGAAAATGTGTGGCTTGTATTATATAACAAAATATCAAACCAAGTGATATTAATTTTGAAGACATAGCACAAGCATAATTTTTTTAGGTTTTAAATTTTGATTGATTGATTGATTGATTGTTTTTTTGTGTGTTTGTTTGTGATGAAATCAGTTTTACTCAGCAAAAAGAACTAAAAAAAATAAAAGTGATTGTAAAGACATTTATAAAACTACTAAAAAAAATATATTTCAAATAAATCTGTTCTTTTGAACTTTCCATTCATCAAATAATCCTGGAAAAATAATTATCATGGGTTTCCACAAAAATATTGAGCAGCACAACTGTTTTTAACATTGATAATAATAAGAAATGTTTCTTGAGCAGCAAATCAGCATATTAGAATGATTTCTGAAGGATCATGTGACACTGAAGACTAGAGTAATGATGCTGGAAATTCAGCTTTGATCACAGAAATAAATTTTACAGACAGACAGACAGACAGACAGACAGACAGACAGATAGACAGATAGATAGATAGATAGATAGATAGATAGATAGATAGATAGATAGATAGATAGATATAGAAACCGGTTATTTTAATTGTATACTTCAATAATATGTGACCCTGGACCACAAATCCAGTCATAAGGGTCCATTTTTGTAAATTGAGATTTATACATCATCTGAAGCTGAATAAATTAGCTTTCCATTAACGTATGGGTTGTTATGATAGGACAATATTTGGCCGAGATACAACTATTTGAAAATCTGGAATCTAATCATGCAAAAAAATCAAAATATTGAGAAAATTGCCTTTAAATTTGTCCAAAGAAGTCCTTAGTAATGCATATTACTAATCAAAAATTGAGTTTTGGTATATTTACATTAGGAAATTTACAAAATAGCTTCATGGAACATGATCTTCACTTAATATCCTAATGTTTTTTTGTTTTGTTTTTGCATAAAAGACAAAAAACGATAATTTTGACCCATACAATGTATTGTTGGCTTGGCTATTGCAACAAATATTGCTACTTATGACTTTGTTTTATGGTCCAGGGTCACATATTACTGTATTTATAATCAAATAAAGCTCTCAGTGAGTATAAGACTTCTTATATAACTAACTAACTAAATAAATAAAATGATGCCGACCTTTTGAAAGGTAGTATATATATATAGCACTTATTTGGACATTCTGTGGTTATTAAACATTTGGTGGAAATATCACCTTGACATCATTTTTAAGTAAAAGCAAACAAGGCTTTTAAAAAAGCGAATAGTTCTGAGAGAACATCTAGCATCATTTGTTTCCACTTGTTTTAATATTTTGTTATCTTTCTAGACTTGTGATGAAAGTGTTTTGGGGTTTAAACAGCAATGTTTAGTCTTTGCTTATCCTGCCACCTTGTGGTTAGAAACCAAACTATCCTAGAAATCTCAACAGCTCTAGGGCTCCTTCTGTTGGCAGAACAAGAACTAGAGCTCCACTCATATGTTATGAACTCTGTAAACGCAGGTGAACGCTTATTAGACGATGAATAATCAACTAGAAGTTTAAAGATGTATTGCTGACTATATAAACATGTCAGAAAGAGTGAAGAGCAGATGCTGAATATAAGCACTGGACGGTCACCAGGAGGCACTGTGAGAACTATATCATATTTCCTCCCTAAAACACAACAGGTACAATTCATTATTATATGTATAAATACACTATTTAAAAGGACATGACAGATCCAGTGATGTGTTAAACACGTAAAGCCGCAGGATAACACAAACCAGAGACCATATGAAACTTTTGTTGGCGCAACACAAGTGCCTTAATCTAACGCATGCTTGTATTTTGTTGCATAACACCAGGAGAGACAAACAATAAGAAATATAAAAAAATATGCATCTCATTTTGCCAAAACTAAAGCTTGTCAAACGGTCCTGGAGAATAAACGTTCAGCAAGTGGTTGCGTAACCTCAGTGAAGCAATGTGTTTTCCACAAAGATGAGGATGGGCTTGAGTTTCATGCTAATCTTCAATTATTCAACAGACTTACAAAACGATCGTGAAATCAAATTATTACTAAATAAATATGCGTAGGGCCTAAATGTTTAACATAGCCAGAGATACAAAAAGGCGGGATCAATTATCAGTGGCCTTTCGTCGTTGCAGTACAGCTGATGATTTATTGGTTTAAATTACTACATGGATGAAGTGAACGAACGCTACCACTAGCCAGACTGAGCAGGAAGTAACTTAATATGTAGTCAAACTAAAACATTTTGAAATGATCTAAATCCTGAGCCAGAAATAATCAAAGACGCAATCATCAGGTTTTTCATCATCTTTACCTGCTGCTCTAGGTGTTGACATATTTTCTTCCCATCTATGCCCATTAAACAGAACATGCCTTAAAGGGATAGTTCACCCAAAAATGAAAATTCTATCATCATTTACTCACCCTCAAGTAGTTCCAAACCTGTATGAATGTCTTTGTTCTGCTGAACACAAAGGACGATATTTTGAAGAAAGTTTGTAACCAGGCAGTTTTGGGGCACCATTGACTTCCATAGAAGGAAGAAAAATACTATGGAAATCAATGGTGCCCCAGAACTGCTCTGTTTTCCACATTCTTCAGAATATCTTCCTTTGTGTTCAGCAGAACAAACACATTCATTCAGGTTTGGAACTACTTGAGGGTGAGTAAATGATGATAGAATTTTCATTTTTGGGTGAACTATCCCTTTAAGGTCTGGGTCTTAAAACTGTAAAAATGTAAGTTCTCTTCTCTTTAACTCACACTTATGTTGTGCCAATATGGTATGGCTTACTTTATTCTGTGGAACACAAAAGATGATTAGAAGGCTGTCCAAGCAACTCTACATACAATGAAAGTGGATGGTGGCCAATGGCTGACAAGCTTCAAAAAAGGACAAAAAGTACTTTAAAGTGCATTATAAAAGTAGTCCATGCAACTCTTGCACTATATTCCAAGTCACCTGAAGTCATATGACAATTCTGTAGTATTAAGATCAGACTAAAATTTAAAGAGACTTCACCCAAAAATGGAAATTCTGTCATCATTTACTCACCCTCATGCTGTCAAACCTGTATGAATTTCTTATAAGTTTGAGGTCATTTCTTTATTTATTTCAAGCATATTCAATCAATTTCTATTAATCAAAGAATCCTGAAAAAAAGTAGCACAATATTTCCACAAAAATATACAACCGTTTTCAACACTGATAATAATAAAAATGTTACTTGAGCATTCAATCAGCATATTAGAAATATTTCTGAAGGATCATGGGACACTGAAGATTGGAGTAATGATGCTGAAAATTCAGCTTTGCGTCACAGAATAACATTTTAAAAATATTAAAATACAAAACATTTCTTTTAAACTGTAATAATATTTCAAAATATTAATGTATTTTTGATAAATAAATGCAGCCTTGGTGAGCATAAGAGACTAATTTTGTTCTTTTTTTTATCTCTAAGTAATTTTGCTCACCATTGACTTTAATTGTATGGAAAAGAACAGCTTATTTATTTACACAATTGTGACAGTTTGTGTTTTGCACCTTACATGGTTTAAACCTACAATCATTCAGTTACAAGGCTAGATTTTTAGCGACTGGGCCACATTACCACACAAATTCCATGAGAAACTAGTTCATAACTGTTTTATTTGTCAATGTGAACATTGGATATTGACACTGTGCTCCTCATGACAGGTCTGCTTCATCCACTGAGCAAGACGTCACTGAGTAAGTCAAAGTGAGCAGTTCCAGGTCTGTGGCACCTCAGGAAACATTCCTGTGCTCTGTGGTCTAACATCACGGTATTACTACTCTGCTGAGTGCTTCCTAATAGATTTAGGAACCGCTTGTGGGGATGTACTGGCATATAAACACATTTCACAGTGCACGGGTCAATAGAACATGGCTTAAGGTTTTTGTAAGCAAAATAATTAGGATACTATTGAAATTGTTAGTTTGTATTTACATGTCACATGTGTTTACGTTAAATACTTTAAAATAGACACACACAAAACTAATATATAAACAAGTGCTTGACCTAACCATCCAATGCACATCCATGACATTTGCGTATCCATCTTATGTATAATCTACTGCACCTTTGCATATTATTGTGTGTGTATATATGTGTACATAATGTAGAATGTGTACATACGGTGTATAATGTGTATTGATAACTGTAAGTATGTCTAACAGTACACTGTGTGTACTGAGTATATGTATGTGTATCTTGCACATTGTCATCTGTATAAGTCTGTAAGTATGTAATGGTACTGTCTATATGTTAATTGTTTCTGCACTGTCTGGAGCACGCTCTCAAGAATTTCACTCATCAAGGCACATGTGCTGTGATGATGTGACAATAAAAGTGATTTGATTTGCTCTGCTCATATATAAGCACTGGGAGTTTTAATGTTTTTTTTTTTCTATTTTCCATTAGAGCAACATCACTAGTTCCTGATTAAAACACAGAGGAATTTAAGGATCATTAATCTTTTAAAATTCCATTCTGTCTGAGATCAGGTTTTATTTCTGTTATTTCCAGCTAAGTGTCAGTGTCCTTTTAAGAGCACTTGACCTGTTTATATGTCAGCCTGCCTGTAAGTGAGCCAATGGCACTCAGGGTTAGACAGTTAAAGACATTTTGGATCCTTATGCAAGTATAAGAGAGGGCTACATAATGCGTAATGATATTTGGTGCCTGTGCACCAAATGATGTCCTGCATGTTGACCGCTTAAAGGGTTTCCTTTTAAAATCATGCAATAAAGTGGAAATCTGCATTCAATGACGTAATACACCATATATTTAAGAGTTATGCATGTTAATACACAGTTAAACAAATAAAACTAGTTTTCTGAAATAAAAAAGTGTGGAGTGTTATTACACTGTTAAGGGACTGTGAGTGAACAACAGAATGATAGACATAATGACAGAACGATAGATAGATAGATAGACAGAGACAGAGACAAACAGACAGACAGACAGAGACAGACAGACAGACAGAGAGAGACAGATAGACAGACAGATAGACAGACAGACAGACAGACAGACAGACAGACAGACAGACAGACAACAGACAGACAAACAGACAGACAGATAGCCAGACAGAACGATAGACAGACAGACAGACAGACAGACAGACAGACAGACAGACAGATAGACAGATAGATAGATAGATAGATAGATAGATAGATAGATAGATAGATAGATAGATAGATAGATAGATAGACAAAGCTGCAGATGTTTCTCTGTTCATCAGTGACTGGTGTAGTGATACATTAGCAGGATTTATTAGGTTGTATTTTGTTGTGACAGACATCAGTGATCTCGAAGGTAAAGGGTCATGACTACTCGCTCTTAAGACTCGCCAACTTGCCAAAATCATTTTGTCGACCTCCAAAATTAGTCCCAGATAGTTGATCTGATTTCAATAATCCAACGTCTCTTTGTTAATCTATTTCTGTTGACTTTGGAGATAGACCTATTTTCCAACAGCAAAACTTTGAACAAAGGTTTTGAAATGTTTTCCACTAAATTCTAGGAAATCTGGAGCTCCAAGATGTCTGTGCTTGTAATCTCAGATCATGGAACAGCAGTGCAGTATTACTTAGCATGAGGAGGATTTAGCATGTGAAGCATTTTGGCAAGCACTTTCCCTTGTTTTCAACTGACCATGTGAATTAATATGATGACGCACTGATGTTTTCACTTCAATAGTGGAAAAAGCGTATTACCTGGATGGAATAAAATAAAAGACTGTTCAAAGCAGGTTTTCTTAGAAAGTGCTACCAAATTCTGTTCATTCAAAATGCTTCCAATAGAATTACATTATTGTTTTGTGATTTTATGACATTTTAATTGAGAAGTGCTGTTTGAAATCATAGCTCACTCAACTTAAGCTATTCGACAAAACATGTGAGGCTCGTGTTTTACTGACAAGCCATAAATCTTATTGCCGGAAAAAAAAATGTAATCCAAAAGTTTGAACAAAACACAATCTAGTTGAACTAAACATGACTAAATGTGACCAAATGAAGCAGATACAATTTCGGTCCACATTTTGGTAGATTTGTTTGCATCATTTAATATATATCTTAGTATGTTTTTTTTTTTTTTTTTGGTACCAGCTGTTTTCGTGTTTTAAATGCAAACTGAATCACATTAAAGTTTGAATAAGTTAATACAAACAAGTGTAACATGCTAACCGTAACTGAAAGCACTTCAAAAATAAGTGGCAATTTAAAATGCATCTCGTCTTAATTCAATGACAACATCAACTGCTTTATAATGTTATTTCAGTACTCATCAGAACAACATAAGGTCTACAACATATACGACCAGAACACTTATACAAAATTACAAATAGTGCAACATTCAGCGCTTTAAGCACAAGTACAGTGTAACAAAGCCATTAAGCCACTGTAATGCATACTGGGCAACAGGGCTCACAGTGCAAAAAACCTCAATCTAAATCTGCATGCATTGAGCTCAAGCCATCACATACAGAAAGGACAGGAACTTTTTTTATGCAACTACTAGGTAGTTTGTGCAAGCGGAATGGTGCCAAGATGACATATTAATGCTAATAAAAAAACTGACAGTAATACTTTTAAGATTTGGAAACTAATTACACATTTTATTAAAGGGATAGTTCACCCAAAAATGAAAATTCTGTCATTAACTACCCAAATGTCGTTCCAAACCTGTAAGGCCTTCGTTCATCTACGGAAAAAAAATTAAGGTATTTTTGATGAAATCCAAGAGCTTTCTGACCCTCCATAGACAGCAATGCAACTGAAATGTTTCCAGACCCAGAAACATAGTAAGGACATCAGTAAAACAGTCCATGTGACATCAGTGGTTCAACCAATCTTACAAAGTTACGAGAATACTTTTTGTGCATAAAGAAAACAAAAATAAAGACTGTATTTAACAATTCTTCTCCTCCAAATCACGTATTCCGCTATTATCGAGAGTACCATGGCGTATGGACGTGTGTTCCTCTGCACATAAACAAGGTGCATGCATGTTCTACAGCAACAGCATCACGCGCATGCGCTGTTTACGTGCAGAGGAACTCTCAATAACTGCGGAGCACGTGATTTGGAGGAGAAGAATTGTTAAATAAAGTCATTATTTTTATTTTCTTTGCACACCAAAGTATTCTTGTAGCTTCTGTTTTAACAATGTCCTTACAACGTTTCTGGGTCTGGAAACATTTCAGTTGCGTTGCTATCTATGGAGGGTCAGAGAGCTCTCGGATTTCATCAAAAATATCTTAATTTGTGCTCTGAAGATGAATGAAGATCTTACGGGTTTGGAACGACATTATTATTAATGACAGAATTTTCATTTTTGGGTGAACTATCTCTTTAAGGAATGACAAGGCTTTTTTCAGACTTTTTAAGAGTTACATGTGCATCCATTTGGTAGTTTTGTTTGTTATACACATTAAGGCAATTAAGACATCATTTCATTGTGCTAGAATTCTAAGAAAATAAGTAAACCACAAACCAGAACCATGTAATAATCTATTATTTGTTAGAACTCAAAAAATCTTTTATATTCCACAAAAAAGAAGTAATACAGGATTGGAATGTCCTTTTTGGGTAAACTATCTCTTTAAGAAAACTTATATGCATACTTCAATAACAGAGTAAATAAGACAAATGCTGAAAACTGGCCATTTTTGCTAAATCAACATGACCTTTTCTTTTTCCGTAGAGGCATCTAACCACTTAATTAGAGGTTGTGAATAGAGACATTACATTTAAAGGCTTCACAATTTGGCTGAAAGCACACGAAGCACGTACAGCATTACCGTGACACCAGACGCAGACGTGATGAATTTCATACTTAAAGAGGAAACTTGTGGAAAAACAGGCTTTCTTACTTCGAGAAATAAGGCCGATACAGACTCTAAAGCATCTCTGAAGAAGGCTAGAAGCAAAATGATCAAGTGCATATGTGCACAAGAAGGAATGGGAGTAAAGTCAAGCTATATCAAGACTGAAAGACCAGAAACACATAATAGGATGGTGCAGAAATGATCTGCGCAGTCCATCTGTAAGAGCTTTGCCCAAAGTTGAAGCGGGAACAAGGTGGATAAAAGTTGGAGAGCTTGCGACTAATTCAGATCCGGTATGTCGGGCTTTAGAGATTGGACTTGTGGTTTGATAAAACACAAAACAGGTGGCCTTTAATCAATGCCTGCCCGGATGTGCGCATGTGTCCCAGAAACAGGGAGACCAAATTGGTGCCAGACACAGGCTGTCATGAATCCAAATCCACACTTTCTTGATTAGATGTTCCTGCCTAACACTTTAACTGATCACACGTTCGTATGTGATACGTATGTATATATGTATGTATATATGCAAGTGTGTTTATGTCTCCAGCCCACCCCCAGCACACCTATGGTGGCAGCTTCTCAGCATTTTTGGACAGGCTGTGCAGAAGTGTTTTCTGAAAGTCCCCATCAGACGCCTCGGGGACGAGAAACTCGATTAGCAGATCCCAGATGCAGTACACAAGATGCCTGCAAAAAACAAACAGTCACAGGAGGTCACAAGCACAGCTACATCCTGCACACAGATAGTTTATTATCAAGACCCATTGGAATTTTACTTTCATAGCATTACTTTGCAATTTCAAAAATTCAAAGCACAGTTTTGAAGCAAATTTATAAATATTTGCAGTGTAATATCAAGCTCATTAATCTCTATGACAGTAAAAATTTATGCAAATCATCACACTAAGGGACAGATTTACTAAACAGGGCAAATTAGCGCGAGAGCGCAATTCCAAAACAGTGCAGATGGGTGTAGAAATTTCTGCGGGTGATTTACTGACAACGCGCAAATTAAAGAACACAGACGCAACATCTCATTTCCATAATGACCGCAGCGCAGTGCAATTTAGCGATATGTTCGGATTCGGATAATGTGTTCTTCTGGAATTCCAAATAAATTAATACATGTGGGAAAAATCCTCTCCCTTCTACCACGCGCTCTCTCTCATCTCTGCGGTGCCTCCTCCTAGCAACAACAAATGCAGCCATTTCAAGAGCAAAATAGTTTAACTATAGGGTAGAGTCTGGAGCAACTTTTCCACTCACAAGGTGCATGAGAACAACTAAATACAGGAATGTGGGGAAAAAAAATTGTTTAAGACATGCTTTTTTTGGGCATTAAATAATGGCACAAATACCAGTAATTTGACGAGCACAAACATTAGTAAATTGCGTTACGTGATTCCTTTTAATACTCTCCTCTCCCATAAATTTAGCATCTGAAAAGGAAACCCCAACAAATGCATATTGAATAAGGTCAGGTGCAAATATTACTGTATCCACGCGTTTTCAGCGCTAATTCTTCACTGCGCGTCTTTAGTAAATCCTGGCAGTACTATATTAACACCAAAAGACGGTTTGCGCTAGCGCCAGCTGTTAGTAAATCTGGCCCTAAACGTGAATTCAGATTCAATGTCACTTTCTAAGAAATATCGGGAATTATGCCTTCAGTTGTAAATTCCAGAAAACAGTTTAAAATCCAGCGAACTTAAAAATGAACAGTAAAAAAGTACACATATTAAATAAATTAACAATACATTTATTAATTAATAATAAATACATTTTAAAGTGAATTTATTCATAAATTAATGATAATAATTAAATTATTGGAATTAAATTATTTAATAAATAAATAATACATTAATTTAATTAAATGTGAAATTTAATTAATACAAAAGTAAGAAATAAATACATTTTCATATTTATATTCATAAATTAATGCATGAATAAATAATACATATTGTTTAATTAATGTATTTATTTTAATTAATGATAAATAAACAAATATATTATAATATACTATAATAAATATAGAATATACTATTATAAGTATACTATAATATAATTAATAATGAATTAATTATTCATAAATATATTTGACAATTATTATAAATGAATATTATTACTACTACTACTACTACTACTACTATTTAAAGCAGCAATAATAAGAGTAGCATCAGTATAATTATAATATAATAATTATTATTTTATTATTAATAATATATATATTTTTTTTTTTAAGTCTTTCAAAATGAGCCATAAGTCTGTCTCACTATCCAGAGTCATAAGTTCATAAAAATGGGAGGGGGGAACTGACAATTATGAATAAATTAACTCCTTTAAAGCTCTCATTTAGATGTCTTTATTCTTTCCACCAAAAATCCCACAGGATTTGGTTTATCAAAAGCAGTGGATGGTGAATCTAGGTGAATCAAACAGATTGAGGTTTCTTAGTGGACAGGATGCTACGCAGACACTGGATTTGGACATGTCTTGTTGCCTTCCCCCCTCTGTATGAGGACACAGCTCGTAAAGCAAAAGATATTGAGTCAATGTATAACTGATTGTAACAGCATCTGCTTCATCTGGACATTTACAGCAGACTACAGCATGTTCTAGTAAATCAAAGAGCAGCTTTCTCAAAATCCAAGCCGGCGAGAATAAATCATGCATCTCACTGTGGTAACAGTCAACAAAGATGTCACGAGGCGCCCTGATAACAGAGCACAGCGATGTATCTATCGAAAGCACATTTCTGCATTCTTTTTTCGGCATCGCTTACTTACTGTGCCATAACAAGATGACGTAAGCAAATTACAACCTGACCACTTTAACCATTAAAGCCATATGTTCACTAGGCCATGTCTGCTTGCCTCATGAAATATTTATGCACTTTTACGGCCACATACAGTTAAAAATAGTCAAAATGCTACTATTTTTGCTGTATATTTCAAACTTACAATCAACGTTATTAACCCCATATATATGTAAACAGGAATGTTGGGGTTGCATAAGTCACAGCGATGCTGATTTTAATCTCCGTCTATTTAGTACTCAAACACACCTGTTTATGGTGGGGTCCTGAAAAGAATCCACAACCGTCTGCCAAGATATCTTGTACTTCTCAGAGCCCAGCATATCAGAGATCAGATCTGTAAAAACACAAAACCACACAATAAACTCAGCAAACTCGGTCAACGAACACAGAGAACAGATCTGCACCAAACTACTGACGAAGAACAGTCATTTTCTGTTGCGAGGTGGATTCCCCTGAACTTCTGTTGTTTATGTTCTGATTCATTGATTCATCTCCTGAGCAATGGTGTCGTGTTACTGAACAGCTGTTTGTCTGAATCACACAGTTATTTGCAAGTACTATTTTCCAGGGTAAGCTTGATTGCAAAATTTGCAAGCTTGATTTTCCAAGCTCTAATTTTACTCATTCCATCCAAAACCAAATGCTAAAAAGAATTTGAATAGAAAATGTTTACTCAGAAGTTAAAATTCAGTTGATTAAAGCATGATTGATCTCTTAATTTTCTTCATAGTTAATGCATTCAGTTGCTTTTTTTATTCTGAATCAATTACTGATCTATCAGTCGCTTAAAGAGGTGAAAAAATTGTCAGATTATTCCATTTACATATGATCCATCCTTTAATTGTGTATCAGTGGAAATCTCTTTATTTGTAATAGTAGGTACAGATCAGTTATTTTACATTAGTATCATTTAGATACTATTACAGTTATTAAATCAGTTTTTTGAATGTCCATTTTTTTAGTTTGAGTTAGTTTTAAAGTTTTTTTCATTTAGTTTTTGTCATATTTAATTTTGCACGTCTAAAGTTTTCTTTTTCAGTTATTTTAGTACATCAATTTAAACTAAACTAAAATGAGAAATGTTGCTTCGGCAATTAGCTGAAAGAATTTTTTTCTATTTTATATTAAGCAACATTTTTTATGGTTTTAGTTTTAGTTCAGTTTTAGTTAACTGTAATAACCTTGGTACAGATTTTTGTTCTGTTTTTTAAGTACAGCACAGTTTTTTATGCTCACAAATGCTACTTTTTTTGAGTAAAAATACAATAAAAACTTTTAAAAAATTACAAAAAGTGTTCTCTATTTTATTATATTTTAAAATGTAACTTATGACAAGCTGAATTTTCAGTAGTCATTACTCCAGACTTCACTGTAACATGAATCTTCAGAAATCATTCTAATATGCTAATTTGGCACTCAAGAAACATTTATTATTATGATCAATGTCGAAAACAGTTGTGCTGCTTAATATTTTTGTGGAAACCATGATTTTCTTCCCCAGGATTCTTTAATGAATAGAAATTACAAATGTCTTTCCTGCCACTTTCTATCAATTTAATGTGTCCTTGCTGAATAAAAGCATTAATTTCTTTAAAACAAAATTCCACTTTTGAACTTTTAAACATGTATATGTACATATTATGTGGTGTCTCACCTGGCAGTAGTTTCATAAGGCACTGCAGAGCCTGCTCTCTGCTCTTGTCTTTCTGCTGCTGGCTGCGTTGGGGTCTGGGTTGAGCCGGCAGACTTCCTCCAGGCCAGATGGCTTCCTGCAGCACCCGCAGATAAATCACCCAATACTGCGTACAGGTCAGGTTAACAACACCCACCTCCAGCCACCTGCAGGCCAATCACAACAACTATTTAATATGATGCTGTCACAAGCATTCAGAACATCTGTTTTTGACAGAAAATTCAGGATACAATTCAGGATTGCTGGTGAATTGGACTGTGATGATGTGCTGCATGCAAAACACGCTACAAACCATGTGTGATTAAAATATAGTCAAAAAAGTCTACCAAATGGAAAGAAAAGAGTCTAAGAGAACATCATGTGTTTGGACTTCGTCTTTCACGGATGTCCTTCAGCAAGTCGCAGTTCACATGTGCCACTGTAATGTACCTTGTCTATTCCAGTTAAAATCTGTGATGGGCCGCATATGGATATAGTTTATCCTAAAAAAAACAGCATCTCATTTCACAGAATCAACTCTGCAAAATTACTTTTGGCCACCTTACCCTGAAGAAATTACGGATAACTGAGGGATTGCATAACATTACTGTGGATGAGACTGTTTAATCTTAATAATAACCACTATCATTTTGGCAGACAGTCATCTTAACAAATGGAACTGAACAAAAGATGTGGAAAAAGTATTATAAAACATTACCATTTTTATGAGAGAGGCTATTAGGATAGTAAAAAAAAAACAGAACACCAATAGGATGGAAAAGGATCATGTGTTGATTAATTTTAATAAAAATAATTACATGATCAATCCACTGTTATTTTAGTATCATTTATACTATTATAGTATTTGTTAATATATTTGGAATTAGATCATTTTGTTGTGTTTCTGTTGTTTTTTTGTAATATGTCTGTTTTTTATTATGTTTTACACTGTGTCATGCACAACAAGCTGCAAAATACACAAACACAATGGTCAATCAAACCCGTCTAGTGCATGTTTACATGGAAAAACTATGGAAAAGCAGTGCTATGGAATGTAAAAATGCATTCTGTGTGAACGGCCCCTTAGTAGACAGCATAAATCTTCCTTAATTGTTGTTTCTAACTATTACCAACGAATAAATGGTGTGTCTTTTAAGCAGGTGATTTAATGCAGCAGAACTGTTATTATTCTAATAATAATTTAAAAAGCAACTGTAGTCAAGAAAATTTATGGTTGAAACAAGAGATGAAATTCTGGAAATACATAATGCTATAATACATAACCCAATCAGGGCAAAACAATGTTTTCACCTGAGGATTTTGAATACTCATGAATACTGTGTGAAGTGGAATTTCATGTGTCACTGATTTAAATCTGTCCTGTTCTTCGACAGCATAGCTGGTTTATTTTGGTTTTAAATTTAAATGCCACAGATGCTACATGGGGACAGAGCCTGAGATCCAGAGAGCCTATTATGGTCATGCTTACTCAGTTCCAAAAAAAAAATCAGTTTCATGCATTTTCAGTCCAAAATGCATATGTCATATGTTTTTGTCAGAGGGAACAGAGTGTGTGTGAAAGCATGGAAGCCAAAGTCCAGACTCTCAAACAGAATGATGGGTTTCCTGGTGGCCATTAAACTACAATTATGGTCAAATTTCAATGACCCAGTAACAACACAACAGAGTCTCATTTGCATTGTCTGTCTACTAGTGCAGAGATTTTCTACTGATTATGTGGACGACAAAGGTCTTCAATAGTAGAAAAACATCAATATGCACTTTGCACGCAGGATTGCTCTTCTGTTCCATGACAACATTTTATTTTTTAGAGCCTGCGGTAGGTTTAAATAGTAGATGACATTAAAAGTGCATTTCTATAAATGTGTCATTCAAAACTCTAGCTTGCTGCCCAAACAAGAGTACTAAGTCAGCCTGCAGTTCGAACAGAGCTTCTGAAAAGGCTTGCACCGGTCTGACTGAGGACCTACATAATTCTCAAGAAGCTCTGATGTAAGGTGATGGAACAAAAACTAGCTGTTCCAAAACAACAAGTGGAGCATTTTATTCCATTAATGGCATTTCTGCCATTATAAAGGGCAGTTAATGTGGACTGGCACAGCCTTTGACAGAGACGTGCAGCATTAGAGTGGCAAGAGGTTTCTCAAGCCAACATGAGTGGAAAACAAGGGTGCCTGGAGCTCACTGGAGCCAATTAAGTTTAAACTACCCTTTTCAGATTTTAATGTGAGCCTTCATTTCTTCTGACACTCCAAAAAATATAAACATGATAAGTATATTCCATTTAGAGCCTCGCCTGATCTGCATCTCATATAAACTTGGAAAAACTGATGTGCTGGAAGACTAATCTCAGTAGGAACTGAATTACATGAGCTTTAATTATGATCCAATCAACTGACTGTCTGTTATCTGAGAACGATACATAAAAGTACAGTGACCTCAGGTTGTAAAAACTATCTGCGGTCATACAGAGACAATAAATGAAAGGTTTAATTGAAGTTTGACAGCACTTTAAACTACTCAATATAAGTTGTCAGCAGTTCAAGGCAGACCATATTATATAACCATGAGGACACCAAAAAAAATTTTTTAATAATAAATGATAACACTGGCTTGGCAAAGCCTGTTCAAAGACACAATGACAGAACAATAGAAAGACAGAACAAAAGTACTGACAAAACGAGAGAACAATATATATAATGAAAGAACTGACAGAACAATAGATAAAACAATACATAGAACAACAGACAGATAGATAAACAAATAGAACAACAGACAGACAGATAGATAGATAGATCTGTATAGAGTCTGTATAGTCTGTATATATATCAGATTTGCACATGTGGCAGCTGGCTCAGTCAGGTTGCATGGGGATTATGAGTGGACCGCCATAAATTTTGAACCGGATTGAGATCTAGATATGGACTTGGCCACTCCAAACATCAACATTATTTTGAAGGCATTCCTCTAGCTTTGGCTTTATGTTTGCAGGCACTATCATGATGGATCTCCCAAGTCACAGGTATCCAGCAGATTCCATCATGTTTTCCTCCATGATTTCCTTGTTTATTTTACTCTCTCAATCGATCTGGGGCCTGCTGAAAAGAAGCATGATCCTCACAGCATGATGCCACTGCCCCCACCACGCTTCACAGCTGGAGCGGTGTTTTTCTGATGATGTTCGGCTTACACCAGACATGCCATTTAGTCTGTTGGCCAAAAAGCTTAATTTTGGTCTCATCAGACCACAGAACCTTCATCCAGCTGGCTTCAGAGTCTCCAACATGTATTCTTGCAAATGCAGCCAAGATGTCATATGACATTTTTATCAGTGGCTTTCTCTTTGCCACTCTGTCACTCACTCATTAAGCTGTGACTGGTGAAGCAGCAGTTGTAAGCAGTTTCTATAATCTCAGTCACTGAAGCCAGTAACTCTTCGGAGTTATCTCGGGCCTCTTGGTGGCCTCTCCTTCAGCAGTCTCCTTACACAGTCACTTTCCATTTCTTAATCACTGATTTAACTGTACTCCAAGGAATATTCAATCAATGACTTGGAAATCATCTTGTATCCATGCCCTGTGCTTTTCCATTTTTCCATTGACTTGTTGGATTTATTTTTTTCATGGTTCAATTTCTGCCACAATTCTGATTCACTAGGCTCTGGAGCTTCCAGATAGAGGTGCATTTATACTACAATGAACAGAAAACTCTGCAATGTAAAAAATAAAAAATAAAAAAAAGAAGAAGAAAAAAGATTGTGATTTTAACAGTAAACACCTGTAAAAATGCTACAGTAAATAAAAATAGTTAATTGGTTAACAGTAGGTGTCCTTACTTTCGGCTAATGTATATGCTTCTGTTGATGGATGCGCATTCTGGCGTCCTAGTACATTACAACAACAGCGATGAAAATAAAAAAAAGTGGACAAACCATTCACTTTTGTTCAATGCGATAACGTATGCTGGAATATGAGCATTTATTCCGTCATCACCCGGGTGCTGATAGCGCACGCACACAGGTGAGACCTGAACAGCACACGTTGATATCTGTGTTTAAACTAAACTCATGTAAGCGTTGCCAGTTTAAACATTTAAGAGCCAGAGGACGCAAGCTTGAGCGCGCAGTGAGACGATTTGTGCATGCGCTCCAGTGTTGCCAAGTCCGTGGGAATTGGGCTACTTTAACACTGTTGCCGCGGGTTGTTTTTCATGTCCACGGGTTGAAGCGACCCCAATGCGATCCCAATAACGTGATATTTAGCCCCTGGAATGCGAATTTTACCGGAAGATCCCCGCCGAAAAACGTGTATTTTACCCCCCGGAATGCAATTTTTATGGGGAACCCCCCTCGAAACGCGATTGGGCTATTTTTGGGCTATTTTTGAGTAGCAATTGGGCGGGTTTTGTTGTGAAAACCTGGCAACCTTGGTGAGCTCATCAGAAGCACGCAAACCCGCACCTCAGAACGCGTGCAAATATTAAGCTCTCTCTGAAGTACTGTGTTTGAATGGACAAATTCACACAAAAATATGTCAAAATGCCCATCTTGGTAAGTATCCTATAGCAGACATAGCCGGCTGAACGTACAGTATCAGTGCATTCTCTTAAAATGACAGCACTTTCTTAATATTAATCAAACAACAACAACAAAGAAATCACTCACTGCTCTTGACTGAATCACTTTTTTAACTTTAATAAAGATTAATCTCTAATTTATTCAGTCAAATATGCAATGCTGTTTTACATTTGATTACTTTATTCAATTTCTGTTCCTAAAAACTAATGCTAGACCTACCTAAAAAAAAACTGAAAATCACTGTTTATTTTATTTGTATATTTACTCTATTGTATTTATTTGTGCTGTTGCTTGTAGTTAGATTATTCTTATTTTCTTTATTTTTATTTGATAGTATAGTTTTTCCCTAAACATACCGAACCGTATACCGAAACCGTGACTCTAAAACCGTGATACAAACCGAACCGTGAAAAAGTTGAACCGTTCCACCCCTAATGTTAAACTATATCAGCTATGTACATTAGGGTTTTATGTTACATCTAATGTTGCTAAATTAATGTTAATTGCATAATTTTATTGTCACATGTTACCATGATGGCGTTTAGTAATTGTGTGAATGACACAGTGTACCTTCTATACATTAGTATTTCCCTCCTCAGCCTGTGGAATAGCTGCTAGTGATAATTTTGATTCATCGTGACTTTCCCATCACCACCTGTTTTTGGTGATTGTCAGTGTATTATAAAGGTACAATACAGACATTAATACTTCAATAGGTTGGTATACCAACATTATAATCAGTTAATAGAATATGTTTTTAATGTAAATTTAAGTTAAGTCTGTAAAACCTAAAATGTTGCTACCATATTTTTAAAGGTAAAGTTCTAGCAACCACAGCTGCCTTCTTACCGTAAATTTCACCCTTTAAAAAAAACTAATCACAGTGTTTACTACCCACAACTTATCTCTATTTAACTATTTATGTGAATGCTAAAACTACTTTACTATACCAGTAAAAGAATACAAGAGTCATATAAAAGGGGTGAATACGTGTTTTTTTATCACCTTATAAAAATATTATAAGCAGCTTAAAATATAAAAATATAAGCAGCTTATTGACAGATTCACAGCTTTGTTTAAACAAGTTAGTCAATGGTAGTTACCCTCTATCAGTTGTGTAATTATTAACTGAACTACCAATTAATAACTTACTATATAGTAAGTTGATATATTTTAATTTATTTTTACTTTAAACAAAGTAACTATCAATTAACTAACTAACTATAATACATAAAACTGTCAACAAACTAATAAAATAAATTTGAATGTAACAATAAATAGAACGATAGTATGACAGATATAATGATAGATAGATAGAACGATAGATAGAACAATAGATAGATAGAAAGATAGATAGATAGATAGAACGATAGAACGATAGATAGATAGAACGATAGTACAATAGATAGATAGATAGATAGATAGATAAAAATTTGTCTCACTTTAGATAAAAACATGGACTAATTGAAATGAAATAACAAGTCTAGGACCATGAAATGGTCACAGAGACAGAAAGCGATTCTCGTGCAGGTGTCTGTAACAGGTGTCTGTGCAGACTAATTATTCAGAGATTCTTGTCCAAATACAGGCAACAAGGAGACCAATTCAGCTCCTGCTTTCTTACCAAATGGAACATAATGACCTTTATGGGCAGCCAAGAGCTGAATTACATCAATTTGCGCTGTGAAATAATCAAACGCTCTGGGTTGTGTGCCAGCTTTTTTAAACAAGCCATTGCAAGTTAGCAGTCTGTTTCAAAACCCAGAGGAATGTTGGACCAAAACAAATTGTCTTTCCCAAATCCAAATTAACTGGTTTATCTAAGATTAATCCATCTCCTCTATTGCAAAACAAGCACATACTTTCACCTCTGAGGCCACATCCTAAGCTAGAAATAGTTTCTTGGCACGGATAGCATCTTGTGCGGGTACATTTGTTTGTAAGGAATCATCTCTGGTGCAATTTACACAACTGTGACTGCGATATGAGATTAAAGCATCATTACAGAGATTTTCCATAGGGATGCGATAACCAGGCTGTGTGGTATTTTTTCCACATTGGGCTGCTGATAGGTTAATCGAGAATTTTCAGTTGAATCTTCAACTTCTGTCATAACAATATTTATGATCTTTCAGTCTCTGGATGACTGGCAGATCCTTCTATACTGTGCCATGTGCGTCTAGTAATGATGGAGCATGATGAATGCTGGCTTTACAATCAAAACACCTCATCCTGTAAGAATGCAGGGAAGATGTTCAGTTTCTTTCAGCACTGACTAAACTTGCTTATCTCCAATCAGATATTTCTGAATGTCTGGTTTTGTGTTTGCATGTACACAAAGAGTACAATACTATCACTGTTTTCATCATAACAGTGTTGTTATGGAAGACCCAGATGGAAAAAAAGTCCTTCTTTTTAAACACATTCTCACTTTGCTTATAGATAATCTATAGGTAATATTCAAGCTGAAATAATGTCACACAACGTTATGAAAAAGCGACCATGTTTGTGATAAATAACTAATACTGATTTGAATGTAAACATGGCCTTAATTGAATTTGTGCAAAGTTTATATCTATAAAGGGACACTCTGTAGAGTGTTGTTGGAAATAAATCACATCAAGGGATTTTTTGGAAGCTTGAGTGGCTGCTGTCAAAAGAACAAGATGGATTGGCAGACTGTGTTTTTCTGCATGTACAGTCTTGACTGTTTTATATCAAGTATAACCCATGGATGGATTCGCTGCAGCGATGTGGGTAGTCTACAGTCTGGTACTGTGCAGTACTCCAGAATGATGGAAGAGAGGAAGACTAATGTTTTGCAGTGCAAGAAATCAGGGTTGGCAGGCCTTTCTTACCTCAAACCTTCCCAAACTTCCTGTTTATGAAGGAAATATTGGCAGGCACAGCAGAACAATCTATCATAGCAGCATTTTAACACATACGCAAGACAAGAAAAGGATGCAGATTTTTCCTTGGAAAACAAATGGGAGAATCTTTACACAATCTATCTATCTATCCGTCTGTCTGACTGTAATATGTACGTAGTTCATACAGTTAATAGTGACCTCAACTGTTAAGAAAAAACAACAACAATAAAAGTCAAAGTCAAATCAGTTTAAAATGACAAGGGTGAGTAAATAATTTACATTTTGAGTGAACTATTTAAGAGCACAATATAAATGAAAGATTTAAAGGAACAGTTCACTTAAAAAATTAAATGCTATGTGTTTTTCTAAAATTGTATTATTTACTTTCTTCTGCAGAATGACGATATTTAAAAAAATGTTTATGTCCATATAATGAAAGTCCAAAACAACACTATAAAAAATAAGAAATGCAGAAGTTTAAAGGATTAGTTCACTTCCAGAATAAAAAATTCCTGATAATTTACTCACCCCATGTCATCCAAGATTCATGTCTTTCTTTCTTCAGTCAAAAAGAAATGAAGGTTTTTGAGGAAAACATTCCAGGATTTTTTTCCATATGTGGACTTCAACGGGGACCAATGGATTGAAAGTCCAAATTGCCGTTTCAATGCAGCTTCAAAGGGCTCGAACACAATCCCAGCTGAGGAATAAGGGTCTTATGTAGCGATCCCAATTTTTTTATGACGACGAAAGTTTCGGAGACAGTGTGTAAACATGATTGACAGCGTGAGGTCGTATTTATTTTTCATTGTGTGAAAATTTCAGTTGAAAATTTTGGACGCAGTGTACAATGGCCTTTACTCTAGTCTTCAGTATCACACAATCCTTCAGAAATCATTTGAATATGCCGATTAGCTTCTCAAGAAACATTTCTCATTATTATCAGTATTGAAAACAGTTGTTAATTTTTTTCACAATAATTCTTTGACTATAAAGTTCAAAAGTACCTTTGAAGGGTAGTCTAAATGATGATAGTACTTGCATTTTTGTGTGAACCATTTCTTTTAACAATGGAACATCAGGAACATGTACTGTAAACATGTCCATCACAACATGCCGTGAATCAAGACTCCATATGAACGCAATAATCTAATTAAGAAAAGAACATTTGAGAACAGCCAATCAAAACATGAAACATATTTCTACAACTTCTTGACATCTTCACACAGCATTTGACAGCAGACACCGCCATCAAGTGGTTTTACACACAATCACTAATATAAAGAATACAGTGCTCGATTCTGCTTGTGAAGATCTACCTTCATGCAAGGTTCAGATCCAACTCTAATCGAACACACCTGAGCCGGATAATCAAGGTATTTAAGTCCACTCAAAAATTACAGGCAGGTGTGTTAGTGCTGGAGCAAGAATCAGTCCCACAAGTTATAGAAGAACAGCTTGTTTGTCTCAGGAGTTACTTTAAGTCAAAGCCGGTTCTGCAGTCATTTCCCAGCAGTGGGCTAAAGTTAGGGATCAATATAGTGGTTAAACGTTTCGATCATAGCTACCATTCCACCGCTGTTATCAAGGGCACAGGCATACGTTTAAAAATAATTCTCATGTGATATAACCGTAACCATCTTTATGTCTCATGGCTGTATAAGAATAAGTCTGACTGTCCTGAAGTGATGATTGATTTATTGCTAAAAAAAAGCAACAATATTTCATCTAGGCCCTTTGGTTTTCCTTCTGAGCCACTTTGTAAAAAGGCATGCCTGAGGATTGTGTAGCAGAATGTGTAAATTTCCATTTGGAAATGTCTTTTCCCTCTGAATAATTAGCAAACAAAGACATCCGGTTCGGTGCTAGAAGAACCGCAGACGTCGGTTAAGTAAACTAATTCTTTCCCTCAGAATGTGTCTGATGTGTCTGTTTGCACCGAGGCATGAGCAGCAGCTGGCTCATGTTTCTGTCTCGCTTGCTTCCACACGATCACACCGGGACCTGTCCGGAATGTTTCTATTTGGAGTGCCATTACACTCATTCTGTCATCTAATGTGTGAGCCAATTCATATGTGGCAGGTGTATTGTCTTAATAGACCAATTTAAGCAAAGTTATTAATATATCAATATACAGTGGTGCTTGAAAGTTTGTGAACTCTTTAGAGTTTTCTATATTTCTACATAAATTGCCTATGATCCAGAAGATCATCAGATTTTCACACAAGCCATGAAAGTAGACAAAGAGAATCCAATCAAACAAATGAGCCAAAAAAAATTATACTTTGTCATTTATTTATTGAGAAAATGATCCAGTGTTACACATCTGTGAGTGGTAAAAGTATGTGAAATTTTGCCTTCAGTATCTGGTTTCAGTACCCACTTTTGCAGCAATAACTGCAGCTAAACGTTTCTTGTAACTGCTGATCAGTCCTGCACAATGAGAATTTGCTGGTATAATTCAGAATTCATTGTTCCATCAATGAGGGCAAGCCATCCTGGCTCAGATGCAGTAAAACAGGCCCAAACCATGATCCTACCACCACCATGTTTCACAGATGGGCTAAGGTTCTTATGCTGGAATGCAGTGTTCTTTTCTCCAAACATAGTGCTTCTCATTTAAACCAAATTTTTATTTTGGTCTCATCCATTCACAAAACATTTCTCCAATAGCCCTCTGGCTTGTCTATATGATCTTTAGCAAATCGCAAACGGCCAGCGATGTTCTTTTTGGAGAGCACAGAGCAGTGGCATTCTTCTTGCAACTGTCATGCACGCCATAGTTGTTCGGAGTTCCCCTGATAGTGGACTCATGAACATTAACATCAGCCAATGTCAGAAAGGCCTTTAGTTACCTAGAAGTTACCCTGGGGTCTTCATGGACTATTACATGTCTTGCTTTTAGTGATCTTTGTTGGTCGACCATTCCTCCATTTGTACACAATCCGTGGATCTGTGGAGTCCAAACTCTTTACACTGCAAAAAAAGGCTTATCATAACTAAATTAAGTGTATTTTGCTTAAAATAAGTACAATTTTACTTAAAACAAGAATATTTTACTTACCCCACTGGCAGATAATTTTACCTGTTTCAAGCAAAACGCACTTAATTTACTTTTTTCCCCCTGGAAACAAGAGTAAATATCTTATGTTGTTTAGCTTATCTAGTAAATGCATCTTAATTAAGGAATTTTTTGATATTTTGACTAGAAACAAGACAAAAATACTAAGTAGGATAAGCCTTTTTTGCAGTGTAGAAATGGTTTTATAACTTTTCCAGCCTGATGAGCAACAACAACTCTTTTCCTGAGGTCTTTAGAGATCCCCTTTGTTCGTGTCATGATACACTGCCATAAACATGAATGAAAGAATGTTCTTTAAATAAAACAGGGCACACATTAACACCTGATAGTCATCCCATTGATTGAAAACATCTCTGAACAGACTCTAATTATCCCTTGAAATCAACTGCTAATCCAAGAGATTCACATACTTTTCCCACTCATAGATATGTAATATTGGAAAATTTTCCTGAATTAATAAATGACAAAGTATATATTTTTGTCTCATTTGTTTGATTGGATTCTCTTTGTCAACTTTCAGGACGTTTGTGAAAATCTGATGATCTTTTGGGTCATATTTAGAGAAACATAGAAAATTTTAAAGGGTTCACAAACTTTCTAGCACCACTGTATATACAAGTCACAAAAACACCAAAATGTTTAAAAGTTATTCATTAATAATTGCCAAATAATTTTTCTTACAATAACTTAACAGGGTTCAAAACATACCAAATCCATAAAGATATGTATCAAATGCTGATAAAACCAAACATTTTCTTTTTTTTACCTTGAGTCTTGGTGACTTTGACAGATTATAAGAAAATATGAACGTTTAATTCTATTTAATTGTGCCATAACTTCTGCAGGTCATTAACAAAAACCAGTATTACGCAAACCAGTGTTACTAAAATTCAAATTGCTTCTCTGTAATGCTACACCCACATGTGCCACAAATTTGTATATAAATGAACAGAGTAAAATCATGTTTTTGTGTACATTCTTCCAGGAAAGAACAATAATGGGGAATAGCCCAATAATCTTCCCGTTATTGAAAATAATATAGTGCAACAAGTAAGGCCTGTAAACACAATGCACATGTGCGCAATTTTTACCACACAAATTGGCAGCTGCGTTAATCTTACCAAATACAAAACAAAATCTTTACGTAAATATGCCTTTATAAGCTCTACAAAGTGACTGTGATTACATACTAAAGGTCAACACACTTATGTGTCTCTAGTTTGTTAGTAACCACACATTCTTGAAGGACCAAACCTTTTCACATGCCAAACGGTGATAGTGTTGAAGTGAATTAGTAGTGATTTTCTAAGCAACTGTAGATGTAAACTGCAGATTTTTTGACAGAGATGTTGTTTCTCAAACAGTTATTGTAATAAAATATTTTAACTTCTAACTTAACTTAATCTAACATTTCTTAAATATGGCACTCAGTCCAAACCTACTCTCGCCTGATGAATCCAACAATTTAATATAGGATAATTACTTTGTTCAGATATCAGTTATAGAAAACAAGCTCTGCAAAGAGAAATGTCCCACTAGAAAACTTCATCCTTGGCATATGAATCGACATTGACTAAACCTCTACTGCACTTAACTGATCGTAACAAAAGGGAGCTTTGTTTCATCCAAAGAACCTCTCCACAAAACTGAAGATGGCAACAGCATCGATATCAGCACAATCCAAACAGTAGAAATAACCAGTGGTGTAGTGGTGCCTGGAGAAGTGGGTATACTCTTAATTTATGCCCTCAATTTTTTTTTAAACGGCCCGGCAAAGGATGAACGACCATAAACAGTGACATGTAAAACTAGTCTAAACATATCTAACCATATTTAGTTCACTATTGTAATATTTGCACACTGTCACATAACTTCTGCTGCTTGAGTAAGGATCATTATGAAAATAATATTATCCACAGAAGAGGTGCAGATTTTGCTATAAAAAATTAAATAAATAAGTAAATATTTATAGACTGCAGCAACTGACATTTTGTCAGAACCTCTAGTAAATTGCATGCTATTTTGTTTAGTTGTCTGTTCAGAATTGTGGGAGAATAGTGATCTCTATTTGAAACAAACAAAAAATTGTGATTCTCAATCATTTCAGAAGTGAGAGGGACAGAAATGTCAAATATAATAACTTTTTTGTCTAATTGACAGGTTTTATTACATTATTATTATTTATTAATTATTACCTCTTGCTTTTAATTGGCTGAGAAATCAAATACACTGCTTGACAATAACCAATTTATAATATTTTTCCTGTATTTACCTAATGACAATTTTATGATTTGTTTAGACTATATAATACATTTTTCCCCCATTTTTATCACAGAATAAGGCAGAATATATATTTTATAGCCTAGTAGCCTATCTATTGCCAAGTGTAATAAATGCTATCAATTAGCACTGCATTATTCAGAATCAGATGCTTTTTTTATTATGGAGATGACTTGAAAAACACAGTATTTACTGTCTTCACGTTTCTTTTTATTCAGCTTTGCTACAGTAGAGATAACTTTGGCTACAGCGATAGCTGGATTCTTGCACGTCGTGACTAGTAAGTTAGTACTTCTAGTACTTCTGCGCGAGAGCGCCATCCGGCTTCGAGTAGCCTATAAATGAAACATACACTGCATGAGAGTGTTTCCGTCTCGTTCCTGACCACATCACTGTCTTTACTGGATGTTTTTAGAGAATATTTGCATTTATTCACATGCGAATGGATTAGTTACTCATATGCTGGACTGTCATGATTTGGCTAGTACAGGACGCACATCAGAGGGGATTTAGAAGTGGGTATACAGAATGCCGACTGATGAAGAAGTGGGTATACGCCATATACCTGCGTATACCCTCCACTACACCACTGGAAATAACAAGAAGTTGAATGTTCTTTGGGTTATAGTGGCCAGGACAGCAAGAAGAATAAGATTATGAAGCATGCTTATCCATCCAGAGAAACAGCATGTCCAGACACCACCACTTGGTGGTTTTAAATCTTGTGTAGACATTCTGAGACGCTCTCCTTCAAAGACACCAAGATAACTCAACAATTCAATGCAAGACAAAACGTTTTCTCAATCAAAATGAGTCACTCAGTCTAAGTGGTTAAAGATCTATTTTGAGCTCAATAATTACACTGTCAATCTAAAGTCATAGCGACTAAACAAAAACAAATGTGAGGCAATGATGCCAATACCATGTGGTGACTCCTTGGGGTTTCTGTGCTGTTACTGCATGATCTCAAACTAATATTTTGTGAATAAAATAAAAAATTATTTGGCAAAAACACAACATTAAGTCAAAGTTAGTCAATCCAGAACGTCCATGTGATGTTTTTCCCAAAAATCTTTGAAGCGCAAATCCCACCCCATAGCATTGGTAAAAATAAACACGCAGTCATCTGTCAAGAAAAGTTCAGACTTCGTGGATTCACTTCAGAGTTCAATAAACATTACAGTTTGGTCCGATTGTGATTAAGACGTGCTACCAATGCTGTGGAAGCAGTGGAAATGTCTATAATATGTATATAATATGTTAATAATTAGAGGAGTAGCAGTGCAGTAATAGTAAAACTATGTGTGCTACAAACCAGTGTGTATTATTATGATAACAAAATGATATGATAAATACTACTTTGCAATCTAGAAGCATAACAGACTGGAAATAACTGGAACTGGATTTCAATTAATTATCGATCGATTGATGTGTGTGTGTGCGCGCGATGCGTGTTGGTTAGTGTGCATCTATTAAAGCAGCGCATTAATATGGAACGGCAATTGAACTGACTTGGAACTACCTGTGCATTGAACGGTTACACTGCATACCTGCCAGCCAATCAGAATCCAGTATTCAGCCAGACCATTGAATGAATGAATGAATATATAATTATTCTGACCGATTATAATGATAAAACTAAGACATTTATTTCCAAGACCACACTATATACAATATACATTATTTACAATCTTTGCATTAATCTACAGTAAACAGAGTGACTATGAAATGTGCAAGACCAACAATATATACTACTACTAATGGGTTTTATAATACTGTGCATATTTATAGATTTTAAGATAATGGCTACAGGAGCATATTTGAGTGAATGAGATAAAATATCAATGATGCGAGCAGTGCAAGTGGTCTGGCTTCTCAAATATGTATCAGCAGATCAGGTCTGTATGAGAAAGGAGCTGCTATCCGATGATTTCCCCAGCACATTGCGAAAAGTGCTAAACTACGCAAACTTCTAGACAAGCACCTCTGTGATCCACCACAACGTTCTTGTCCTGAAAAAAGGCTGAAGACCCCTCATTTAGAGCAGAATGGAGATTAAATGTGTTCTACAGCCTGCAGAATAGTGGATGGGGGAAAAAGTACCATTGTGAACATTAATTTCAAACTGAGCACAAATAACCATTGTACTGATCTGCTTGAACCCACAAAAGACACACCTTTGAGACACTGGCTCTGTCCAACTGTTTAGGAAATGCATAGGCCTTCACTCCAGCTTTCCCGTCAGATGGCTGTTAGCCATCAGCTAAACATGGCAGGAAGCCGGTCAGCTAGCAGGTGTTTAATACACCGCCTCACAAACGAGTCATTTGAAATGGCTAGACATCACAACACGAGGATCTGTAAAACAGATGTGCATAGAGCTGAGGGCTTGCATGTGCTATTTAATGTGAGGCCTGACCTTTCAGCTTGAATCCTCGAGGACGGATGGGATGGTTTCAAAGAAACCAAGAAAAAAAACTCTTCTTTACAGCACAAGGTTTCAGTAACCTCTCTGCATTAGAAAGGCATTACTGTGCCGCGGGATAAATCTGCAATCCACAGACGTGCGGTCATCGCTAAACAGAGTAGCAAAAAGACCAAGCACTTTAATTAAAGCAGAGCAGAAAGCTTCAGCAACAAGCTGAAACTGAAGGTGGCTCAGCGGGACGTCCCATGACTGTTATTAACTCCAAGAGAATTGGAGCAGAGGATGGGGGAAAGCCGCCTGTTGACAGCTTTAAAACACACAGTTCTCACTTCCTACATCAAGTTGTCATCGGTCACCTCTGCAGAACTTGTTTAATAAAGTATTTATATGCATGGTTAAAAATAAGAATGATCACGCAATTGTAGTTTGGGAAGGGAATGAGTGATGCCTTCAGTGACACCTCATTGAGTCAAGCCATCTGTCGGCCGTGTCTGTCTTTAGGCTCTTTTGAGCCTCAGTGGATTATTTATACACTTCTATTCAAGAAGTTTGAGGTCGGTATGATTTCTCAATGTTTTTCTCAAAGTCTTAACAATGCTGCATTTATTTAATCAAAAATGCAGCAGAAAATGTAATATTGTGAAAATATTTTACCATGTAAAATAACTTCTTTTTGAATATATGGTAAAATGCATTTTATTCCCGCAAATTTGCAAAGTTTTAAATATTCAGCATCATTTCTCCAGTCTTCAGTATCACATGATCCTTCAGAAATCTGCTCAAGAAACATTTATTATTATTAATGTTGAAAACAATTATGCTGCTTAATATTTTTGTGGAAAGCATGATTAATTTAGATTCCTTGATGAACAGAAAAAAAACTGCATTTATTTTAAATAGAAATATTTTGTGACATTATAAATGACACTATAATTTATTATTATATTATCACTTAATTATAACTATTGCAATCATAAATTATAAAAATACTACACTTTTGATTACATTAATGCATCCTTGCTGGAGGAAAATATTAATCTTACTGACCCCACACTTTTGAATGTTAAAGTTTAATTACTGAAGACTAAAGTCACACTAGTCTTACTAAATCTAGAATATACAAAGTTTTTGGGAAAATTAAATAAATGCTCTACAGCAACTTTTTTTAAAACATAAATCAACATACAACAAATATAAACAAACCAAACATGTAAAACTCTACAGTCGACTCCACTTTCCTGCAATATTGTATACCTCAAGAGGTCAATCTTCCTTCAACTTTGAATGCAGAGAAATGCAAAACTTCTTTAAATGAGCCTGTGTTTCTGGTCTATGGAGTCAAAGATCTAGTGAAAGGTTCCCCTCAAGCCAATTATCATGGCTCTAATCCTGTTCCAGTCATGATAAAAAAATGTTGTAGTAGTCAAAATCTATAAAGTAGACAAGATTTCAGCCAACAAATAAGCACTACATCTGAACAAACAAAACTTTAAGAAATGTCCCACTTTTCACTTCATGCAATTATCTATTTTAAATTTATAGATGTGGTCCAAAATTATGGCATTTACTAAATTGAAAACATTTCTTTCCACATCAGAGATGATAGATATGTTGGATGTCTCTAAAAAATCTCTCAGCCTCTGATTAAAGAGAGGCAGACAAATGCAGGCAGGAATGAACGGTCTGTGCACTAATACTGCTAAAACATGTTTGATTCATTCTTCATAGTCAAAGAAACATCAACAGAGTAATTGCAGCAAAGCCAAACAGTTGGCTCGGCTTTGAGATCTAATCCAAATACTGGCTATGTGAATCTGGATTGAATTCAAGAAGTTACCAAAGATTGATTACACCGCAATCTGGTCCTATCATTGGGGTGAACACACACCTTTCAATGAGGGTCCCACACAGAAGTCTGATGGTCCTCTGAATGTTCTCTGTGCAGAGCCAGCTCCACTGATCCTTCATGAGCACACACAGGATATTCAGGGCTTGGTCAGATATAGCCATCTCACTAGCTGTACACAAACACACAGGTAGACACAATGTAAATCCATCAGTCACAGCTGGAAAAGAGACACTGGTAAGAATCTTTGAAAACGTGTTTGTAAAATGATTCCCAGAATGACTGAATAAGAGCACAGCATGTTCCATGTCCACAAGTACAACTAAAATACAAAATATGAACACACACAGATCCAATCACTGACATGTTTTTACAATATGGAACATGAAATGACTTTGTTTATTTTTTCTGCACAGAACTATGAGAGCTGTTTTTTGTCAATGCAAGGGATACTAGACAACATTATGAAAGTACAATGCTGCCCTCTAGAGTTAACTTACATAATAATAAAGACCTAGCCAACACTCTTACTGGCATCTAGGGTTCCATGAACCTCTAAAATCCTTTAACATTCCATTGCACAAAAGGTTCTTTATAGTGGAAAAAGGTTTTGTTTTTAAAATGAGGCTTGTGTGGGATAGACTGGAGTTTTTCTATACTGAAAGTTTTTTTTTTTTTTTTTTTTTTCAGAAGGACATTTCATCAGCTGAACGATCAAATGTTGTTGTTGTTGTTGTTGTTAAACAACAGTACAATCTATTGAACACAGTGCACTTCTATCCCTCACAGCCTTATTTTCATTCCTGTCAAAAAAATAATTATCACGCTACCCTGGTCCATATGACTTTACTATATTTTAGGGGTGTAACTACTCATTTTTGTACTGACATTTTTCGGTACGGGTCTTTTGGTTTTATACACATGTGCACACAGCATTGTATTTATACAGCATCTTTCAAATTATGTCAATTTTTTCAACATCGAGTTGAACTCAAGAACTAATATAATAATTATTATAATTTCTCTTATATAAGAGTCGTTACCAGAGTCACTGAATGCGGGTGCATTCTTTAGCAGTGCTTTGGCACATGCACATGATTTCATATCCCATTTAGGGCCTCCACTTCTCTCTGCATCAGCATCAAATCCTGCTTTAGCCTCAAAACGCTCCTTCTCTGAGATGAAGCTCTCCAGCTCATTCAATGAGAAGCCATTGAAAACCTGTAACAACAACATCAACTAATCAATGCATATTCCCTGTGTTGCTGATGAGCAGAAAAACTTCAGGGTCACAGAGACTATTGCACTTGAAATTAGCAGAAGTAATTTTCTAATTCTCATTCACTTCCTTCTTATGGTGCATTGAAAAAGATTCAATTACTGATGACTGCTACTTACAGAGCTGCTTTCATCAAAGCAGTAAAGCACTTTGGGTTTCATGTCAGACACGTTGAGAGCAGGGGCAATTTTACTAGAGAACCTCATTCGAGACCTAGAAATGAAACGTGCATTAGTCAAACAGGAAATTATTTGCAGCTATAAACATTCCAAAAAACAAGCAATTCTCCTCCTATACTTGGATTTCTTGTCAGTGGACAGTTTCCCATCAGGCTCTGCGTCAATTTCATCAGTAGGACTCTGTGGTTCTGAGCGAGGGAAGGCCGTCTTCAGGGTGTCCACTATAGCATTCACCACAATCTGCCAAGTCATCAAAAAAAATTATGTAAAGTGTTTCAGTCAAAAAATACAATGTGCATTCTGAAAAGTACCTTGTCTATGCGTGAAACAATGAAGGGTTTCTTCACAAAGGCAATTCTTGCATCAGTGTTTAGAGCGAGAAATTCTTGCATTTCCTCACTGTTGGCCGTTTCAGGAATGGCACAAAGTTGCTATAATTAAAGAAAGCATGAATAAACATTTAAAATAAGTTGTGTGGAATGGAAAACTAATATTAAATATAGTCAGCTTTATGTAATTTATATATTCAAAGAACGTACTCCAAGGAATGTTTCCAAAAGACCTTTCCTGGCCTCGACTTTGTCACTGTCCATGTTTCCAAATGGAAGCTCAGGAAATATTTTCTTTGGTCCTTTCACATCTACAGTTAACAGAACAAGACAACCAATAAGACAGTGTTTTGGAAAGCTTTGAAACTGACATGACTAATAGACTCTGCTCACTTTTAAGAATCTTGCGTAATTCTGGTTTCTCCTCCAAACGGGTCTGAAGGTTGAGGAATTCACTGTAGCGTCGGTTGACGGTGTGATAGGCCATAGGCTGCAAAGATTCAGGATTCTCAGAGTCCATGGCTGTCTCATACTGCAAGACAAACATCTTTATCAAGCAATCATATTATAATGACTTTTTGCAACACTTTGTTCTCTTGGTTACTATTAATAACTAAAGCTTTACATAATATCCTACAAGAGTGAACTACAGAGTTTCATGAATAGTGTGATTTTCCCTACAATGTGCTCATAAAGGGCTAAAATGTATTAAATATGACTCTTGTTTGGGCTAAAATAAAATGTGATATTGTGAAGCATTTGTATCTACCATTTTTCTTTAAAAGAATTGTTAAATTAGACAGAAACATGATTAAAAGTGTAGAGATGAAAATTACAGTCGAGGTACTCCAGAGATGGACTGATATTAAAATTCTGTTAGATATAATAATTATTTATGTCTGACTGAAAATCTGAAAAATATTACAATTCTATACAATTTTGTCTAAATTCATAAAAAAATAAAACACTGAAATTGAAACTAAAATCAAGTTTTTACTTATGTAAAAAATATAATTTTCAAATATTAAATAAAATAATAATAATAATAATGTTATAGCCAACATACAATAAGTGTACAATATTAAAATTCTATACAGTATTGTGTAAATTAACAAAAAAGAATTGCTACAAGCTAAAATCAACTCATTTAAATGTTTCACATGAATTCAGGCAGCAAAACATTATAACATTATATTCAGAATATAGCCTGTTAACAAAATAATAATATATTGATAGTAATATGAAAAAAGGTAGGCAATATATTAATTTAAAAATTTGCCAAAGATTATATTTAACAGTGAAATTAGTCATGTTTTGAGATTAACTTTTAAGTGTGCGTTAGATGACAGCAAAGGGAATCTAAAAGTAAAATTAGGAGAAATGAGTGTGAACTATTAAATATCGGCCAATTTTGGTAAACTTCAACCCCAATTTAACTAACTTGATGACTTAACTAACATGATTTAACAGAGAAAAGTGAGAACCAATTCACCTTTACAGTGTAGAGAGTGTAAGGATGTGAGCCAGTGCCTCGGTGCTCCTTAGCAGTGATGGTGCCAGTGATGCGGAGGTTCTGGATAATGACCGGACCCTCTGGGCTGCTGAGGGGCTCGAAGTTGAAAGGTACCAGGGATGCCATCCCAGCTGGTGAAGAAGCCTGGACGGGTGCAGTCAAAGCCAGCTCACTGGGGTTCACCAGGCCTGGCTGGTCTGCACTCGAGTTACTCTTCTCCAGCGGCTGGAGAGTGCAAAAGCTTGATGGCTCTTCTTCAGCAGAATGTGCTGATAGCTCCTTCTCTGTTGTACTGGTGTAAATTGGAAGTTCGTCCTCGAGGTCTAACACAGCGTCAACTGGAGTGGTGCAATCGGCAAGTCTTTCAGAAAGGGTCTCTTCTGAACCAATCAGAACCAACGATTCTAGGGAGCTACGCTTGAAATCCATTAGAGGAGATTCCAAATCAGAGTCGGTTTCTTGATAGAACGGATTAAATTTACCGAGTCTCAGATAATCCCTGGGGCTAAAACCCAACGGAAACGGTTTGGTCGACCGTGGTTCGTCTTCCTCCAGGTTGTGTGGAGAATAAAGATCAGCGGAGTCAATGACATCATAAGCTGCAAGTTCTGGTGTTGGGGCCTCCATTGCTGAAGGGGTCTCTGGGGTGACTTTTAGGGACAGAACGCAAGGAATTTCAAGCTCTTGAGGTGTGTTTTCTTGAGGAGATACAACTTGTGGTGGAGCTTGAACTTCTACTGGTTCTGGCTCTGGGGCTGGTACGCTGGATTTAGTGAAGATGCTTACAATCAACATGTTTAGCCAGTCCGGGTCAGACAGTTTTGCAATTAAAGGCAGCAGAACGTTGCACATTATAAGTTCGCCCACCACAAATCGACCTGTTCGGGTTTCTAAATGTGGAGGAGGTACAAGAACATGGAGAAGCAGATCTACAATGACCCGTACGTAATTCACCTCGACAGCAGAGCTCTGAAGAGCGGGATGAGGAGGGCAGAGTTTGCTGTACACCTCCCAGAGATCTCCATCTTTGTCCACCTCTTGATGTTTAATGGCTTCCTTGGCACTCAAATAACACTGAAGGTGGCATCCAGATAGGTCTAAAACCCTCTGAGATAAAGCTTTCCTGTCAACTCTTGCCGCTCGACCCTTCAGCTCCAGTGCCATGGAGATCATGGCATTGTGCACCTCATCCTCAAACTCTTTTTCTTTGGAAATGGTGCTGTACCACGAGGTGACAAAGTCGCGTATGATCTTGCCGACTGTCTTCTGGATCTCATCTTCCAGTTGTTGCTCGCTCTCGGCACTGTGCGGGATCTCCTCCAGCCTAACAAAGCGCTCTAGGTGAACAACGCTATCCGAGTCCAGGACAGCCTGGGAACCAAGCCAACCACCTAAGACCACTAAGAGGCTTGTGAAGACACAGAGGAGCCAAACGTTGACCAGCAGGTGGAACAAGACCATCCAGGCCAGCAGCGCCCCAAAACCAAGCAGCCTCCTCTGGACCAAAAACTCCGACAAGCCCCAGGGGCTCATGTTAAGATGCTCAGGTTGAGACATTGCAGAGGTTTACGTACTCCTGTGAAGGAAAATGAAGAGACAGACCAACCATATCATTTTAGGTTCCCATTGATTTCCATTGTATGGACATTTCTCAAATATCTTTGTCCATTTTCCACAGAAGAAAGCAAGTCATTTGGTTTTGGTGACATGAGGGATGAGGGATGACCACTGATCTACAATAGAGATATTATGCATCAGTGAGGATAACTGATTTTTGAACTCATTTTTGGGTGAACTGTCTCTTTAAGAATCGGTTCATGAGAAACCAAATAGATGGACTAGTCAATAGTGTTTGAATTGTTTCTATACTGCATTAAAACTGTGGTAACTTGACCGTAGCCACAACTGACATCAAAATAAGAAATTAAACAATTACATAATTGTTAAAATAGAATACAATATTGAATTAATGTTGTTTCACACAAGTAACAATGACTAGAGAAACTACTTTAGAGGAGACTATGGTTACCATGACAACTCTATAATTTTATATATATAATTCACTCGAATACTGTAATATTATGCATATTATTCAAACACACGAAAGATCAAAGTTAATAGAAAAGACTAGTTTGACAAATCTGGGCATCGTGACTTCATCTGTATATAATGACGTTGCTGTATGTTTTGATGGGTATCAAGCTGGCGTTTTGTAATTGTTAAAAAAAAAGGTCGTCAAGGTAAAATATTATTGAATTAAACTTGAACTTACCTTAACAGCATATGTAATGAATGTAAGGTGCAAATTTGGACCATAACCAATTCATGTTTAAATGCCGACTCGAACGGCCTTGCAGTGTTTTGACAGCTTCTTCCTCGTCCTCTCCGCCTCAGATGCTGAAGTGCATTCAGTGTTCTGTCGCTCTCTAGAGGCTCTACTCACACTGACGGCTTCCCTGCAGCCTCGACAACGTTCACTATCACTCTATTTTTTCCACACAATGAAAGTGAAAGGGTTGTTCTGGCTCTTATCTCCTTTTGTGTTCCACAGAAGAAAGTAAAACGTCTTTCTAAAAGACATGAGGGTGATATATAGTTAATTACGATTTTTTTGTATTGAAAAACATCTCTTTTGCTCATCATTTATGTGAGCAAAAAATACAGTAAAACCAGTAATATTGTGAAATAGTATTGCAATTTAATTTATGTTTTCTATTTGAATATATTTTAATATCTTCAGTGTCACATGTTCAGAAACATTATATCTGTTTTACTCTGTATATTTTTTCCACACAACTTGTCTGTGAAAGTGAAAGGGCAAAATCTACTTCAACAATGATAATAATAACCATTATTAATAACTTAACAACTGCAAATCAGCATATCAGAATGATTTTTTTATCTCCTTTTGTGTTCCACAGAAGATTTATTAAAGTAAAACTTCTTTCTTAATGATTCCAAAAAAAAGACATACTCTTATGGGGTGGGTGGGTGGGTGTGTGGGTGATATATAGTTAAGGGTGTTTTTTACGAACCATTTTTTTTTTTGAACAGTAAAAGACCCATTGAAAAACGTCTCTTTTGCATTTGAATGGTTCATTCCAAGGCTGCATTTAAGATGTGAGAAAAACCACACTAGTTATAAAAAATAATTCAATTGTAAAATAAAAAGTACATCAAGCTGTTAGACCTCATGTTGCCGTACCGCATCACAAGTTTGAAAGCAAAAAGCAGCCCCAGCTGCCTGTTCAGTGCTGTTAAAACTGTTAGTCCTGCTACAACTGATGTTCAACATCTGTTTCCTCAGAGACAGACAGTTATTTCCGTTATGCTGTAAACTTTAGGGAATCCCCTGGAAAACACAGATGAGACAACCATATTGTTTGTCATATGCAACTTCCATTAATGTTTCCCCCCATATTTTACTTCCTCTAATAGACAGTGCAAACAACATTCAAGATTTAAATACACATTTGTATTCAACCAAGAATTCCCATCAGCCATCCACATGATTCTTGAAGAAAGCATTCAGAGCAATAACACAGCTGTTGCTGAAAAAACATAAATATTACTAGACTTGACATGGCCAGGGTGAATTCAGGTAAACTGGGCCACTTTTCTTTCAGAACTCATTGACCCAGCCAGTCAATGCCATTTGGACTCAGTCCAGCTGGACAGTGACCTACAGTGCCGATAACTCTGATTGGCTCAGACAAGCTGCTGATGCTAGCAAGAGCACAGAAGTGATGTAGTAATACATCCTTATAAACACAGGGCTATTAAACACAAATGTTACCACCAGATAAAACAGAGACGATTTTGAAGTGTGTCCTCTCTGCTGACTGGACACAAAAAGGTTTTAACATTATATTGCATCATAAACCAGTATTTGAGTTCTCCCTTATGGACATCTTACAGACATGTTGCACAAGAGCTGCATCCTGACGGGACATTTTTTTAAACGTATCTGCATCTGCATGAGCGTTCATATCCAAATTGATTTATACCATCTAAATATAATTAAGATCAGACATTACTCATCTGTATTTGAAAAGACAGAACCTAGTTGTACACATAAAGTGTGTTGCAGAGAGGATCGGGAACATCTACACCGGTGGTTCTCAACCAAAGGGCCTCATGACTTGAGTAAGACTAAACAAAAACAAGCATTAAAATAAGCCAAACATGGATATATGAGATTTAAAAGTGTGATTTATAGACCTTGAAAAGTCATGAACTATTCAACTCCATGGGAACGTCATAATAAAAATATTTTTTTCTAGTTAAGCCAAGCTCTGAAGTATTTTATCAATTGTAAATTGTCAGTAAAAATATTTTTGAACTAGAAAGGTCACGGGGGCTTCAAATACTGTTGAGGACAATGGAGGGACCTTGGAGTTAAAAAATAAATAAATAAATAAAAAGTTAACCACTGATCTACAAACAAAAATTTATATAACCTTTTTGTCATACTTTACATAAACATTGTTCATATTAATCAAAGCATTAGCCATCAACTAAAAAACGATTTTTTTTTAAATAAAATACTGTTTACTATTGTTCATATTCACAATCGTTCATATGCATTTAACTAGTTAATGTCAATTTATTTTGTCAACTTTAAGATGCAAAATTTAAAGCATCTATTAAACCCCGTTCCCACCAAGAACAATAACTATACAGATAATTATAAAGATAACGATATTAGTGTCCACACCAGCGAACGATATCGTCTGTTTGTTCGAAGCGCACACGCGTCTGCCGCTTTAAATTCTCGAGCTCGTGATAGTAGGGTGGATTCTGATTGGGTGTCAATGTTTTTATCATTCATCAGCTGGAAAAAAATCATTCTGAAAGTGATTCCAATGATATTGTTTCTCTGTGCCTTTATCATTAAAGCTGTGGTGTGGACTCTGCTATTCTTTAATATTGAGAACGATTTTTTGAACTATATCTCTATCGTTATCTTTATAGTTATCATCCTTGGTGTGGACGGGCCTTTAATCTAGGTTAAAGTACTTGTCATTCATAGTTTTTGATACCTAATGCATTAATCAATGGTACCAAACTTAACCTTATTGTAAAGTGTCAGTCTTTTCTGATTTTTTTCTTCCCAATTTGATTAAAAAGCCATAAGACTGAAAAAGCGATCATTGCACATTAATATTTTTTCTTATGTATACTACCATTAAATTTTTTTGCATCTGTAAGATTTTTTTAAAGAAATTAATACTTCTATTCAGCAAAAACACATTAAATTGATCAAAAGTGATAGCAAAGACATTTAGAATGTTGAAGATTTGTTTCAAATAAATGTTCTATTCAAGTCTTGAAAAAAAAAACAGGATTTGTATCATTGTTCGTTCTCAACGTTGATAAGAATATCAGCATATTAGAATGATCATGTGACACTGAAGACAGAAGTAATGATGCTGAAAATTTCACAGAGGAATAAATTACATGAAAATATATTCAAATAGAAAACTGATAATATTCCACAATGTTACTGTTTTTCTGTTTACTGTATTTTTGATCAAATAAATGCAGCCTTGATTAGCCTTAGAAATGTCTTTAAAAACATTAAAAAACTATACCAACCCCAAACGCAAGCGTTTTGTATGAATGCATGAATTTCTAATGCACATCCTTTTGTGAAATCACAAACTCTCCAACTTAATTTGACAACCAAGCACATAATAAAGTTTCAAAAGTCAACGTATTTGTTTTTATTGAGGCTCGTGTATTTATCCATCATCTATACAGCACTGTGGGATACACTCATTTAAAACTGTATAAGACTTAAGTCAGGGTGCGAACCTCCCACAAACGCCTCTCATTCTGCAATCCACAATGATTTGTACAATTGCTTAACAGCTGGAAAGCGATTCAGCTTTCCTCGGAAATACTGTAAAAACTCAAATCATCCCACTGGAAGAAATTCCTCAACATCACTTGATCATCTTGCAGGGATCATCAACTCATCTGCACATTTACAAATAGTGTCTTTTTTTTCAATCTTTTTTTGTTTCTTTGATGTTCCTTTTATGGTAAAATCATGTAAAAAAGTTGATAATCCAAAAAAAGGCCCAATCCTGACAATCCATTTGATATGTAATGACAGGAATCATCTAAGAATGCGCTCTGAGGTTTTGGGATGCAAGGAACTGTAGCAGTTTCTCAAACTCAGTGAAAGACACATGCTCATCAGATGTGAAGGACAGTATATAGCAGATGGTAGTGACGGTGGGGACCTTTCTTCTCCCCAAGTGTCCATATAAAAGAAATAGAGAAAGCAAAGGAGAACTCTAAGTTGGACTATTGGTCATAGGTTCATACGTAGATGCTCTGGCCTTTTGGAGATCACGGGGTAGGCCTGCTGCTTAAACTGGCCCGCGTTGGAGCCAGCGGGTTGCCTGATGGGAAGAGGGGCGGTTGCCTCGGAACTAGCCTGGACCTCCATCTGATCCATGGTGGACACTTCCATAGCGAGCTCTGTGGGGGACTGGAGGGTGGAGGATCCGGGCAAAGTGGGACCTCGTGGCCAACAATCTCCTGAGAACTTAATCGGGCTGAAAGACGGGATACAAATGGTTTTTAATTTGACAATTTTAAATTTTAACAAATTTTAAATTTGTGACATTTACAACTCAAAAACTTTGATTACCTGACAGGTGTGCGAGGGCTTCCCAAAAACCGGCGAGGTGAACGAATTTTTGGCTCAAATGAGAACTTTCCCTTTATATTGTCCAACACAGATGGAGCTACATAGGTAAAACCCTGCAAGAATTAGAAGAAAAGATAAGAAAAGCCCCCCAAAAATTCTCTAATCAGATAAGCAGGACTGTGAAATCATGACTTGGCTGCCTTACCAAAAAGACCTGATTTGCACTTTCGCTCAGTGTGGAGTCATCAGGACTGTCAACGGGAGTCTGGCTGGTGAACTTTGAATCAAACTGGCTCACATCATCAGCAGATTGCTGTCGAAATTAGACATCGGGTCAAGTAATTCATATATACTCAATTAACCCATAAGATGACGGAACACACCACAAAAAGTGACTATAGTTACCAAGAAAGGCTTGAATGGTGGTTCTACTTTACGTGCGAGAAGGTCGTCCCAATTAACGTGTCGGAAGAAGGGATGAGTCTAGAAGACAAATTCAAGCTAATTAAATCACAAACTAAAGCCCAGCACTTCTTTCTGAATTCTGAAGTCCTGGTTAAACATTAAAACCACCAGAAAATCAATAGTGAAAGACAATCTTCACCCTGTAAAGCCTATTTTTCATTTGATACACACGTTTTTAAGACCTGGAAATTATCAATATGATCAAAACTTGCTGAAAAACCTGTTGTACACAATCTAAGTAAAAGGTCTTCAAGTTTAACTATTTTCAGGTCATGGGTTTCATGTCTTTATGCTTTGAAATCTTTACTGATTTTTATACAGTAAATACAAGAATAGCTTATATTCTTGGCAATAGTTCAAGATAAACACTTACCAGATGGAAGCAACTTGGGTTTACAGCAACTGCAATATTTTTTTGACTATTATTTCATATCAGGCTTTACAGGGTTAAGATGTAGACATTAACATTAATGTTGATGAAAACAGACCTGTACTTCTGTTGCATCTCCAGGTCCAGCCCCAAGCCGAGATGAGGCACTTCTTTTCAGTAACTGAAAACAGTAAAATTATTGTTACAAAATGACAGAATAAGACTTATTAAAACATCAATTACACAACATAAAATAAGTGCATTACTGGGAAAAAATAAAATAGGTGTACACCTACCCTTTTGAGAAGGTCCCTGGCTTCTTGTGTGAGGTAGGGTGGGAGGTTCAGTTTGCATTTAAGAATTTTGTCAATGGTTTTTTTCCGGTTCTCTCCTGTAAAGGGGGGCTAGAATGGAAAAAATTATCTTAAAAAATAAATACATTTCTAAATTGACTAGATCAAGGGTTAACAAACTTTTTAAGGCTAAGAACCACAAATACAGTAACACCATTGTGAGAGACCTTGCTGACAAATATAAAGGTAACTGTATTTTATTATGGCTAAAAATATATGTTAAGTGAAATTAAACTGGCTTATACATTGTCATTACACTAAAATAATTATATTGAAAATATCTTTTAATTGTTGACAGTGAATGAAAATTAACTGTAGAAATTTATTTAGAAAGAAAACATTTCTAAAAAAAAAAAAAGTCTTGACCAGTCTTTAGAAATCAGTATTCCATTCTATTACATTTAGGGAATATGAATAAAACCAATTTTGAGAAAAAAATCCTTAACACTTTAAGAGCACACATTATTGTTGAAAAATAACAACAACAATTCTCATGGACTCCTTGCGGCCCCTAGATGGTGTGCTGCCTAAAAAACTAGCTGATTTAAGTCATCAGTAAACTTTCAAAAATAAAATAAATTAATAAAAAATAAATTAATTAACAGGGTTCGTACAGAAACTGCAAAATGAAATTCCAGGACTTTCAAGGACTTTTCAAGCATTATTATTTTGGTTTTCAAGGACTAAAATCGGAGATCTCACTTATCAAACCATATCATTTCTAATAAACTAATAAAACAAATTGGTACAAATAGTGCCATTCATCAGTGCAGCACAAAAGCATGCAATGACTGCAGCAACTTTTACATTTGAAAAGATACTATGGCAAAGTTATCGCTTCCTTATTCAAACAGTTTTTTTTTAATGAATATATGATTGACCTGAAGAATGAAAGCTATATCATACACTTGGAAAATTATGAGCTATATCAACGCTTATCGACAATAGGGCCGTGACAATACACTTAGCTCACGAGATGAGACAAAATACAGATACTAGGTTCACTAGAACGAGACAATATTTTAATACTATTTAAAAGAAAAAAAATTATGACAAAATATTTGTCTTTTAATCACACAAAGCAAAACAACGCAGTAGTATTTTGTAACTAATCTTGAGCTGTAACTAATTATTATTTTGGTAATCTACTGATTATTTTGACAATTGAGTAATCTGATATTTTTTAGTAATACAAACAGACCTAAGTCTAAAAGTCAAGAGATTGTTTTATTGAAAAAAAATTAACACTAATTTCATACATACTGCCTTTTAAAAATTAAAGTATCTTTCAAGTACCTTCTCAAAAATATGGCTGTTTCCAGGACTTAAATTTCAAAAAGTCAAATTCAAGTACTTCAAGCACCTTGTACGAACCCTGAATTAAATTAAGACCAATAAAAAAAATTAAGAATTAGTCAAGTTCAGAAACTGGTTGTTGACATTAATTCTGAAACATAAATACATAAATTCCAGAATGTAAATACAAAACCCAAATTGAAGTATTGCAGGCTATAATGTGCTGCACTATGACAAATTCCCAAGACGTTTATACTCACTGCTCCAGTTAACATGTCATACATCAAAGCCCCCAGACTCCACCAGTCAACAGCCCGATTGTGTCCGCTTCTCATGAGGATCTCTGGAGCCCTGAAATAAAGAAACGTCTCACACTACTGTAGAATTCATCTAAATGCATGTCACACGGGCATGTCAGACAATGAAGAGAGACATTTGCAAAACAGGAAATTAGCTACTTGGACATCACAAGGATGTAAAGGCTTCTTTAAACATCTCACATGTATTCAATAGTGCCACAGAAAGTATGTGTCACTGTGCCGTCATGAATCGACTCCTTACACAGCCCGAAATCAGTCAGTTTTACATGTCCTGTGATAAGATTAAAAACAGATTATTAGAATTAAAGATTTCTCAGTTCATTTTCAGATTTAGTCCTTTCTAAACTACAAAAAGCAGCAGCCAAACCTTGGTTATTGAGCATGATGTTCTCAGGTTTGAGATCTCTGTAGATGATGCCTTTCTGATGCAGGTGTCCGAGAGCCATAGAGATTTCAGCCAAGTAAAAGCTGCGTGTAAAAAGCCCTGAGCATCATTCTGATTATCGTCGTTCATCTCATGTTGAATGTAAGGCCTATTTTATGCATGTGTTCGTGTGTACTTGAAAATTGTTTAAAAAGTTGACACTTCAATCAAACACTACGTTTAAAGAGCTAATCATAATTCAGTTTTAACGTAGCAAGTTTATGCTTTAAAAGTCACAAAACTGATCAAATAGCTCTTTCTTACCAGGCCGTGTCCTCCATGAAAATCCCCTCTCGCTCAAGCTGCATGAAAAGCTCCCCACCTGCAAAAGAAAAAAGTTTTAAGAGAAAACACAGAGATGGACTGATAGTAAAGCTTCACCACATCATATCTCAAACCATCACACACTGCAAATTTACCATTTCAGCACAGAAATGAAAAAAGTGTTTCAAAACTAGTTAAAATGCTTTTTAATGCATTGCATAATTTTTTTTTTTTATGCATTTCATAAAATGTTTAAATAATCTATGCAAAAATCTCCCTCTATGCAAAAAAATAATAAATAAATAAATAAATCACATAAGGAATGCCTCCAAGGGCAGAATGTATTTCTTAGCAACTCCACAGCAACAGGAGGACAGCAGAAAGAATGAGTAGTTATCCATCTCTGAGACAAAGGTTGTTCTTGATTCACGAACCACTTAGGTATTCAAGGATGAGGTAAAGCTTGCCGCCCGTCTGAAAGGCATAGATCAGATCAACGATGAAAGGATGCTTGACTTCCTCTAAGATGTTCCTCTCTGCTTTAGTATGCGCTGTGTCCTTGGCGTTGCGTACAATCATAGCCTACAAGCAGCAGAAAAGAGTGACATTGAGACATTGCCACAAATGTAAATGAATGCATTCAAATTTAAGGAATTTGCTTAACCTTTTTTAAGACTTTCATTGCAAATATTTTTCCTAATTCTGCACCAGATACTTTCCGAACCTGGAAAACCTACAAAAAACAAAGAAAGAGTTAAAGTCAAGCCCAGACTTGTTCAAATAGAATACTGCTCCAGTGTTATTTTAGATTTATGTAAACATTATTATAGTTTTTATTAATGTTTAGATTTTTACTTTTAATATTTTAAGTTACTTTTATGTTTTTATTAGTTTTGGTTATTTTTAAATATTACTATTAAGGTTTAAGCAATTTTATTTTGGTTTTAGTGATCTAATTAAACCTAAATAGTAACACTGATTTAAAGAGTTTTATAGTTAGTAATTTCAATGCTTCAACTTGATACATTTCTTTCTTTGAGTTTTTATATTTAAAAATCATATTATATTTTATTTACAGTTTATTTCAATCCGCAAACATTTTAATAGTTTTTGTTTATTTGATATAACAACACTGATATTGTATATTATTATACCCACTGATATTATAACTTCTCCAATGTCATTTAAAGTCATATTTGTGCTCTTTAACATTTTAACAGGTTTGTTTTTACTTTAATGCAATGCAATGTACTGTAATGCTGTAATTGTGTTCCGTACTTAAGCACTTTGTGGCTATGGTATAGTGTGAAAAGCGCTTAAAAATATTAGAATATGCTACATTAAATAAAAAATATATATACCTTTCCATAACCTCCTTTTCCCAACACACGGAGAAGCTCAAAGCACTCTGGACGGATGTTCTCAGTGCCTTGGTTCACATTGTCCTCTGAGATCTCGATCTTCTCACAGTCGTCCATGTTACTGTAATAATAAACCAGAAATAAAGTGATAATGTGCATCATTCCTCTCATCTGCATTAGAATATTGATGCGGTTTATTTTTTTTTAGAATCTGTCTAGGAATAATTATTTTAATCATTAAAAAAAAAAAAAAAATTGTATTGCAACCAATACAGATACTTACAACTCAAAGCCACTGCACTGATCCATTATGTCATTGATCTGAGCCTACAGAGAAGAAGTGTGAAATGCATAATCAATAAATGCTCAATTCCCTGCAACAGTAACCAGCGTTATGTTGGGTGGAGAGATGATCATTGCACGAGCAGATAACGTTACGAGGCAACAGTTGGCAGCACTTCTAGTCTGAACATGAAAGTGTAACGGGTCGGATTTCGCAATACTATTCCCAGAGATCCCATAAGGTGACATGCACCATCTATGGTCTTGCATCTCCTAATTGACTGATCCTCGTAAATAAAAAATGCATATTAGCGAAGTCAATAAATCATTTTAAGCAATATGCATGCAAAAATGTGTATATCTAAGGTATGCTGCATTTCGATGTGAAAGGAATTTCGAAGTTTCGATGTGAAAGGAAACGCATGCATACATACAGCCCTTTAAATAGCCATAGCTGTACTGTACTGTACTGTACTGCCAAGTAACGTTAGTAAGCTCGCATACAACCCTATTATCTCCAGCTCGTATCACTGTCTACTACATGTAAAACTCAAATCTCTCTGATACATGTGCTGACAGACAGAATACCAGTCGTTCAGTACATAAAACACACTGTAGGGTAATCGTGTTAGCTTGTTAGCATAACATAAAGCGGTTCCTCGGGCCTCAGGCCTGCACTCTGCTCGGGGTGGTACACTCCCGCGTGCCGTTCACTTCAAAACAGCGACCGGCCGTTACCTCCTCCAGCTCATCATCGGAGACATTTTCCTCTGGCTGGTCCAGATCGATGTCGAAAACACCAGCCATCGCTGATTTCGCTGTCTGGGATCACTTCTAACCGCGTGAGGAGCTCGCACTTCCCGCCTCATGGACATAAACGTACCGTCGCCATGACCGGCATGACGCGAACTGACACCCCCGCGCGGAGGAATGCGGGAAATGCTCGCGCTGGACTTTACACTGTTTTCATGCGTGTAACTGTCAAAAAAGTGTATCAGAATACAAAGGCGATAAATTAGTGTAGAAATAATATTATTATATAATATATAATATAATATTATAATATTATTTATATAGTGTAAATATTATATTTTAAATATTTGTTTAAATAGTTTTTCGTTTTTTTGTATTGTTTTATGTTATATATATATATATATATATATATATAAAACAATAATGTAAATGATAAAATGTATATAAATATATATAATCAGAACAGCTTTACTCCGGGACTCAAGCTGATTTCGATCTGTTCCAGCACAGCGCTGAGAGATCCAGTGAGAAGCGTTTGAATTAGCCGCAGACTGAATAAAGGCTGCTGCGAGGTTTACTGAGAAGCATTCTCTGTTATAAACAGATCAAACAGCGCTGACGTAGAAAACCAGAGGCAGCAACGCTGTGTAACCATGGTGCTGTTGCAGAAAGAGTCGAATGTTATTACATTATTCATTTCAGGGTTTGTACAACCTTTTGAGAGAGAAATTCAAGCAATTTTCAATGACTTACAAGCATTTCACACAACTGCTTCCAGCACTTTAAAGCTCCTAAATGATCCAATTTGAATGTTATTTTCAATGGGATGACCAAAATATACTGTGGTGAACAAACACTTATGTAAAATTAAAAAAAATCAAATCATTATAACCGGTAGATGGCAGCAGAGGAGCACTTATTAATGCAACACTATAGTAATTTTATCATATATCTATATATATATATATTCATATCTCTCTGAAATTAAAAGAATACTGCACATTGTAATCTCTATGAGTTAAGTCTATTTATTATAAAAGCACTTGTCAGTAATACAGTTAAAATGGGGAAATATGTGAACGATTGCATTGCAGGCTGATTTAAGGTGTGCCCCTAAATTTTCTGCTTGTGCTCCTAAAAATATTCAGTCAGGGACTACAGTGCTCCTAGTAAAAATAGTTAGTCTGGAGCCCTGTAAATTATGATTATTGATGTGTGTCTGGGCCGGGAGAAGGCCACAGTCTGAAAAGACCAAGAACTATGAGAACCGACACCTGTCTCACAAGAGAGAAACAAAAGTTTCACACCTCTTCCTTTACTCAATATCCCACTCTCTCCCCTCATTTCCATCTAAATACAGGACACTACAAGGAGCATCGAAACCACCTTTCTTAATCAGAATTTATTACAATGCAACCATTCATGTTTGATGTCGTTTGAAAGGTCTCTGTGTGCCTGGTAAAAGGGTCTCATTCTCATAACAATAGAACAGACGGCCATCAAGATTACAAAACACTGAAGACAGACTCCCAGGTCTTTCACACAAATTACCTCGTGTATGTAAATCTTCCCACAGAACTCAAAGTTACTCACATGCAACCCCCAATAAACAAATATTATACTTATTAATACTTCTGGATATTTAAGGGAGCGTGACAAAGAGCTCGGGGAATCTGTCAGATCTCCCATGCACACAATTGCTGTGTGTATTATTTTCTTCTACCAGGTAACTTCTGGATTATTGATGATTGATTAGGGATTTATGATTTGAATTGGATTGTGAATTATTGTTTGATTACCTGGTTAATAAATTGTTATACTTTATTTATTCTAACTAGGCTTTGTGTTGTTAACTCTAATATATTATAGTAAGTCTATAACACCGCAAACCTGTGCTCAGGTTAGAAACAGACTAAAATGTTTCAGAGCTCCGGCTAACACATTAGCATTAGTTATGTATACTTAGACCGTTGAGGCTAATGGGTTTTTCCGCTTAGGACAACAGTGAGTTGTTGACCAACCTAAATTCGGGTCAGCCTCAACCTCTGATTATTGTAAAATTATTCTAACTAAAGTGTACGTGAGAAATCACGGCATGATTATATAAAGTTACATTAGAAGAAGTTTGGTCAACTTGGTTCTATAGTAAAGGTCATGACCTCTGGTCAGATATAGTCTTACTTTAAGTGTGTACGGATCTATATGGGGACTTATAAAAGTATTCTGGAATGAGCAAAGTATGGCACGGGCCGTCTAGAATATTAGTCAGTCGCCTCTGTCTAATGACCAAGACTGACGATTTGTGGGTAAGAGATATAGCAAACGGATATAAGACTCAAAGAGCTATAGAAAACTGAATAGATTAGTATAACAAAATAAAGGCTAAATCGAATGATCAGGTATTTACCGAGATTTAATAATTATTACAAATCTCATAAAACCTTTTTCATTTTGGAGTCAGATGAATCAAAGAGGCAATGTATTTAGGAAAATATATTTGATCTAATATTGTCGAGTAAAAGGAAAGACAGCATCAGGCAAGAATCTTTCTGTCGTGCCATTGGCTCCCGTCGTTGGACTTTATATATAGGCTATATATATAATCATAACATAATTGACATAGATTGGGTGTCTACACCCATAGACATAATAAATATTTATGTCTATGTATGTAGTACCCTACATAGTACACGTTATATGTAAAAAATAATAATCAAAATAATATCAGAATACAAAACAAACAAATTACAATAAATACATAAAAAATAAAAAGGAATTCTAAATGTTTTATATTGTGTTGTATCATAGAACTTGAAAATTACTTTGTATTAATTTAGGCTATTTATTTTTTTAAAACCTCGCACACATATATATATATATATATATATATATATAATAAAAATATATATGCATATATTTTGTGTAAAAAATCTATCTATCTATCTATCGTTCTTTCTTTAGCCTATTTCTTTCTGATGATCTAGGCATATTTTTATTTTCTTGATATTCGTAGAACAAGGAAGCCCGCGAAAAGTATGTTTTGTGCGCCACCTGCTGATCTATAATAGATATACATACATATACATACATACATATATATATATATATGTGTATGTATGTACACTGCCCTTCAAAAGTTTGGAAACGCCCTAGAAAAGTGGGGTTTTGGCTCACACTTCCAACAAATCCATTCAGCTGGCATCATTGGAATGGTTATGTAGGAATACCTCCTGTAAGAAGTGACGAATCTAATCAGGAGGCTTGGAGTTTTCAAGTCGCTTACAGATGCAAGCAGCTGCTAATGGTGGTTGATTCCCAACCTGCAAAATTATCACGGGTCAGTTTCCAAACTTTTTGTATATATTATATATACACACACACGTGGTCAGAATTGTTGGTGCCCTTTATATTATCAAAGAAGGCTGTGGAAATAAATCTGCATTGTTAATCCTTTTGATCTATTATTTTAAAAAATCACAAAAATCTAACCTTTCATTGGAGAATAAGAATTTAAAATGGGGGGAAATATCACTATGAAATAAATGTTTTTCTCTAATACACATTGGACACAATTAATGGCACCCTTTTATTCAATACTTTTTGAAACCTCCATTTGCCAAAATAGTATAGGAGTTTTCTCCTATAATGCCTGATGAGGTTAGAGAACACCTGACAAGAGATCAGAGACCATTCCTTCATCCAGAATCTCTCCAGATCCTTCAGATTCACAGCTTCATCTCTTCAGTTCACCTCACTCATTTTCTACAGGTTTCAGGTCAGAGGACTGGAATGGCCATAGCAGAAGCTTGGGTTTGTGCCCAGTGACCCATTTTTGTGTTGTTTTTGAGGTTTGTGTTTGGATTATTGTCCGGTTGGAAGATCCAAACATGGCCCATTATAAGATTTCTAACAGAGTCAGTCACTTATTGATTTTTTATCTGTTGGTATTTGATAGAATCCATGATGCTATGTGTCTAAACAAGATGTCCAGGACCTCCAGCAGAAATATAGGCCCACAACATTAAAAATACAGCAGTATATTTCATTGTACACATGGGGTACTTTTTATCCCTGTGTTCACCAAACCCATCTTGAGTGTTTGCTGCTAAAAAGCTCATTTTTTAGTTTCATCTGACCATAGAAGCCAGTCCCATTTGAAGTTCCAGTCGTGTCTGACAACTGAATATGCTGGAGATTGTTTTTTGGTGAAAGCATTTTCTTTTCTTTATTTTTTTATTGAAACCCTCCCAAACAACATGTGGTGATGTAGGGGCTGTTTGACAATTTGTTTAAGGTTTTCTGACCCCGAGACTCAACCTTTCTCTACAATTCTCCAGCTGTGGTCCTTGAAGAGTCTTTAGCCACTCAAACTCTCCTTCTCACCGTGCATTAAGATGATATAGACACACGTCCTCTTCCAGACAGATTCATAACATTTTCTGTTGATTGGAAATTCTTAATTATTGTCCTGATGGTGGAAATGGGAATTTTCACTGCTCTAGCTCTTTTCTTAAAGCCACTTCACTAATTTGTGAAGCTCAATTATTTTTTGCTGCACATCAGAAATATATTCTTTGGTTTTTCTCATTGTGATGGGTGATTAATTATGGAATTTGGCCTTTGTTTTCCCTCCTATTTATATTTCTGTGAAACAGGAAGCCATGGCTGGATAATTTCATGTTCATAATCCCCCTGGAGTGCTCAACATTGTGAATATTAATGGGAATATATTTACATTTATGCATTTAGCAGACACTTTTATCCAATGCAACTTACATTGCATTCAAGTTACAGTTTTACATTTTATCAGCTCTTGCTTTCCCTGGGAATCAAACCTGTGATCTTGGCGTTGCTAGCACCATGCTCTACCATTTGAGCTACAGGAAAGATATTTCAGATATATTTTACTCATAAGAATTTCTAGGGAACATGTATTTGAGAAAAAACATTTATTTCATAATGATATTTCCCCCCATTTTAAATTCTTATTCTCCAATGAAAGCTTAGATTTTTGTGATTGAAAAAAAATAAAAGATCAAAAGGATTAACAATGCACATTTATTTTCACAGCCTTCTTTGATCATATTTACCAATGGTACAGACAATTCTGACCACGTGTGTGTATATATATATAAAATAGTATAGGAGTTTTCTCCTATAATGCCTGATGAGGTTAGATAACACCTGACAAGAGATCAGAGACCATCCCTTCATCCAGAATCTCTCCAGATCCTTCAGATTCACAGCTTCTTCTTATATACTGTATATATAGATCAGATCAGTGGCGCCACCTGATGGTTGGACAGATTTTTAACTCTAGCTCCCATCATGCATCAGTTCCGACGCTTACTAACCTGCACCCGCTTTCAACTGTGGTGCACTGCACACCAAAAGAGTGTCAAAGTAAATAAGGTAGGAAGTGGAAACAGGAAAGAGGACATTGATTAATGCTGGGACATTGTGCTCTAAATAAAACTTTAAAAAGGGTAGGGAAACATCAGACGGGTCTGTGAGGAATGTCAGGAAGAGGAATAAGTGGAACATGTAATTCTACATTGTAGGAGATACCAGAAGCAGAGAGGGATAATGGAAAATAATCTGAAGGAGGTAGGGGTGAAGAAACTCACTTTAATAACAACCCTAGGTATAGATAGAGCACAGGTGAGAGAACTATTAGTCTTTTTAAGGGAAACTGGGCTTTATTATAGGATATGATGTTAAGGAAGGAATGGTAATTTTTTTTTCTCCCATTCCCCCTCTATCCCTAATTCATAGTAGAAATCGATTGTGAATTTACTCAAGTACTCCAGAAGGGGGCGGTAATGCACCAAAAAATGGATGCCAACCGCCGTCAAAAAAGAAGAAGGAGAACTGTGCACACAGATGCTCTGCTTTTCCAACCGCCATAAAACCTCAAAGAAGAAGAAGATGCTCTGCTTTTACTTTGTAAAAGTTTTCAAAAGTAGTGACTTAATGTTATTTGACATTGTGCGGTTGTATTGACTCTCCTTACAGTAAACTGACATCCAGTCTGTCTGTACTGTCGTCTCCTGGAGAAGTTATCGTTGCTATAGATACAGGTTCGGGAGTTGTGTATTTACACAGTGCTGTCATGATGTGGTTTCCAAGCTTTTGTCGTATCGTTTAATGCTTAACGTCGATAGATATGTCGGTTGTAAGCTTACAGTTGGGTCAGTGTGGGAATCAGATTGGACACGAGCTCTTTAGTGTCATAAGCCATGATTCCAGTGGACCAAACAGAAAGAAGTACAAGCAATGCAGTGATGAGAGGTTCTTTTATGAGAGATCTACTGGAGGTAGGTTCAACTCACTCAGATTTGCTAATACCACTGTAATATTTGATATTTATTAGGTTCTTCATGTTTATGTCTAACAGAACTTGTGGCGCGGTCAGTACTTGTTGATATGGAGCCCAAAGTTATCTCTCAAGCAATAGCCAAGGCTTCAAAATCTGGAAGATGGAGATATGGAGACAAAGCACATTTCTCCCAGAAGCAGGGCTCTGGAAACAACTGGGCGAATGGGTAAGAAGGTCCGCTCTTGGTTTGAGCTTTAAATGTGTGTTTGTCTTGTGTGAGTTTATTGTTGTTCTCTGAAGGTTCTGTGTTCATGGACCATGTCATGAAGAGGCTGTGGAGGATCTGGTTCGGATGGAGATGGAGCGCTGTGATCGTCTGGCTGGGATTTTCACCATGATGAGTGTTGCAGGCGGCACCGGTTCTGGTGTGGGTACCTACATCACTCAATGTTTGAGGGACTTGTATCCCAATTCCTTCATCATCAATCAAGTAACATGGCCATATGGAGCTGGTGAGGTAGTGAGATTTTTGTATTTTTAAGTATAAATGATATAGAAGCAGTTGGGTCAATGAAATGACTTGTTTTTTTGTGTGTGTGTGGATTTAACTTATTAAAAAATGGCTTAAAATTCATTCGAGTACACCGCTTCTATTATGAACACATTTTTAATTTCTGAACTAAAATTCATATAGATATTTTTGTGCTCGTTAAGTAAAAAATGTCAGAGTGAAACAAATGTCATGACATCACAATGAAGAAAAAAGCCTAATTAAAATAATGGAAGTAGCTTTTTAAGTAGTTTAGTAGCTTCACTGCTTAATAATAATAAAAAACAAACAAACAAAAAAAAACTGCCAAGTCAGTCATGCAGTGTGATCAACAAACTCATGTGGTGAAAAATATGCAGAAAAAACCTCTGCAGACCCTCATGACTGTCAAGGTAAAGAAGTTAGAGCCTTGCATTTCAGCCCGGGCCTGATGGGCCCCGATTTTTTTATGCCCCTAGGGCCGGGTTTTGGGCCAGTTTTCACGTCATAGTTCAGACGCGGGCCGGGCCTCAGGCCTGTTTTGCTTCTCCTTATTTTTATATTTTAGACATCCATCAATTAGTGATGAAAAAAATTTGCTGCGCTGGTGGAAACAACACGAGACCGTGCTACAGCGACTGTCAAGAGCGGCTCGACGGTGTTTAGTGTCCCGCAGCAGTAGCGTGCCATCAGTGCAGCTGAAGAGTTCAGCGTTCAAATACACGCAATAGGCTAAAGCTTGCTGCAAAACACCGGCAAAATTAATTACCATGAATGTGTCGGGGGGGAAGTAGTAAGGAGATATTTGAATTATTTACTAATAAACTAGTGTTTTCCGTGTCGCAAGGATGAAGTTGCCGATCCTGACTCGCCATCTCATCATTAGACACACCTTTAGAGAGAAATGCATCTTTACGGATTATGATTATAATGAAAGAGTTTTTGTTTTCGATATGATTTTTATTTCGTTAAGTAGTAGGCTAATTTAAAGCTTTCTATAGATATATTTATCATGTCTTTGAGGCATGTATTCGCTGAGTTTCAGTTCATTTTTGTGAAGCGCTGCTGTTCAAGATGAGACGGCAGAAAGCGCATCATGTTTGTTTTCTTTATTTTACAAAAGCACAATGTTTTGTTGATATTGTGAGTGCACACATGTATTACTCTTACCTTTATGAGCAAAAATGACGCCGTATCCACTGAAAAAATTGCAAGTGATTGCACTGGCGCCTCCATGTCCTGCAAAGAGTGCTTTAGCTTCCAGTCTCTGCACAAACTATTGGATATAGCGCACATTTATCTAGGTTTAACGTTTAAACATTGTTATATGCTTGAACTGTTTTATATCTATAGATTTTATTTTAGGCAAGTCGTGATGATTTGAGAAGGCTAAATTGATGAAACACCGGGTATGATCAGCTCACTGTCTGCCGCTGGTCGCTTTAGTCGTTACTTTAAAAAACAAAAACTTATAACCAACAAAATGCTCCAAACGTTTTTCTAAATTAACTTAATAAAAAAAAACAAAAAATAATCACTTTGCCATTACATACAAAACTGAACTATTTTAATAGCTGAAACAGTAGTATAAGCTGTTTTGGGAGAAGGGGAAAAAAATAATTCTGATAAGCTGTCGGACACGGGCCGGGCTAGGACCTGAGCGTCTCGGGCCAGGGCCAGGCTAGGGCCTATATTTGAGGCCTGTGCAGTGCTCTAAAAGAAGTTTCTTAAAATATCTTAACTTTTTTTTTTCTTTTATTTGAACAAGGCAAGGTTAGTTCAGTTTGTAAAATGCCATGTGGTGTGACTTAAAAACCTAATGATATTTATACATTTATAATTCATGATATTTGGTAAAAGAATGTTTTACCTTGAAAAATGTTTTTAATTTGTTTTTGTTTTTTTTAAAATAATGACTAAGATTATTTGTTCCATATTATTCAATTTCCTTAAATGCTATTAAAATGTTATAAATGTTTAAAGTTATTAAATTTACATTTACATGTATGCATTTAGCAGACACTTTTATCCAAAGCGACTGACAGTGCATTCAGGCTATACATTTTTTATCGGTATGTGGGTGTATGTATGGTATGTGGGCATATTCGGTATATGTAAATGTAAACTTTTCATGAGGAAAAAAAATTCTGGCTATTTTGCTTTCATAGCATGACTTTTTTCAGACTAGTGGAAAGAAAACATCCAAAATACACATTAATTTTATTATATTTTATCTATTCTTTGTTGCACTTACAACAAAGGTTGCAGTTGTATTCATATTTTGAAAGTTTTTACAGAGGGGTTTATATCATTCATAGATCATTTTCCTTAGTTTTATAGATATATTTTATTTCTAAAACATAGTAACAATTATTTTAATTTTTTTTGGCTGTTGTCATTATTTTTCTGATTTATGGAGTGAAACGTAATAAACACTTTAATATGTCAACAAAATGAAACAAGAATCTGTCTTTATCCAATGTTCATATTTCTGTTCTGATATTTATGCAAATGAGAACATTTAATTAGAGAATTCCTCATATAAACATAACACTCTAGAAAACATGTAATACAAAAACCTTATTGTGCTGTGATTAATCAACTGGTGAAGTATGGCGATATCTATTAGTTTGTTTGTTTTTCTACCATATTTCATCAGTGGTGTGCCTTTAGTGGAATAAACATTTTAAAACGGCATTAATACAAAGAGTACATTTCTATGAACTTGGTACATGTGTTTTAAACAAGTTTTTTACAACATTTTATTGATCCTTACACTGTCACTATTCACTGTTTATGTTGTTTTGCCTTTCCAGGTGATTGTGCAAAACTACAACTCTGTGCTGACACTGTCACACCTCTACCAGCTCTCTGATGCTATTCTGGTTCACGAGAATGACACTGTGCACAAAATCTGCAGCCGGCTGATGAACATCAAACACATCTCCATCAGTGACGTTAATAAAGTGATCGCTCACCAGCTTGCCAGCGTACTTCAGCCCGCTTATACCAGTGATTCACCCTGCCATTACAGCACAAACCCCATCGGTACAAATGACTCACAGTTCACCTCCAATTTCAGACAGAAATCAGTCAAAATGGCACTCCTTTACCAGTGTTTATCTGCTGTCTGCAGGGGAATTACTGACTTCTTTGGTGTGTCACCCTGAGTACAAACTGCTCAGCTTGAGTAACATTCCTCAGATGTCCAGCACGTCTCTGGCCTATAGTGTGTTTAACTGGCCTGGGCTGCTCAAGCATTTACGTCAAATGCTCATCGCCAGCGCTAGGATGGAGGAAGGTGAGTGCTGTGATGGCACATATCCTAATATTAGGAAGGATGTTTTATAAATGACACATAATAGAAGAAATGCAAACTATTACTTAATTGATTGTCTACTCTACATAATGGTTTTGTGGAACTAACGCACTGTTTCTTAAAGGAATTGACTGGACAGTAAGCACCCCATCAGCGGTCACATCTGGAGGAGAGAGTGTGACTAACAGCAGGCATAAAAATTTCAATTTATCACTTGCTAATCTTCTAATACTACGGGGGAAAGATGTCTCTACTGCAGATACAGGTAAGCCGATCTCCGATATACTGTCTTTCATTAAATAGATAGTTCACCCAAAAAAAAATGTCATTTACTAACTCTCAAACTTGTTTTCTTCTTCTGTTGAACACAAAAGAAGATATTTTGAAGATTGTGTGTAACCAAACAGTTGCTGTTCCCTATTGGCCTCCATAGTATTTTTTTCCGTACTATGGTAATCAGTAGAACCAGCAACTACCTTTTGTTCAGAAGAAAGAAACTCATACAGGTTTGGAATGGACATGAAAGTGAGCAAATGATGAAAGAATTTTCAGTTTTGGGTGAACTATCCCTTTAACATTCCTTTTTAATGGAAGCCTTCAACCATTTAGGAAAAAATTAAAAATAAATAGAAAGTGCTGAATTTTGAAGAATTATTTTTTTCTTCGTTTTACTGTTTATTTGTTTCAAAATCAGTTTGTTTAACCTCAAGACAAATTGTTTGTTAATTTAAAACATTGAAACAAGAAAAAAAATATTCTAAATTCCGCACTATTTGTTTTCGAAATGACTGAAGGCTAATGACTTTTTTAATTATTATTTAAACCATATTTTTTTTTATTTAAAAGTTTAACTTGTCTGGGTTGTCTTAATTTTGTTAAAAGGTGCATCTCAATAAAATGTCGTGAAAAAGTTAATTGAACTTACAAAAAGTGAAACTTTCATAATTTTAAAAATTAAAGTAAAACATTTCTTTTTTTTGTTTTAATTTTGATAAAGCTTACAGCCATGAAAGTCAAAAATCAGTATCTGAAAATTTGTTTTCATTTGAGAAATGACCACTACAGTATACATTCTGGGTATCTCTTGTTTTTTGCAATAATGGGGAAACTGCTGACTGGCAATGATCCAGAAGACGAACATTGACACCTCCACAAAGAGGGTAAATCACAGAAGGTCATTTGAAAGGTGTGGCTGTTTACAAACAAAGCATATTAAATGTAAAGTTGATGGAAGGAAGAATTGGGTAGGAAAAAGTGCACAAGCAACAGGGATGACCGCAAGCTTGAGAATTCAAGCAAATGATTCAAAACTTGTGAAGTCACAAGGAGTGGACTAGCTGGAGTCTTGTCACCAGCTCAGACGTTCAGGAAAAGGGTACCAAGCCACTTCTGAACCAGAGACAACGTAATTTTACCTGGGCTGTGGAGGAAAAGAACTGGACTGTTGCTAGTGGTAGTCCTCTTTTCAGATGAAAGTCAATTTTGCATTTCATTTGGAAATCAATCCCAGAGTGGAGGAAGAGTGGAGAGGCACAGAATCCATGTTTGAAGTCAAAGAAGTCAGTATATTTGGGCTGCCATGTCATCTGCTGGTGTTGTACTTTTTTTGTCCACAGTCAACGCAGCCATTACCAGGAAATTTTAGAGCACTTCAGTTGTGACAAGCTTTATGGAAATGCTGATTTCATTTTCCAGCAGTGTGTGTGCCAAAGGTACCAAAAGCTGGTTCAATGACAACTGTGCTTGATTGGCCAGCAAAGCTGCTGTACGTCTTCGTTGAAGGCCATTGAACCTGGGACCTCAGCAGTGTGTTAAATGGTGCCCCTACCAAGTATTGGACAGTAAATGTGAAGTCCAACAATTCACTAAAAATGTTTTTTTTTATTGGTCAGAAGTATTCTAATTTGTTGAGATAGTGAATTGTATGCTAAATCATCAATTCTTTTTCAGTCTGTGTCATTGAATTTATTTAATCTGAGTTTCACAATTTGAGTTGAATTACTGAAATAAATGAACTTTTCCACGACATTCTAAAAATGCACCTGTATATATAGCACGCTAGCTAGAGACATGAAGTAGTGTACATGCAAGCTTTTATCAGAAAACATGTTCTTGCAATTGGAACAGCATTTTAACATTTTAAAAAATGTATAGAAAACTAACATGCAAATTACTTCAATCAACAGATGGTTTTAAGGATCCTGCGTTATATGTGCCGTGGCTTAAAACAGAAAATAGTTTCAGCACATGGACCTCTCCTGTCGCCTTCAATGGATATGAAAAGTCCGCCACTTTGGTCAGTAACAGCCAGTCCCTTTTGAAACCCCTGGACAATATAGTCAGGAAGGCTTGGAACATGTTTGCATCAAGGTAAGAAATACTGCAACATAAATACTGGACAAAATTTTGTATTGTTTTTTATTATACTTTTTTTTTTTCCTGTAGGGCCTATGTTCATCAGTATACAAAGTTTGGAATCTCTGAGGAGGATTTTCTGGACAGTTTTACAGCACTAGAACAGATCATCTCCAGCTACACACACCTCTGATTTACCTGATCATACACAGCTCATCATAAAGATTGTGACAATACTGATTTCATATGATGTGCCTTTCCTGCCACTGGAGAAATTACATTTGTTGATATAGGGCAGTTAAATTCATCATTTTGTAACAAATATTTATTTCTGTCTTTCAAAGCTGTAAATGTATATTTTCTGTATGATTTGAAAATGAAATAAAAGTATGCTCATCTAATCTCGCTATGTAAACTAATTGTCACCCACCCAGCCACCCCTTCTCCACCTTTTCTTACATTTCTTCATATTCATTTGTTTCAGTCATTTGAATTTTCCAGCTCATTCGCAATATTTATGACCATCAGCGGGGCAAATACTGTATGTGAATACGAAGACATTTCAGAGATATCAAGAAAAAATTTCACCTGATTAGATCATTGTACAGATCTCAAGTAAGCACAGACCCTACCAAAACAATCTCTGGACTGTCAATTAAATATGTTAGGTTTGGTAAAGACTGCTAACTTTAGATCTGTTAACATGATCGGATGCATGGTATTACTCTTTGCGTTTTTGTTTTTACCTACACTACTTCACAGGTGGTTCAACCTTAATGTTACGAAGTTACGAGAATACTTTTTGTGTGCAAAGAAAACAAAGTCCTGTGAACGTGCATCAAAGACTGACAGGGACAAGAAGAAATGGTTAAACAATGTTTTTTCTTTGCATACTAAATGTATTGTCATAGCTTCATAAAATGAAGGTTGAACCACAGATGTTACATGGACTATTTTAACGATGTCCTTACTACCTTTCTGGGCCTCGAATGCTTCGGTTGTGCTGTCTATGCAGGGTCAGAAATCTCTCGGATTTCATCAAAAATATGTGATGACATGAGGGTGAGCAATTATGACAGTATTTTCATTTTTGGGTGAACTATCCCTTTAAGAGGTTTATTGGGTTTTACAATTACCTATGACCGTACCAATTATAATTATCAAGAGTTTTTAGTAACCATTTTTTTTTAATGTATATTGGTGAATTTTTCTGTCTTTTTCTCTTTCTCTGATATTTATGATTTCATATCCAAATTGGTTGAATATATAAATTATAAAAATGTAAATATATAAAATATAATTTACTATAAGATTATAAATCTTAAACATCACTGCATATCACAGACAAGGACGGTGGAAACACCGTCACACCTCAGCTAAAATTCTCTAAAGATGGATGGACCCAAATACAGAAAAATCCTGAAGGAATCTGCGCGTACAGCTAGAAAATGGACGATTCATCTTACAACGATCCACAACAAAAGCTGCAAGCCTCAGAAAGCCCCTCAATACAATGATGCAACTGAGCTAGCACTGAAGAAGTGTTGTCCACTAATGCTTTGCTGCCTAAAGTTTTACCATACAAAATATTCTCTTCAACTAAAACTAATTATGCTAAATGTCTTTTTTTTAAAAACCAGTGACACTATAATGTGTTAAACATGGCAAAAACACATGTAAGAAGGAAACCAGAGTTTATTGTGAACTGAAGCATTTTATAGACAAACTGAAAAGTTTCATTCTGTATCAGATTAAACCCATTTTAATAGATTTTTTTTTGTGGCTTAAATAAACAACTGAATCTAATGAGAAAATAGCAACCAGAAGACTATTACAGACGAACAGACCTAGAAAACAAATCAAAAGTTAAAGAAAAGCTAAATGTTTCACTTAGCCTAAATATGATCTGCTTACTTAATAAACTAGGAAGTAATTCATTAGCTATTCAGATCCATTGAACACTACAGAACACAATCATTAGTTAGTAAATAGTTCAGTTAAACATTTCTATCACAAAATTCAGCCTCAAAATATGCAGATGGTGACCAAGCCCAAAATTTCAGGCAGCATATTAGACTGATGTTGCCATATGACTTCCAGTCAACACCAGTCTGATAAGCTACCTGACAGAATGAGACACTTATGCCTGAATGAGCACAACACACTGAAACGGGACACTTCTTATAGCTTATATATGTGTGATTAGACAAATAGAACAATAGATGGACTGATGATAGACAGATAGATAGATACATTCCACATACCTTTTTTTTAGGCCACATCCTCCAACTTCTGTCATCCATTGGTCTGAATCCAGATAACTGATTTTTCTTTTTTTTTTAACGTAAAATGCAAATGTAACAACAGATGTATTAATGAATTTAATGTCAAACAAATTATTTAACAATAGTTCTGAGGGAAATCATAATTAGCTACACAAATATTTCAGCCCAAAATAAGAGGAAAGTATGGATCAACAGTTTTAGTTCAAAATGCACAAACATATGCAAATATTACATCTTCATTTTCTAGCGTTAAAAGTTACATCCACTAGTTTGTGACATTTTGGTTTAAGACCAGAGAATGAACATCATGTGCGCATAGTCAAAACATTATTTTACAAGATGTGCAAACTATTAAGAAACCACGATGATCTGAGTTGATATTGCTATCCTCTTCAAACAGTTAAAGAAATACAAAATGACATCAATATCGATAAAAAAAAAAACTATCCCTGAAAATTCCAATCACAAACCCTCACAAAACAGACCCTGCCCATCCATACCTGTATGTTGGAAATTAAATAAATCAATCTATTGATTAAGAACTGTATTCACTTCAATGGAAGCATGACCTCCAAATGTTGCATAAGGCATTGCAACAAATATGACTCCACACAGCCTGTTAGCTAGACTGCCTTGGTTCTATAAAGACAAAAATCTCTAAAGGTTAAATCTGATTTTAAATAGCCGAGCACACTACAGACAAATGAAGAGAGACTCCACGTAACTAAAGGGATCTGAATGAACGTTAACATACAGAAGCGCACATAAATCAGTGCTCATGAAGCAGTTTTAGATTAAATATTTCATAGGTTCCAAAACAGGAGCATGAGATGGTTTTCTGTGAGTCCGTCATTTAGTTTTCTCTTCTGAGTACTTCTTCTGCTGGAGACGCTTGGCGTAGCTCTGTGCCATGGAGTTAATGATGGACAGAATAAAATAGCACACCATGACAAGCACCACTTTCTCAAAAACCCACGAGAGCCAGCTTTCTCCCTGCAGAAAAAATAAAATATTATATATATATATATATAAATACATAATTATAAAAATGACTCAGTTAAGCCTTTTGTGGCCACATGAAATTTATTTCCTATTTTTAGAATCAAGGAATATCTTTTAAAAAATCAAAACAGAATTACATAAAGAAGATTTTTGGGCCATATCAAATTTGTCTTTCATGTTCATTAATTTGTAATCAAGAAATTCGAGAAATCTCATTTTAAAACATGACTTAATGAATCAGAATTACTTGAATTAATGAAGATAACATTTTTAGAATTAAAAAACACCATTAGAAAAATAAATAACTTATTTTTTAGTTGTTCATAATTTTATATATATATATATATATAAAATTTATTTTTGTTTTGATAAAAAAAATGTAATCATTAATACAATCAGAATTCCTTACGATTTTTGGGCCAAATTAAATTAGCCTTTAATATTTTTAGAATCAAGTAAAAGGTTTCTAAATAAAAAAAAAAAAAATGAGAATTAAACTGAATGAGAGTAATAAACATTTTTTTGTAATATTTATCACATTAACAAAAAATGCAATTAAATGAATGAAATAAGAGGACAGTGGTTGATTCTTACTGCTGCTGCTCCATCGCCTGCTGGGTTATGAAGCTTGGCTCTCTGGGCCTCCAAGTACTCCCTGAAAGGTTTCTGAAGAGATGCTCCGATTCCAGGGATAATACTGTCCAAAAAATAAAGATATGATTAGCAAAGCCTTACCAGGAACCGAAGCCGCCAGCAGTCCACTAGATCGGCCAAAGCAGCCTTCCTTCAGTGAAGCCTCCAGTACAATGAGACAGAAGCTCTCTGAGCCCTCACTTATAGCAGCCAGGCTTCTGTAGGAACTGCTCTAAAGCAATTAATGAGGAAGTGACTCAATATTGTGTCATCACTGCAATGTAGAAGAACCGCCCAGTATTGGGTGGGTGTGAATGTCAGTGAAACCAAACCATCATGCAGGATCAATTATATATATATCTCTTCAGTTTGAGATGCAATTATCATATCTTTATTAGATCAAAAAGCACAGAAATACTATTGAAAGGAACCACAATATGAAGTCTGAACGTTACTGGTCTCAGTCACATGACCTCACCACAAGAAAACGCCAACAGGCTGATGATTAACAACCTCAAGTTTGAGCGGCACGTCAAATTCAAAGGATCTCGCCCAAATCATGTGATGAAACGCATTCTTAAATCGTAATTATGAAGCGCTTTCAATGTGGCTTGATTATAAAGCTACAATTGTCGTGCCTCATTCAGAGATGAATAGTAGTTTCATTTGTACTTTTAGTTCCAACATGGAGACCACATCTCTACTTTTGAGTCACTCTGCTACATCATCTCAATTCTGACTGCATCCCCTACTAAACTCACAGACATCACCATAAATGGTGAAGATTTATCATGCTTACTAATAAGTGGCTTTAGTAGGTGATGCCAATGTAGTGTTGGTGCATCTCAAAATCTCATTTCACCCTACAATCAAATGAAAAGCATTACAAAGATGATCATAAACAGTCTTAATAGTCAACTACAGGTTTTTAAAAGGCAAATAAGCACATGTTCCCTCACCCAAGGCTTTAGCTTTGAGCTCTGATGAACTTAAATGTCAATGTCACGACAGGAAAACAAAATATCTTAATGGTCTTAAAATAGGATCAATTTACGCAAATTCATTTCTTCTTTATGATTTTTGTGAAATGTGACCTGCAGATTGAGCAGTACAGAGGAACAGAAACTATATGTTTCTATAGTTGATTCAGACTAAACAATGCTAAGAATCAGACTGTGTGAAAGGGGTTTGCAGGCAAGCATTAAAACAAGCTGAGTTCAATGAACCCTGCTAGATCCTTTTTTTGGTTTCCTTTTGTGCATTTTCATATCACAATGACATTTCTTTCTTATAAGTAAAAAAAAAACTGCTTTATTTCCATCTATTCATAAGTTTTATTTTTATGTTTTTAAAACAAACAAAAAAAGTGCTTATGCTCACCAAGGCTGGATTTATTAGATCAAAAATGCAAATTTTGTGAAATTATTACAATTTTAAAAGCCGTTTTATATTTGTATATTTTAAAAAGTAATTTATTTCTGTGATGGCAAATCTGAATTTTCAGCATCATTACTCCAGTCTTCAGTGTCACATGATTCTTCAGAAATCATTCTCATATGCTGATTTGGTGCATTTCTTATTATCAATGAAAAAAAAAAGTGTGGCTTATGATTTCTGTAATACAATTTTTTTCAGGATTCTTTGATAAAAATAGTTTTTATAACATTATATATGTTTACTGTCATTTTTGACCAATGTAATGCATCATTACTGAACAAAAGTATTAAATTTAGTTCTGTCAAACGATTAATCGATAATAATCACATCCAAAATAAAAGTTTTTGTTTACATAATATATGTGTGTACTGTGTATACTTACGTATATATAGACATACACATACAGCATATATTTTGAAAATATTTACATGTATATATTTATATAAATTATATAATATATATTTAATATATAAACAATATAGTTTTCTTAAATATATACAAATGCATGTGTGTGTATTTATATATACATAAATATACACAGTACACACACATATCATGTAAACAAAAACTTTTATTTTGGATGTGATTAATCGCGATTAATCGTTTGACAGAACTAAAATTCTTTAAAAAAAAAAATCTTGCTGACCTCAAAACTTTTTAACATTAATGTGTATATATATTTTTCTCTCAATTGTTTTATTCATTGTGCAAAATTAAATGATTAATAATACAAAAAACACTTTGAATTACCACTCATAAAGCCAAAAGCAAACAAATCCATCTTCAGAATGTGCACAACTACTATAATTTCACGCATTCTTGATTCATGTAGTTGTTTATTCGCTATAATGTTTACACAGGGTGTCCATATTCATCTCACGCTGGTGTCGTTACTCACCCGATCAGAGAGACCATCTGCTCCACTATGTGCTTGCTGAAGGTTATGATAACAAATAGTTTCTGTAGAGAAGCAAAAAGCAGATAAACATTGTCAGACAATGAATCAACGGCACGTTCCTCAAGGCGGCGGCTGTATGCAGCAGATCTTATGTTTTGTGTCTTTAGGAGACAGTGAGGCAATAACTCTGTGATGAGACATGTGACCCCCGGTGAGATCACTGACTTCACTCATGCTCATGATTTGATCATTTGGATGAAATAAGCAGACCTGAAGACATCAAATGCACCACTGTCTAGAATCTGCTGAGTCAACATTCAAAACTCTGAGGAGGTACATACAAAGGTGTGTCTTTGATGATCTAGTGGAGGCACCAGTCAACCGAAAAACTACTTCGAGATTTATGGGAATCATCTGATTAGTTATGACTCACCCAAAAAGCAAAACACTTCTGTTTGCAAGTGTTTAACAAATATGTAACATATGTTTTCATACTCTTTACATACCTGAATGTGCATCTTAATAATGGCCTTTCCGATGAGAGTCGCTCCAAAGAAGGTCCAGAATGGAATCAGGAAATGACCACAGGTGATTCCAGCCAGGTCAAACAAGGGATTTGGGATCTGAGAAACATTGTAAGCATTGGTAAACACTGAAAGATAATATACTGGAAAATTAATGTGAAACTCACAACCAAGTATTCAAGTATTCTTACATTACACCCAGTGAACAAAACATTAACTGCTTATTCACATTGGATATGCTACTGTAAACATTACATTTGAAATCTGTAATTATGAACTAGGCAAAAATAAAGACATTAAAATTGATAGGCATACTGATTCAAGAGACATACTGCATTAATGGCTCTTGAAATATATTTTATATTTATCAGCTAAGTTTATATATATATATATATATATATATTTATTTATTAGGGGTGTCAAAGTTAACGCGTTAACTCATGTGATTAATCAAAAAAATGTAACGCATTAATATTTTTTTTACGCAAATTAATCGTTTGATAAGGTTTGAGCCCAACTTCTTCCCGTCATCGCAGCGCGGAAGGTTATCTATCAGTGTGTGATGAGGGTACAGTGAACAGTGTTGCCAGGGTAGCGGCTGTGGCTCAAGTGTTCGTGGGCTATTTTGAAAATACAGTCGCGGGAAAAATTACAGAGCCGAGGGTTGCGGTTTTTTGGGCTACTTTTATAATCTACCGCGGCCGCCCAAAGTGTATATAGACAAATAAAAATAGATCCTTTTACTAATGTGTATATACTTAGAATGTACACCTGACAACTTCAGAACGGAGAGGCGGTTGTAACATCACAAACAACGTGAGTTTCAGCCAGAGCATACAACACAGCAGAAATAAACATGACAACAGCCACTATAGATTACTGTATATAAGATAATAAACACACGATTACGATAGGAAATGGTTTCTATGTGATTTTCTTGAGATGAATGTGTAACTTACATCTGAAATGCTCATTTTTGCAGCGATATAAAAGGCTATAAAAAGCATATTTTAACAACAGTAAACAACCAAATTCCACATGTGATCGCAAAAGGAAGTTATTACAAACACTCGATGGTGGTTTGAAGTGAGTTCTGAGTAAAAGTGTACTATTAATCTCATAAATTGTCATATGATGCTAATGTTAGCTCTAATGCACCTGCAGAACAGGTCCAATTCTTCTTCATAATGCATTTTGTCATAATATTTCACGTTAGGTCGCAAGAAAATGTTTTGTTGTATTTATTTAGAAATACTTTTGATAATAGTTGGGTAAATGTATCCTGGGATTGAAGTGATGTGGCTTGGTAAACATTTTATTGCCAGTATAAAGACTGATAATGGCTGAATAAAAACAAATGAATAATGATAAAAGAATAATAAGGATTATGTCTCATACCTGGCGGAGGTGTGAAAGGTTATGTTTCCGTATACAAGTATAATATAATTATTATATAAATAGTTTGTCATGCATTTGTATATTTCAACACATTTACAGGTAAATCTTAGTATTTTAAATTTGTGATTAATCAGGATTAATCACAGTCCATGACTGATTAACGCGATTAAATTTATTAATCGATTGACAGCACTATATATATATATATATATATATATATACACAGTGGGTACGGAAAGTATTCAGACCCCCTTAAATTTTTCACTCTTTGTTATATTGCAGCCATTTGCTAAAATCATTTAAGTTCATTTTTTTCCTCATTAATGTACACACAGCACCCCATATTGACAGAAAAACACAGAATTGTTGACATTTTTGCAGATTTATTAAAAAAGAAAAACTGAAATATCACATGGTCCTAAGTATTCAGACCCTTTGCTGTGACACTCATATATTTAACTCAGGTGCTGTCCATTTCTTCTGATCATCCTTGAGATGGTTCTACACCTTCATTTGAGTCCAGCTGTGTTTGATTATACTGATTGGACTTGATTAGGAAAGCCACACTGTCAATATGGGGTGCTGTGTGTACATTAATGAGGAAAAAAAATGAACTTAAATGATTTTAGCAAATGGCTGCAATATAACAAAGAGTGAAAAATTTAAGGGGGTCTGAATACTTTCCGTACCCACTGTATATATATACACACACACACACATATATGAAGATAAAAAGGTAATTGCAACTTCTCACATTTTTGACTTTTTTATCTTGCAATTTTAAGATATAATTTTTTTTTCTGTGAATTCTGAGTTTACATCTTGCAACTCCATGTTAATATCTCACAATTGTGAGCAAAAAAAAATCAGATATGTGAGATAAAAGGAAAAAAAAATAAACAAAGTTACTTACAGAGGCACAAGCTAGAATTCCAAAAAATCCCACTTTCTGCACCATGTTTTGCACTGCAAGCTTGGCTCTTGTTGCAAAGTCCTGTAAGAAATTAGACATTTTCAACATTTATTTAGGTATTAACTTAGATATTTGGGCTTGACATGGACAATTGATCTTAAGATTCACCAATCTACATGACTGTACCATACTGCTATATAAAATAGACTTCATATTATTTTAAACAGTTTATTTAAAATCCAAAATTATATCAAACATTAAATTAGGAGCTATTTGTATTTGTATTATAATTCTTTGTTTATATCAAAAAATCTTTTTCACGGTATATTGTTTTAGTAGAGCAATTTATCAAGTAAACTTTCATTTACCCTACAAAATTAAAAGGCAAAATTACAAAGCAGAAATCTCTCTCTCTCTCTCTCTATATATATATATATAATATTTTTTTAAACAATTATCTAAAATAATTACTTGTGTACAGTTGTGCAAAATAAATAAATAAAAATAAATAAAAAAAAGTGTGCCATTTTGCTGATTAATCACTAAACTCTGAGGTACAATGCACCATATTAAAGCCCTCCAATTAAAAATCTTTGTGAAGGCACAGACCATGTGGGGTCCACTTAGACACCAAGAGGCTGTGATTAAAGGGAAGCTCTACTTCTGAGTCACCCGCTGCTCAAAGGGTTTACTGGAAGTCAGGGGAGAGCCCTTCCAAGAAATCATGTGACCCGCATAAGTGAACCACAATAGTGAGGGCTCATGGGAATAAGACACTGGGCCACCTCCCGCTAACAGGATACAGTATCGGCTGCATCATGGGGGGCATCACTGTCGACTTCATAAAGGCATGAGCACTGGAAGGAAATGGTTAGTTAAGCTTTGAACATCTACCGGAGCTCCTGATAATGATCAAAATGAACTGCTGCCTGTGTGAAGGTGAAGGTTTGGACATGTGGGTTCAGTATGAGATGAAATCCTGACCTGTGCACTCTGTGCCTGCTCCAGCATCTCCTCAAATTCCTCATAGTCTTCATCATCAGGATCTGCTCCAGACAGCCGTGCCGCCCGTGCCATGAAGTAAGGAGGAAGCTCTCCAATAGCTGTGCCCGCACCCTGCAAACACAGTCACAAATGATGAGCCTAATGGGGACAACATGTGATTCATCATAAAGGTTTTTGAGAACATAGGCATACAAGCAATAGACACAGCATATCATATTCATAGTTTCACAGCATATCATAGTTCAAGCTTGAGATATGAATTTATATGGCAAAAGATGTTTATCATAACAAAGGATCAAAACATGAGATTGACTTCTGATAATCAAACGCAGAGGATTTCCATAAACAGAAGTTTTAAATAATGCAAACTTAAATTAAAAAGCTGTTGCAAAGTATTGTTAGCAAATGTTTATAACAAAATTATTAAATAATCAAATGAGGATTAAAAATCTAAAATTGTGTGGGGGAAAAACAAAAACAAATATATATATATATATATATATTAAATTGTGTGGGGAATATATATATAAAATATAATTAATAAGAGTATAATTATAATTTATTAAAAGTATATTATAAATACAATGTTTATTATAAATGTTCCAAATTATTAATAGTATACCCTTTTAATGTAAATGAGTAATTTATAACATTTACATTATACTTATATATACACACTGAAGAAAAAAAATATATATATACACTTTTATATAATAAAATTTTATATAATAATATTATACATTATTGTAATATATAAATTTAAATATAAATTAAAAAATATATTTACATTTCAACATATTAAAATTAAAAATAATTAAATATTAATAATTCTAAACATATTCTTATTATATTAATATTTTTTTAATATATTCTGATATACATTGTAAAATATATATATATATATATATATTAGTGCTGTCAATCGATTAAAATAAATTAACTAATCAATCGCACATTTTTTCTGAAATTAAATCGCGATTAATCCCACCTAACATTAAAGTTTTTAAATATACTTTTATATTGCAATAATTTCACATTCAATCTTCAAATTAATGTACAAACAACAGTTTTAATATTTGTTTAATGGCATCTTTTTTATGACTGGAGGCCAGTATCACTGATACCAATTAATACTGATTTCCCTATAAAAACAAAATGTTCCCCTAATATTTAACCATTGACTGTAGCCATTAAACTTTACATTATAATTAAGAGCTATCAATTTTAACATTTATTAGACTTTAAAAATAACTTCTAATTTAAGTTAACTTTAAACAATCTTCACACATACCCATTATAATAAATGTCATATTTAGCAGAAATATAAAGAAATTGAATAAAGTTATCAAACACTAAATTCTAAAATAAATACAGATAAATACTTACAGCTTTCCCCTTTCTTTTATTCTTGATGAACAGACATCACAGCAGCTGGTTATTAGGTTGTTTTGGCTGCTATTTCTTTGAGATGTCGCTGCTGAATGTGACGCGGATCTGACACGCATCGTGTTTTCTCTCAACTATCTTTACCTTTTCTGACCCATTTCAGTCTCTACTAATGAGCGGACGAGTTGAATCGGGTGTGTTAGATGAGGGAGACAGTGCTGGGCTGCTCCAGTTTTGAAAACCATTTCAGAGACATGTTTTTAAATGTAACTCATATATATATTACATGCACACACAGTTTTAAGGCAGCTTTAATCGCATTTTTGGTAACTTCATGCCCTAACCGACCACGACATTGCATGCACGTAGTTTATTTCGCACTTTGATAAGAATTGATGCAGGCTACAGCGCGCGCCAGTTTCCGCGCTCGTTTGACTCGCACCTGCCGCTGAAGTGAAGTTGAAGTGCGCGTCTGAAACGTCTCCAGTTTGATGTGCTCGTAAAGAAGTTCTGTGACTGAATAAATGGACTTCTTGTCAAGAAAAAAGACCGAATTAGCAGTTTTGAGTGGGGTGGCCACCCTAGCCCCGCCCCTGCGTTAACGGCGTTAAATAATTGTAACGCGTTAATCTGAAAAAATGTATCGCCTGCGTTAATGCGGTAATTTTGTATATTAATATATTAATTATCATACATAATTCAATAAGCATTTTATTTTTATTTTTTAAACAGAGGTGGTGACATCATACTTGTTGCAGGGTCTGTAATATGTCCACAAGATCTTTTTTACACTTGGCAAGAGTTGTGACTTTCAAGAGTGCCCTAAGTGAGCAGCTTTAGTACTTGAGGAAACACTGCGCTGTGAAAACACTCACCCACATGCAGGCCTCCAGGCGAACCTTCGACATGATGGTCCATAATGAGATGCTCTCCTGCAGAACCTCCACCTCCGGACACACTATCTGGGCTGGGTAGGGCGGCTCGGGGAAATTCACAGAGCCACATTCATATGCAGCCAGGGTGACCGAAGCTATGTGTGGACCCTGGAGGAAATGATGCAATCACATGTTTACAGACTGAAATAATACTTCACGTTAGCATGAACATTTCTTTTCCATGAGCGCTGTCACATGCACAGCTTGAAACATTTCTAAGATTAGTCTCTCACAAGTAAAATAAACAATTGCTCATTGACCAAGTATGTAAAACTACCTCAAAAGCACTTTAGGTTCAAATGCAACAGCAAAAAACTTGTGACCTCAATGCAGCGCGACGGAAAAACCGCAACACCTACTGAATGACAATCCATTTGCTAAGTGAAAACAGACATTGATGTCATTCATTCCCACGGTCGGTCAGTCCGTGGGAGATGATTCGTGGGAGAGGAGACTGGACAATATACCATGTCTAGCATTTTTAACCTCTGATTAACCTTGCATAACCGAAGGAGGCAAGAATGACTCAGGTGGTACCACTTAGTGGACAGATCCATCCAAATCAACCTTAATCCAAAAGAAAATACCATACAGATGCAACAAGTCATACGGAAACCTTTATTTTCTCACTTCAAACGCTGCTTTATGATGACCATAAAGCAACAAGATATCCAAAACCTGCACTAAAAAGCCTGTTAAACCTAAACCCAGTCTAAATATTGATGTTAGTCTTATGTTACTCTGCTGACTGTTGGGATCTTAACAGGCGGAGGTGATGTCAGCCAGTCAAGACCATTATTTAGTCACTTTCAGAGGAATGAGCTCATGACGGTGTCACAGCAAAGAGCCTGATCCAGCGACTGTTTTATCTGGTTACTCATTGCAATTGAGTTTATTTCCCAGGCACTGAAACCTGACACAAGCCACATCCCAAACTCAATCATTAGATGCAGATGATGAGAACCTGCTTGTTTTGACAGGCTGGTTAACTTATATTAGCCGTTTCCTATTATTGAAGTTTAAAACAGGGCTTTTGGTGCCAAAGACCCACCAAAAATTACGTTTTTATTCAGCAAGGGTGCATTAAAGTGATCAAAAGTGACAGGAATTTATAATGTTACAAAAATGTATTTCAAATAAACGCTGTTCTGTTGAACTTTCTATTAAGTAACAGTTTCCACAAAAATATGAAGCAGCTCAACAGTTTTTTAACATTGATAATAATATGAAATGCTTCTTGTGCAGTAAATCAGCAAATTAGAATGATTTCTGAAGGATCATGTGACACTGAATGATGCTGAAAATTCAGCTTTGCATCACAGGAATATTTTTTTTTTTTAAATATATTTAAATAGAAATCTGGTATTTTAAATTCTAATAATTTATAATAATTAATAAAAAAAAAAATATATTATTTTTCTTCCCAAAGTTAGGTGTATAAACCTAAAAATAATTACTTTTTTTCTCTATAGTTTTCGTCCTTTACAAATTCAAAAAGATGAAAATAGAGCTTGAAGTGTGAAAAATGTTCATCTTTGTACAAAAGTCTGGTGGTGAAACATTGTGCATATTTGCACTTTCACATCCCATTCTTTCACAATGCTGCCCATGCAAAGCAAACTGAGCACAAAGTACTAGAGTTCTCTAGTGACAAAGAAGGGGTGTGACTTTCACCACAGCCAGTGGAAGTCTGACCACGGTCTCGCAGTTCAGTCTGAGTCAGTGGAAACTGGTGAGAGGTTCTGATTATGAGATCTGCTGTAGAGAAGCAGAAGAGCACATGCTCTCACTGTCACTCTATTAATATACTCCAGTGGAACATTGAGCATACATACACTTCCCTTTTGACAGAGGGTCCCACTGGGCCCCTGACAGTTAATTTAGGGGAATACCTGACTGTACCACATGTAAAGACCCCATGAGATGTGTTTCAGACCATGTTTGTAACCATTGAGGTCATATAAATGTATGTATTTACATACATACAGCGGTCCAGTATAAGAATTCTTACCAGGTACAGAAGGAAAGTGTGCAGTCCAGTGCCAAGACCGACTGAAGACAAAATACCCAGGCCTACCCAGTAGGCACACCACAGGAACTTCTTCTCCAGGTACTGTACATACTACAAACAATACAAACACAAAGTTCATAAAGAATCAAGATGCTTCAGAGTAATAAATTCTCTAAATGACTACCTTATAGAAGCTTTAGAAAGAAATGTTACAATAATTCAATTACATTAACAATACAACAATTCTGGCTACAACAAAAATGCTGTAGAAGCCCTTGAGCTCACCTCTTGATGTGCTCCTTCTATTGAGTAAGCCATTGAGAAAAGTGAAAAAAGGACTACAGTCAAAAATACCACACCTCTTCTCTGCCAAAGCCTGCAAAATAAATCAATTGATAAATAAATAGCCACTGTATACTGATCTGGTCTATTAAAAGTAGGTTTGATTCCATTACTAAAAGGTGGATCTGATTATGAGTATGACTATAAATGAATTAAAATAATCCAAATTAGCCCTACAGTTCAAAGGTTTGGAGTCAAAAGATTTTTTATTATTATTTTGAAGTCTTGTGCTCATCAAGTCTGCATTTATTTGATCAGAAACACAGTAATAACAGTAATTTTACTATTATATATCACAATTTAAAATACTTCTATTTCAAAATATTTTAAAATGTAATTTATTCCTGTGATCAAAGCTGAATTTTCAGCATCATTACTCCAGTATTCAGTGTCACGTGATCTTTCAGAAATCATTCTAATGTGCTGATTTGCTACTCAAGAAACATAAATTATTTTTTCAATGTTAAAAACAGTTGTGCTGCTTCATATTTTTATGGAAACTGATTCACTTTTTTTCAGTATTTCTTTGATGAATGGAACATTTAAAAGAACAGCATTTATTTAAAAATAGAAATCTTTTGTAATCTTTAGTGTCATTTTTGATCAATTTAATGCATCCTTGCTAAAGAAAAGTATTAATCTCTTTACATACATATATATATATATATATATATTTTTTTTTTTTTTTTTTTTAAGAAATTAATACTTTTATTTACTGACTTCAAACTTTTGAAATGCATTCAGTTCCCTCAGGAAAGACCCTGAATGATAGTTGTAAATATCACTCTGTGCCATTTGACTTTTTTAGCATTGATAGGAAATCAATTTCACCATACAAGGACAAATAATTTGGTTAAACTTCCCATAAACTATACATAAAAGACACTTAAAAATTGAGTGTAGAATTGTGAGTGAGTGTAAACTTGATTTCTTACTTCCACGTCCATTCTTTCAGGGTAATGAGGGTTTCTATGCAGAAATACTGTAGTGTGGTATAAGGCCTCTTCCACAGCACTAAAGAGAGACACTCTTCCCTGTCCAGCTGCTTTCTCTCTCTCAGAGATGAATCTGTGGGTACAATACACAAGCTTTTAAAATACAATTCAATTATATTTTAAAACAACATGCAAAGCATCCAAGTGATGTTACATTGGCCTGAGGTCGAGTACATTTTCAGCAAAAAAATATTTTTTGGGTGAACTATTTCTTTAAGATCAATGATGATAGATCAATCTATCAGTGACTAGGGAAGGTCCGTTTATCTCCACAGGACGCTTTATCTCTGGTCCTGACCCTTGATCAGCTCAGCAGAGGGTTGCGCTGTGGCTGCCAGCAGGTAATTGATTAAATCAGCTTTCCATCAGCTTAACAAACCTGTAGAACTGCCATTCTGCTTGTCTTTAGGTCCTAGTCTTTTCTGTGGCTGTTCACATTCTGCTCCATTTGCAGCCATCTCCCACTACTGTTTACAGTTCAGACACCTGCACACAGAAAACAAACTATGTAATGTCATCATAAATGACAGCCGTTGAAACATGACTCACTGAGGTCTTGGTAAGTTTGCTGAAGGCAGACAAACATCTCAAATCAAACTTTGGAAGTGTTGATAGTGGTTTGTCCTCTCAAGAAAACCTTGAGTGGATTAGTAGTTAGTCATAGGGAAATAAATGTAAGAAATGTTGATTAAAAAATAAAATAATCTGATGATAACAAAGACCATTACAATCAATACAACTGACAAAAAAGAAGGAATTCTAATGTATTCTAGTACCAGTATATTCATTTATTTCCATCACAGGACTCTGATCACCTGTATAGGTTGTACTAGGACCTTTAACTAGCATTTAAGCTAACCCAACTAAGCTATAACTTCATAGAGAAGATTAACCAACTGATTAAATGGGGTTATAGTATATGAGAATTTTTAACACTTGTTGGGTAATTACCAATTATTTCAAATAAACAAAATACCATTTACAGGTTATATTTATTTCAAACAGCCCATGTGGGTGATGAACCGGCAAGAATTAGCTGTCTAGGTTAGCTTTGAGTCCCCTATCGCTGTTTATATTTGATTTCAGACTCAGCGTCGATTACATAGTGATGTTAACATACTTTTAGGCTAAAAAGGGAGAAAAGTGTCATGACAGAGGTAATGTAAAGTGAAGGGACACAGTCATACCTGCAACCACTCTTCCGTCCTGACAGCAGCAATAAGCGACAGCAACAGCCACAGGAAATGACTCACGTCCAGCTGGAGAACAGTGCAGTCGTTTCAAAATAAAAGACCCGGAGAGAACGACTGCCTGCTGACTGGCATCCGTTTAGTCGATTTTATCATAACGCTAAAATTCAGCGAGCTTTAGTTCGGCTGAAATCATTTTCACCATGCTCTCAATATTATAGAAAGTTTGTAAATATTAATTTAGTATATTGCACAGCAGCTTCGCCTTATGGCTTGGGGCTCTGTCGATGACACAAATAGAAAGGCTATTTTAGGATGACCAAGACCACCAGGTGTTTTTTTTTCTGCTACATGCGTATGCTTATCTGACTTCTCACGATTTTCTAGCGCAATATCGAATGACCGAAGGAAGTTCATGTCCTTTCCCGTGTGCCTATTTATACTTTATATTGAATTTTAAACATGTTTTTTTTCTAGGCTTCTCTCTTATAGATTGACACAAATGAACGTTTACAAATATACATTTCTACAATTTTAAAGACTCCGCAATTCTCCCTCATTTTAAATTTGTGTAAAATATGTTACATTACATCACTAGCCCAATAAATGGCGATTTATTGTACATGAAGGGGGTCGCCTCATGGGGGCCACCATGTTGAGATCACATGATCTGACGATATTTTTATTTTTGTGGAATAAAATAAATTATGGCTAACTACACAAAACATTTTCTCAGTTTCTTCCAATATGACTGCCATATCCACTAGCAAAACAACAAAATGACCATGTGCACCTTTAATGGCTGCTGTCTGATTTGTGAAAAAATAAAGTGGCAAGCTATATGATGGAGAATGGATGAGTTTCTTTTTAATCTTTGCCAATTTACAATCAAGCCACCAAAATAATCACAATCCTGTGAATTTATTCCCCAGTTTTCTGAATCTGCAGATCACACACAAAATCTTACAGGTGGACAAAGCATTGGTATCCATTTGCTTATTCATTCTTCTGTACACTCCGAGTAGTGAGCTAGAACAGCACGACACCTGGCACACACAAACCTCAATACAAAGAATCGGATGAGTAAACACAGAAGTCAGAAGAATCAATGTATCCCTTGCTCATTTATGGAAATGGATTCACACAAGAAAGAGCACTGTATTCAATACAAGGAAAGGTCACCTGTTACACATGGAGTGAATGAGATGTTAACAACTAGAGGTCGATCGGGGAAACCCGTTTAGGCTAAGGGATTAAAATCATTTACTATATTCACGTCTGTATGCGCTTAAAATTTTCATACAGCTACATATTTGTGTAGAATATCAGATTATTACTTAGTGTTAGCTAAATGTACCCATGGATGCATACGTCATGTTCAAATATTGTTTTTTCAGAATATACAATAATGAAATGCATTAAACAGACCGACAGTGTAAGCTCTTCACATACAATACATCAAAATTAAGAGATTCTACATTAGTTTCCTCTCTCGACAGAGTGCAAATCGGATGCTTCACGACATATTTTAAGGTTAATTGCTCTTCTCGACACTCCACTTACATACACAACCCATGCCCCCTTAAAAAAAATCAGCTCACAAAAAAAAAAAAAAGAAAGAAAACTAGTGATACAAGTAGCCTTAAATATGGAATGTGAAATAACAAAAATGTGGTCCGTTTATTTTCTTTGACAATACAAATAAAAATGAAGTCCTTCATTGCATTAAGGAAAATAATTTAAAACGTGTAACTTTTTTTTTTTTTTACTTTATATAACCTTGTGAGTAGACCACAATAAGCTAGTAAGGAACTTAAGGAGAGATGTATGGACAGCTGTGGACAGGAGGGCTTTACATGCCGTAGCCGAAGCCTGGCTGTGTGGGTTGGCTGTAGCCAGTCGCCGTGGGGTAGCCGTAGCCGTAAGGCTGCTGTGGGGGAACTGCGACGTTGGGGCCTGCAGTGAGCATCAGCTGGGGTGTGCCTGGGAAAAATGATCGAACACAGGAGCATTAATACAAAAACTACCAACCACAGGTTGTTGGTCTCATTTAATGGTTTAGTATGCAACTGTAAATTATTTTACACCAGACTACTCGGCATTTGTTATGGTGTTAGACCGATATATTGGGCATATTCAATATTTTGAGGTAGTAGTAGTAGTAACTTTATTCATAACCTTGGGGAAATTTTGTTTCAGTGGCTTGTTTCCATATGCGGTTTCTCACAAAAGACAATACAGCATAAATTACAAAGTAGGACAATACAAATCCACAACAATTAGTTAAAAAAAAAAAAAAAGAAAAAGAAAAAGAAAATACCACCATTGAATGAGACCTGCTCATTTAAAAAAAAAAAAAAAAAAAAAAAGAAAAAACCTATCTTCTTACTCATCTTTCATTTAAAAACTTCACTGCCTGTGATATAAAAGACTTGTTCCCCCTATTTTTAAAAAGCCCTGGTATCCTAAATCTTCTACCTGAAGGTTACTGCACATATTTCTAAGTGAAAATATTACATCAATTATATATGTATATTATATAATTAATTATCAATTCCATTCATACTTGCTAGCACTAAACAAAAAACAAAACAATAACAAAACACCAAACAAAACAAACAAAAAAATATATAATGTGATAAGCCAATATCTGGTATATTTGGTATTTTGAGGTTACTGCAAATATTTTACGAGTGGAAATTACATAAATTATATATGTGAATTAAATATAAATTTGACCCGTACTTGCTAGCATTAAACAAAAACAAAAAACAATAATAATTTAAAATAAAATAAAATATGAAATGATGAACTTATTGTGGCATATTATGTATTTTAAGGTTACTGCAAATATTTTTATATATGCGATTTAAATAAATTCCTCTTATATTTTGCTACTTCCTAGCGTTAAACAAAACAAATAATTCTAATAATTTTTTTTTTTTTACTAAAAATGTGACATGACAAGCTAATATATTGTGGAATATTAGGTGTTTTGAGGTTACAGCAAAAATTTGAGTGAAAATATTACATTAATTATATATGTGAATTAAATATAAATTCCATTCATGCTTGCTAGTATTAAACCAAACACAAAATAAAAACAAAAATGGGAAAAAATTAAATAAATAAAAATAAGCAAAAATATTGTTAAAACAATTTAAAATAAAACCTAAAATAAAATATTAATAAAATGAATAAGTGACTTCTAGATATTTGTATTAGCCATATAAATACCATATTGCTTAACCAATAATTTGTAGTGGAGTTATAAAAGTTTTTCTTTCTTAGATGAAGGGGCAGTGTAGGGGTCCTACCATAGACAATGGGTTGTGCCTCTGTGAGCTGTTCTTCCTCTTTCCTCAAAGACTCTGAAGCATCCAACTTGTCAACCTGAATGAAGGAGAGTGAGAAAGAAGGACAAGAGAGGAACAATGAGGAGAGATAAATACTCTGAAGAAAGGGGGTAATGACTGATGGATGGGACCATTCATGGGAGATGCATAAAGCCAAGCTTAATACAAGGTGCACACGCTTTCAAAGCAGGTCTCAGGGCACAAGCTTCTTGCCAAGGCACTCCATACCCAATGACAAACATTTCCCATTGAAATAAGCATCTGATTATTTACTACTGGTCTATGCATCATGGTCACTATGGCTTTGCAAATTCAATCAATAACAAAGACTTGGTACTAGCAATAGATGGTCCCCCATACAGTCAGTCAGTATCCTATTAATTAATGCATATGTAGAAAACAGAACCCTCTTCAGGTGCGATCACATTAGCGAAAAATTCTGGAAAATATTGCAGGGAAAAAAAGTATATTGTCAATAGTGTAGCAATGTATGAAGCACAGCTCACACAAAAGTCACTTTCAATCCAAGCAGCGTTCTGCTGGTCAATCTGCGTTAGTAAATATTTTCCTCACACGTAGTTTCTTATTGATTTGACTGGATTTCACCCGCCAAAAATTTGCCGGAACAGTAAATGTGACCGCACCTTAAAGGGTTAGCTCACCCAAAAATGAAAATTAGACCATGTTTTACTCACCCTCAAAGCATCCTAGGTGTATATGCCTTTCTTCTTTCAGACGAATCCAATCGGAGTTACATTAAAAAGTTTCCTTGCTCTTTCAAGCGTTAGAATGGAGTAGGCGAGTGTTTTTGTTCAACAGTCCAAAAATAGTCAAATAAAGCGCGCACATCCATAGTAAAAGGTGCCTCACATGGCTCCGGGGGCCTCCTGTAGCGAATCGATGCGTTTTTGTAAGAAAAATATCCATATTTAAAATGTTATACTTTTTTCTCGCTTCTGCTGAATGTCATACGTGCAAGTCTACGACGTAGGACATAAAAAACAACTGCCTAGTCCCATTCAAACGCTCGGAAGAACAAGGAAAAATTTAATATAACTCAGATTGGATTCATCTGAAAGAAAGTCATATACACATAGGATGCTTTGAGGGTGAGTAAAACATGGGCTAATTTTAATTTTTGGGTGAACTAACCCTTTAATTCAAACTAAAGGTCTTACTTGAAGTGCTAAGAAATGCTGTGTGTATATTTAAAATTGGAGCAAGCTGCTCATTGGACAGGTTCTGTGAAAGACGCCCCTGTGAGAAAAAGGAAGTCATTGTGCAAATAATAGAAACTGAAACTTACAAAAAAATCTATAGGTGCCTTACCACCATGAAACAACCAAAACCATAATGTGATATAGGTGATAAACATGACCAATAAGCAAGTAAAAGCCAAGATACAAAGGTTAGACTGTCCTGGGTATCTTACCCATCCTTGAATGATTTGAATTATGATTTAAAGCAATAATTCACCTAAAAAGTACACTTCTGTCATTTACTTCCCCTCATGTCATTCCAAATCTTTTTTTTTTTTTATTGAGCTCCAAAAATGATAAAAAATAAATAAAAAGTCCTTGTGATTTTAAAGTCTTCTATGATGATTTATGAGTTTTATGGTAATTTTTGTCATTTTTGGAGCCTGACACCTCCTGTCTGTCATTTTTTAATTTATGGAAAAGAGCACCTGGCACATTCTTCAATTTTTGTGTTTCACAGAAGTCAGTCAGTCATACAGGTTTGGGACATCATGAGGGTAAATAAATGATAACAATTTTAATTTTTGTTTGAACTATCCCTTTAAATGTTGTATTTGGGTTCAGTTCTCTACATAGAGCTGATGTCAACTTTTAAAAGTTAAAGTATTATGTTGAGCAGGCTTAAAGAGATCGGCAGGTCGAAGTTTCGTTGAGGAAGAAATCATGCCACAGGTGTAGTTTGTTATTCCCATGTTAAAAAGAGTGCATGAGAGAAAGGCAGAGTAAGAGTGAAGGTGTGACGGGGTGAGAGATGGTTTATACAGCCATTCACGGCTTCCAGAGGCAGGCAAAGCCAACAGCCACGATCCCTGACCTTTCAAGGGTGCTACTAACACGGTAAAACACATGCTTTCAAAGTATCTACAGCATACAACGGGTTTAGTTTTGTGAAGGACCACACTTTCTCATAGCTGTCACTAGATTGCAGCTTGAAAACAAATCGAGCAACCATGCAACTCTTAGTTTAATGCTAGTATTAACTATGTAAATGTAAATTGTGAAAATGTGGTCACTTCATTTTGCTGTCATCTCACATTGAACCTAATTACCTAAATCAGTCTACAACAGAATTAGCTGATGATCTTTAACAATTTATTATTTCAAATTCAATGAACAAACAAAATCGTCTAGTTGGCAATCAATGAAATGACAGTTTCATGGCATTCATCAGCTAATTCCTGCTTTCTACCATCTACAGGTCTGAGGCGGACTACCACAGCGTCTGGCAAACGGATGGACAGTAATCTAGAAGAAACTCAAGGAAAGTCTAGTTAAGGTGTGTATTTAAAAGCAGCAGAGTGACATGGGAGGAAAGAACTCATGCAGATTCCTCAAAGTTTCAGTCTTCCAAACTACAAGGGTTAAAGATGGAATAAGAGTGAACCTTCACCTTTTCTTTAATTGCATCAACCTGAAAGGGAATTTAAGAGTGGCAGCTTAAGAAAAAAGCAAACTTAACAGTCCAGCATTGCAAAAAGCAAGTAGAGAACAAATGCAGCAATCACCAGAAGTGTTAAAAGAAATTAACAGCGGGAAATCAGAGAAGATACAAATCAATTGTCCTCCCTGTTACTCCACTAGCATTTGTTTTTCACTAGATGAGCAAATTAATCTATATTACCTAGTGTGACTAAGTCTAAACTTCCAAAAAAAAAAAAAGTAATCTGGTTAAGGGGATGAAATATTCCACGATTAAATGTCTGGTCTGAACATGTTCATGAATGAAAGAGAAAATAAAACTAAAAAACTCAACATGCGGTAGCATGTAGAAAAAAATTCCAAATTATACAAATACGGAAAGATACTAAAATTTTGTTCCAAAACCTAGCAAGCAGCCTTTAAGTCGTCATAGTATGGATGCACAATATATTTGTATACACTATCATTTACAAGTTTGGAATCAGTAAGATTTTTTTTTAAAGAAATTATTACTTTTATTAAGCAAGGATATATTAAATTGATCAAATGTGATAGTAAAGATTTTATGTTACAAAATATTTCAAATAGGCTAAATGCTGTTCATTTTAACGGTTTATTAATCAAAGAATACTGAAAATTAAATGTTTCTTGAGCATTAAATCAGCATATTAGAAAGCTATTATGACACTTAAAACAGGAATAATGGCTGCTAAAATCCAGCTGTGTCATCACAGGGATAAACTACATTTTAATATTTTAAAATAGAAAACATTTATTTTAAATTACAATAATATTTCACGATATTAAGGCTTTACTGTATTTTTGATCAAATAAATGCAGCCTTGGTGAGCATTAGAGACATCCTTTAAAAACAACCCAAACTTCTGAAAGGTGTTTTACATGATATTTTTATATATTGGAATCTGCTGATATTGAATATGTAGTTGTACCTGCTCAGCTCTCCTACATATACATTTGGTATGACTAAATGTGTTATTTAAAATGAATGATTTTAGCTTTTAGTGTTTTACTTTTAATTCGTTTCAAGAAAATATATAAATTAATTGATTATCATCATCAATCATAAAATAAAATTAATGGCCAGAGAAATATTTGTACTGAAAGGTATCAATAAACAATAGCAATGGACTGTTTTTAGCAAACAGGTAGGGTGCTTTGTATTTTTGTTTATTAGAATACTGCATAATTAGCTTAGCAACACGAAAACGTCAAACTTTATCGGAATCAATTGCAAGTCGAATCTATCAGAAAGCAACCACTGCATTTATACACTAGGTTTTGTAATAGACCTAAAGCATTTCCACTGAGAAAAAGCTTAATCTAAAGCAGGAATCCTCAAATCTGGCCCACGAGATCCACTTTCCTGCAGAGTTTAGCTCTAACCCTAATCAAACACACCTGAGCATGCTAATCAATGTCTTCAGGATCATTAGAAAATCACAGGTAGGTGAGTTTGATCAGGGTTGAGGCTAAACTCTGCAGCGCATTGGCTCTCCAGGGCAAGATTTGAGGAACCTTGATCTAAAGCACCTATCATCCCACACCGTGTCCACCATCAGACCCAGAAGATCCTCTGGATGGAGGCTCACCTTGCTGAGGTATTCCCTCATGACCTGGATGAAGTAGGGCATGGAGAAGTCCATGAGGTTGTGCCTCCACGCGGTCTCCAGCACCACGTCGGGCCTCAGCAGGTCGTAGCAGGTAAACAGGCAGGCAGCAAAACACTCTTTCTTGTCTTCCTGCAAGAACCACTGCAGCAGCTCCTCAGCTAGCTCTGTGTCCTTTGACTCTGAAGCATACTGCATTGCGTCCTGTGGAAGAGAGACAAGAACAAAGATTCAGTTAGGTCCAGCCAAAAATTTAGCAACTTTCTCAGTACGATGTCCCATGTGGTGTAAGAGAGCGGTTTACACTCTGAAGTGCTAGGGGGTCTGTAGAAAAGTTGAGAAAAACAATATAAATAAAAATGTGATAAAGTAAAATTAAATTGTATATTTTAATATAAGCAAATAAATGAGTAAATAAATTAGATTAAAATAAGAATTCAATTAAAATAAGTAAATAAATACTAGACCACATAAGTAAAAATTAGAATACATAAATAACAATTAGATAAAAAATAAACTACATTAGATTAATAAGTATATAAATGTGTAAAACAAAATTAAATAATGTTTAGATCAAAATAATTACATAAAATAATTAAAATAAATAATTTTAATATAATTTAAAGCTAAAATTAAAATGCTACTATAGTGTAACTATGACGAAAAAAAAAAATAACTTAATATAACTTATATTTTCGATATTTTAGATTTATAATATACATTTTACACAGTATAAATTCTTTACACAAAAAAAACTATATAGATCCTTTTTAAATTTTATCATGGGAGTCCCTCAAACAAGTATGATCATCTTTGGGATCCCTGGCATCTAAAATACTGAAAACCCCTGAAATAAGAGATAGATGGCTGAGGGTAAGACCTTGTAGAGTTTGTCTTTCTTGCAGAGCTCCACGCTCTGCTTCCAGCGGTTGTTGCCTTTGAACAAGTAGGCGGCGATTCGCCTGAACTCAATGAGTTCGTGCTTCTCCAGGCTCTGAGCCAGAGATATGTTGTCGAAGTTATCGTAGGCATCGATGGATGTACGCAGAGCCTGTGGGGAAAAAAAACAACAAAAAGACAACAGATTGCAAAGCTGCCAACCAAGAGATTGCTTCTAAAATTACAGGCTGGGTCCAAAATGGTGCATTTGATATATACCTGATAATCCTCCTCCGTGATGAAGAGATTATTTAGTGCCTCATTTACAGCCTTGTTGTTGTGGTTCTGTACAGATCTCAGGTATGGTTTCACCAACGGCAATTGCTTGACCTGAAACAACAAATCAAAACATTCTGTAAAAACAACCAAATGGTTGATTTTTAAAGATGTGATAAGCGAAAGTCACTCAGTACCTTGCTGAAGAAGTTGACAGCACGACTGTGGTCGAGACGTGGGGACAGTACGATCAACAGGTCATTCAGTAACAGCGGTTTGAACTCCAGGTAGAACTGGATGGCTTTGTAATACAGCTCAACATTAGCAACCTGCAACAAGAGTTAACAGAAAAGGTTAAATTTGATTACAAAATACAAACTTTTCAGTCCAAATGAGTGATGAGTCCTAACCCAAAGTATGAGTAAAATGTGACAATACCTTGGTTATGATGTCCTTGAACTGGCTCTCCTTCCAGGCATCTGAAGGATGGTTCATCATAGTGATGATGGCGTTGTCATACTCCTCATACTTATCATACAGGAAGACTAGCTCCGCCCACAGATGAGCCTGCTCTGCTGCCCTCAAAACCTGAACAGATGCATGAAATATTTCAGCAATTTTTGCCATCAACAAATACATAGAGATGATCCACTGTGCATATACAGGGTTTGCTATTTTAATGCCAATTAGTTTTGACCAAATATAAGAACACCATTTACAATCAAAGCAGACAGACCTTGGGAATGTTGACTCTGGACCAGAAGAGCTCCAGGTGCTCCCTCATCTTCTGTGGTTTGAATTTGGAGTAGAGGATGGCCAGTTCTGTGAACATGCCCATGTGAGCGCGCTCCAGCCCCAGCGCCGCCTCCAGCATGGTGATCAGCTCCTCGAAATAGGCACGGTCCTGATGGAGAAACCGCAAATATCAGTGCTGCTGGACTCCAAGATGGACAGACACACTAAAGAGGTTCTTCTTAAATCAGGAATTTAATTCTATGATTTTGAGTTGTATGTGATAATTGAATCATTTTAAAAGACTCCAATCTAGACAATAATTATTACTATTATTTTCTAAATATACTTTACTCGGTTTTGTTTGTAATCCTGTAGTAGGATTTTATGTTTATAAATGCAATAATTATTAAATTCTCAAAGAACCATATCTAGTCAAAGAAATATTGCAAAATGTAGTGTAATTATATCACACTATCAACTACTATTTTATAGTAAATTACAGCTGTCACTAACGATTATTTTGGTAATTGAGTAATTGGTCGATTATAATTAATTATAGAATAATTAATTATAATTATTCTGATTAATCGTTGATTAATCAAATAAACAATTATAATTAATTTTTTAGTGGTAATAAAAATAAACAACAGCCATTAAAATGACTTTAGTTCAAATAAAGTATCAAAATCAAGTAATCATATGGTTTTGTTGAACAAAACTGTTAAAATACATAATGTATTATAAACAATAGAACTAATGTATACTACGCATTATAACAAATGTCAGTAGATGTACATCTACTGTCATCACTTTACTAAAATGATGACAGTTCATGTGGAGCAGCATTTACTGTGAACGGAGCTGCACTGACACACGTACGTAACCTACTATGTAAATAATTAAAAGACATATTAAACCTGCATCGAATATATTGATTTAATTGAATCGCAGCATTTGTGAATTCACAATAGCATTATGCTTTTTTATGATTTTTAAATATATCAGGCAGCCATGGAAAACGGTCTAATAATGCGTTTCATGGATTCTCGTCCGTGGAATGCGCCACCTCCTGTATTTTGCCTGTTGCTCGAGACGGGCAAATTGCAGATGAAGACTTTTTTTAAATTGAGTACTCGAATTGAATCGAGGAATTGTGACAGCCCTATAGTAAATATTACAGCTTAAAAATTAAATCTACTATAGAATTATAAGGATTATGAATATTTTCACAACTTTTCATGATTGTGGGAACCCTGTTAATATCTCAGGCTATGAAAATGCCATCAAACCTAAATTAAATCATTCTCACCTGGTAGTAGTTGATGAGCTCCTCAAGTTCATCAGCATGAACGACAATATGCAATCCACACATCTGAGCCAGACGAAACTCCTTCCCTTCAACACAGGCAAAGCAAACCTACAAGCAGACAACATCTTTGACACCAATGTAAACAGAACATATAGAGGCAAAACACATGGGATCAAAGCTATTCACATAAACACAACAAGGTAACCTGCAGCTTAAAATGGTTTCTGTAACTGTAGAAAAGAGCAAGAATGTATAACCAGACCTCTTTCCAGGTCCTTGTGCTGTTGGCTTTGCGGGCCCCATCGACAGCAGCCTGATACTCGCCAAGATGCACCAGAGTGGAGGCCAGACGGCCAAAGTTGGATACATTGTTATAAAGTAGTTTAGCTGCCTCGTACATCTTCTCGTCATAGCATCGGTCACCAACCTAGACAGAAAAAAGCAAAGTAATTTCAGACATTAATCGATCAGATATTTACAAAAAACACTGCAGGAATTTGTAAATTTTTAACTAAACAGCAATATTTAATAGCTTAGAACTGATTTAATTTAACTTTTTACTTAATTTCCAAGGGCTTTTTTTATATTTTCATCCTTTTATGTAAAATACTTCAGTTTATTTATTTTACATCTAAATATATCCAAATACAGCAAATATTGCAAATTGCAAAAATACATTTATTAAAATAAAAATGAATTCATTTTGGGGGAACCATCATGCATTTTTTTTTAATTTCTTAGATATCTGCATTTTCGTGGCAAATTTTGCCCCATTAATTTCTAACCCAGCAGTATAATACACTTAGCCAAAGTAGGAGACTCATACTTGTTGAATGTGTGCGTTGTTTGGCCCATTGATAAACTCCTCCAGTTCAGCCAGACGATTAGTCTTGGCCAGGGCAAAGATCAGCTCTGTCTCTACATACGATTCACGGGCCTTCTTACGAGCCATCTGCAGAAACTTGACAAGATCCTCCCAGTTTCCTGAGGAGAAAACAACAATAATCTAACTACTAGACCATTTCCCATATTTATGAACATCTCAACTTGGAACATTTTGGATTTAGCCAAGAATCAGGCACTTTTTATTGGTTCTTACCGCTTTGAGCTGCAGCTTGTCCCACTTCCATGTAGGCCGAGGGGTCGTCAGCTTTGATGTAAGAGTCAATGGCCTCTTTCACCAGCCCCTTCTGCAGCTGTGCTTTAGCCAGCTGACTCCAAACAGCCGGCTCATTACAGCGCTCAGCAAACTCATAGGCCCGGTCCAGATTTCCAATGTGCTCGATAAGAACCTACAGTCAAGAAGGACAACAAATGATTTGAGATCACAGAAACAGGAAAAGGAAACTAAGGCCAGGAACAACTCTATGCTTATACATTCATATAGAATATATTAAGATGATATTTGGGAGATGAGATGCACCTGCACTGCTGATGTGTTCACATCGAACTTCCTGAAGATTGCAAAAGCCTCCTCGAAGAGCTCATTGCTAATGGCGATGTTAGCGATGTCTGGGGCGTCGTAGTTGTCGAGGCGGTTGATGTACTCCATGACACGAGTGCGGTCAGCTTTGATGGCTGTCAGGATCAGGAGGTTCTGCAGGTTCCTGGGACACGAATAATGGAAACGCAAATGTTTAACAACCTAAAATCATTTATGGAAATCATTTTATGTTCGGTCACCGCTCGGATGAAATTACCTGTGTTCGCTGAAAATGGAGTTGTCCAAAACAATCTTCTCCAGAAGTTCAATGAGTTCATTGGGTAGGTCAGCAGTCATGAAAGCTTTGACAGTAACAGACACTTCCTCAGGGTCCTGGGTCTCAGAAAGGGCAGTTTGAACAACCTGTGGTGGGCGGGAACATAAGCTGGATTTAATCTTTATGTTTGAAGTACTTTTTGACATAACTCAGAAATGTACTTGAAGTCAACATGAAATTAAAATGTGTCCCATTTTCTTTTATTTTCTTTGCCCAAAAAGGATTGACATGGCATTCCCAGTCTTTTTGCGAACAGGTTGAAACCATGTTCCTTTTCTGATGACATCAATCCCTTATTTTTTTTAGCTCCTCCCCTTCAGCCATTTGGTTACATTCTGCTATGTTGCACCTACTCTTCATAATCCAATTTTCAATGGATTATTTTTTACATTGTGCCATTCTACTAAAATGTGTTGCAAATAAAGCTTCATGTTGACTTGTATGTTATTTTCTAATTTGCACCTGGTCGATTAGGGGTCTCCTGTAAGGGTTGCTCTCCAGAAGCACACTAGCCCACAGCTCGGGGTCCTTACGACGCACAAGGTATCGGGACAAACTCTTAAAGAGAGAGTTCTCATTGCAAACCTGTGAAGGTGAAAGAAAAAAAAAAAACAGTTATAGCAATTTCCCTTCATTTTAGGAACTGGATTTATTAATGAACACGCTCAAAACAATCTCTTAAAATATTCTGCTGCAACAAACAGCTAAAACAAAAGCACCATTGTTCCTTACATGGATGAGCTCTTGGTCACACTGTCCTCTCTCGTAAGCCACACAGGCCAGATGGGGGTCCCTCTTCTCGCAGTACTTGCCCACCACGCGGCTGTCATAGAAGGGGTTCTCTCGGAGGAAGCGCTCAGGGTTGTTGTTGCTGTCGATGTAGATCTTAGCCAGGGCATTATGGGTAGCAGGTTCCTCACAGCCCTCGTGGATACGAGCCTCCAACCACGGCAGAAGCAGCTTCAGTCTGTCAAAGAGATCAAAACAGTCAACAATGCAGACCAGAATCAGACAAATTTTAGCCAAATCAGACCACACAATATAACATCAATATAAAACACTATTCCTGGCCAATGTCAATATGATTATAGATATTTAACAATATTTGAATTATCTGCACATAACTGCTAATTTAGTAGATTAACAACAGAAGTGTTTTTATACATTTAGACCACCATTTAAAAGTGTTCATCCTCAAGTTACCATACTAATATGATGATTTGATTCTTATTTAATTTATTCATTATTTCTTAAATATTATGTATCAGTGTAAACTGTATAATGTTACTGTCACTTTTGATCAATTGAAAGCATCTTTGCGGAATAAAAATATTAATTTCATTCACAAACAAACAAAAAATGTATAAACCACTTTTAGGCATATATTGTACATTGTACATTATTTAGGTGTAAATTCAAAAACGACTTGTCAATGGATCACAATAGCGAAACACTTTCTATATTTACATGAACAGTCTTAAATATTTGACTTATTTAGTACAATTAAAATTGCATCATGACTCAGTTTATCTGCATTATATTGGCCAACAGTACGCACCGGTTTCTCTTCTCCACCTCGGCCACAAGCTCATCAGTAGAGAACTGGCCTCTGACCACCAGAATGAGGTTCTTAATGACGTCCTCAGAGCAGTCCACGTCCAGCAGCCCTCCAATCACCACGGGTAAACGGCTGGGGTTCACCTGACAAAACCAGTTAATCACTCAATCAGCCACTGCTACAGAAACACCACACCGAGAGTTGCTGCAATCATGTCTCGAGTACCTTCTGAACATAGATCTCAATGTACTTCTGCAGGTTGTTGCGGTACAAGTAGAGCACAAGGTCATGGACAAAGTCAAAGCGGTCACACACAATGATGAGGGGCAGCTGGTCTGTCAGTTTTGCTTCCTGTTAAAGACAAGGTAAATTGTTCTTAATAGCATAATTAACTTTTTCATTTCAAGATGCCTGTTAAAAGCCTAAACAAATTCAAGAGCCCTTCAGGAGTCATACCTTGAGGAAATTCTTCACACGCTCAGGATCGTAACAGTTGCTCTCTCTGCAGATTCTCTCCACTTCTTTGATTTGACCAGTTTTACAAGCAGCCTGGATATATTTGAAGTGAACCTCTGGATCCTGGCTGAAGTTCACAATGGAGCCCAGGAAGTAGAACAGACCTGCAGGCCACACAAACACATGCTCATGAGATCTGATTCATTTCCATGATTCAGTTTAAACGGAAATCAAGTAATCAATTTAAAACAACTGTTTAAACTTGAGATGCACCGATATCGATATCGGGCCCGATACTGCACTCCTGTACTCGTAAAAATGCTATGATACCAAAAGCCAATACCACACAGTGTGTGAACAGAGCTGTGTCCAGATAAAGCATCACTGACAACAGAACAAACAGAGACTAGAATGGATTTATTAGAGATTAAGGATGTCTATGAAGTACATGTAGGCTATGTAATTAATATAGCTAACGTTAAACATTCAATATTCATGCCTGTATAGCGGATGTGCGCGAGCTGATAAGCAAAGCACGCCGAGCGGATTGAGCGCATGGCAGCACAGATGCACGAACTTGTCAAGCGAATATCCCTTTCATCACTGGAAAGTTTGTAGTTCAGTCGAATATGTCAAAAGCAAGTGAGTAAACCAATGCACAAGACAAGTTACTAGAGTTAATTGTAAACAGTTATGGTGCACTGAAAGAGTTTCAGCATTCTTACCCTCAAAGCTCTTGAAGGACTCGAAGAGCTCTGTGAGTGACTGGGTGGAGAGCTGCTCGTGATACTTGGAGGCCACCTGGACGCAGATCTGGAGGTTCTGCCTGATGTTAGCAGAAAGCATGGCTCTCAGACACTCCAGAGAGTCCTCCACCGACAGAGCGCCGAAGAAGTTCACCAGCCACTGCAACCAGAGCACAACATATTACCACATCAGTCAGAGCAGAAGTACCATGTTCTCACAAAACACTGATGGCCATGACACAACCATCAACATTTAAGAGTCTCATTCCATTCCAATAAATGCAAATGAATGATACAGTAACACTGGGTGGAACATTTCAAGCAGACTGTGGACCGTACCTCTGGGTTGAGCAGGTGGGTGTGTACCACGGCCCGTTTGATGTCAAACAGGTCAGTGTAGTGCTCCAGAGCTCTCTGTAGAAGACCTGCCTTCTCACACAGCTGAGCCACATGGGCCCGGTCGTAGTGAGTGAACATATTGTTCCCCAGGATGGCATCTGCTACCTGAATAGGGGGGAGAAAAAAATACCATGTTATGATACAAAACTTTGCAAAATAGGAAAGTAAGTGAGGTGCGTAATGCAGTGTTTGTAGTCAGCACCTGTGGAGCGTGCATCAAGTTCATCTCCAACAGACGAGTCTGCAAAGGACCTTCAGTGGGTCGGTTGTTCTTCAGGGCATCCAACAGGAAAGAAGTGCACTGCTGGATTAGGTTATACTCCATAAACACATCCACAATCTGTAGAATAAGCAAAAAACATCAGCAAATTCATTTGTCAAGTTCACCTACTTTATCATCCGAAATGCTTACATCCAGTCCAAATTTGTATAAAATAAAATTAATACAAGATATACAACTGAGGAAATACAAAATGCTATTAGACCTGAGTGATGTCAGCCAGAGGTTCCTCATCCTGAACGAGCATTTGGGAGAACTGCAGGCCTTGTTCTGGACTGATCCGCATGACGTTCCTCAACAGGAAGATCCAGTCTGGAGTGTAGCCAACCTGCAAACAGATGGCCACGCATTAGAGAATGGAGCACAAACATTAAATCTCTCACACGAATAGAGCAGTTTACAGAGCAGTGTGAAATTTAGTGCCACCTTTTAACTCACCTTTTTTGCATACAGTACAATTTTCTGGAACTGCCCGGTCTCTGCGAAACACTGGATCACTTTGTTGGGAACGTTGGCCCTTAGATAAACACTAAGTGCAAGAGTTGGATCCACAGACTTCACCAGATCACCCAACTCTTCAGAGCACTCCAGCTGCAGGAACCAAAAACAGACGGTTTTCATTATGTATCATATTGAATAGCAAAAAATTACATTAGTCGGAAAGATATGAGGGTTTCCACACTTTTTGACAAATTCATTTCTATAACCTTTCTAATTGTTTGTGATAAAAGAATACGATTTTAATAATCATTTTGATTAAGACTGATTAGCTAGTGAATCAGCCTATGTGATACGTTAAAGTGATAGTCCACCCAGAAATTAAAATCTATCATCATTTACACACACTCATATTGTTCCAATCCAAACCTTTATGACTGAAACAGTTTCGGGTACCACTGATTTCCATTATATTTTATCCTTATAATGGAAGTCAATGGGAATCAAAACTGTTTGGTTACCAACATTTTTTAAAATGCATTATTTTATGTTCCTCAGAAGAACGTAAGTCTTACAGGTTTGGAATGACATGAGGGTGAGTAAATGATGACAATTTTCATTTTTGGGTGAACTTACCCCTAAAAAAAAAAAAAAAAAGAAATTAAAAGACTGATTTATTAAATCAGACATCACCTTTTACTCCAAAACAAATAAATATCCAACAGAATAATTTTTTTTACTGTACAGCATAGCTAGAAAATGTCATTTTCAAAGCAATTTCCATGACTTTACCATAATTGTATTAATTTCTAGATATGCACCGATCAACCGGCCAGGGACCAGATTTAGCCGATTTTCCGCATGATCGGCCCGGACCAGTGACCGGCCGTTCCATTTTGACATCACACTTACTCTCACATCTGCATGTAAACATGTTGTCAGCATGGAAGTTCTTCTGTGAGTGAAGAAGACACAAAGTTCGCAATTTGTAATATGTGTAGGGCCCAAGTAAACTGTGGAGGAACCACATGGCTCGATTAACGCTTGTTTGGGACAGGCAGATTTTTTTAAAGGGGCGAGTGAGAGAATTTTACTTGCCCAACCGGACAAGAAGAAATGTCAATAAAATGTCAAAAAGAAAAATAACAAGGGAAGCACTGAAGCTTGGCCACCAAATATTTTCACGAGAATGTTTCTGATTTTATTGCATTCAGTGTAAATGGCAAATGATAATGTATTTTTTGAACGAATCGAGTAAGTCAATGATTCAGTAACCCATTCAATAAAGACAGTCACTTGCCTTTTTTCTGAATGAATCAGCCATTTGAATGAATAACTAAAGCCCCTTTCACACTGCACGTTGGTCCCGCCAGAAAATTGCCGGAGTGCCTTCTGTGTGAACGCAAACACGTCCCGGGATTAATTCCGGGATCGATCCCGGGTTGAGGACCTAGTAACATTGCCGGGTTCAGTCCCGGAACGAGCGCTGTGTGAACAAAAGCCGGATCAATGCCGTAAAGGGTGTGTCGTAGTGATGACGCACTTTATCGTTCGACTGTTTTACCGGTTGTTTTGAAGGCAGATCAACGTTCACACAACGAAAAATATGTAAACTGGAATGAAGCAGCAATCAGGGAGCTCCTCACTATCCGCGCTGAAGCTGAAATCGTTCGCCAGTTTAGTGAAATGGTGCGCGGCGCATTATACACGTCACATGAAATGTCACGTGTCTTTACGGGATCTTTACGGGTTGTGTGTGAATGCACGCACAGATTCCGGAAAATCACAGGCAGTGTGAATGAACCAAAATCAAACGATCCCGGGATGATTCCCGGAACACATTACCCGTGTATTTTCCGGAATCTCTGTGTGAAAGAGGCTTAAATAACTCACTCATTAAAACAGTATTTTTTACCCTTTCCAGTCACAGAGCACTTTATTTTGAGAGTTGTTCAAGTGAGAGAAAACCAGTAACAGTCCAGATTTGGGGAATTGTAATGTTTAATAATTTATTTTATTTAAATAATTTTTTGCATTGAAAAAAATATAGATTTTTATTTGTATATGCTGTCAATTATAGTTCTTAGAAAAAAAAAAAAAAAAAAAAAAAACGGAAATCGGAACCGGACAAGAAAATCGCAATCGGTGCATCTCTATTAATTTCAATTTTTTTGTCCATGCATGGAAAAACACAATATTATAATTCTCTGATATTTCCAAGTTTACATGGCTTTACAAAACCTAGAGCATGTCTATTTAATTTTATACTATTATTGGTTATTTTCCATTATCATTACTAGCACCTTTTTCTTTCTTTCTTTCTTTCTATCTATCTATCTATTAGGGCTGGACGATATATTGAACTACGGCTCTGTGTATTAAATGCAGCTGCATCTGAAAACAGGTGATGGAGATTTAGCGCTAATCACAGAACCGGCTTTACTGACGAGATGCGCATGACTATCACATGCAAAATATCGTGCAGCCCTACTATCTATCTATCTATCTATCTACCTACATACCTACCTATAATTTTTGTAACTGCTTTTGTTGTATTGATGCTTTGTTAATATTGTGTGTATAACAATAATGCCAATAAAGTAATTTGAATTTAATACAACTTTGGGTCACATATTTATTCAGAAGAGGATCTACCTTGTCTTCCTTTAGCCATTTCTCCAGGAGCTGTTTGCGGCCTTGCTGCAGGACGGGCCTGCAAAGCTCCAATGACTCAAACTTGTTCAGCTGGCCCTGATCCAGCAGAATCCCAAAGTACTGCAGCAGGGGAGACGTCTGACCAGGCTGGGCAGGAACACTCTGGAACCGACGGATGGTGTCTGGGGTGCGCAGGATGCCCTGCAAGAAGCCAACAGCAAATCAGAAACATTTGCCTGACATTGACTACGTTTACATGGACATCAATAATCCGATTTTAATACGATTAAAACAATACAGTTGGGCAGTTGTGGCCTGGCGGTTAGAGAGTTGGGCTTGTAACCTGAAGGTCGCTGGTTCGATTCTCGCACCGGCAGGAATTGAAGGTGGGGATTGTGAGTGAACAGCATCCCCATTGCCCCATCCCCACATACAATGTTGTGAGATTCAACATTGTGAATGAACAGCACTCTCTCTGCCTTCAATACCATGACTGAGGTGCCCTTGAGCAAGGCACCGAACCCCCAATTGCTCCCCGGGCGCTGGAGCAATGGCTGCCCACTGCTCCGGGTGCGTGTTCACAGTGTGTGTGTTCACTACTCACTGCTGTGTGTGTGCACTTGGATGGGTTAAATGCAGAGCACCAATTTCGAGTATGGGTCACCATACTTGACAATACATCACATATTATCATATATTTAATACTCTGATTAAGAGTCTACCATGTAAACAGAGATTTTTGATTACCTTAATCCGGCTAAAGTCATAATCGAAGTAAACACAAATCTAATTAAGACATGTATACATCTTAATCAAACTATTACCGTCGTGTAGGACTTTTTGCCGCATTTTGCGACAGGACACACACACGGCAGTGATCAACCGTTTGACGGCAAATAAAAGAGCTTCAACACCGCCGTCGTCGAATGCACGAAAATAATTAACTGCACTTGAAACTTTCATAAAATGAAAAATGAAACACCCAAAACTGTATATGGCATCATCACGAAGACGAACTATATGTTTATACGTGAAATTCTGGAGGGACGTCAGATGGCGTCGTGTGGTGACGTAATGACGCATGCCATTAATCGATCTATGTACTATAACATGTAAAACGGGAACATGAAAGGATTATTCTAAAAGCGACTCATGTAAACACCTTAATCATAATATTGTCTTATTCAGAATAAGGTAAATAATTAGATTACTGATGTCCATGTAAACGTAGTCAATGACTAATGAGGCGTCAGGTCGTGTGATGCAGTCTGCTGTACCTTTGGTGCATTGGCAGCCACTTTGGCAGCTTCAGAGTAGTTGCCACCAGCAAATAGGTTGTTGAATTTGCGGGCGAAGAGCTCCTCTGCACCTGCCAAGTTGTTGCGGACGGCCATCCTGAGGGCCAGATCAGGGTTCTGCAGCACATTATTTATGTAAGGGATAATGTTTTCTTCCTCCACGCAAACAGACAGCACCTGAGAAACAATGACAGTGTCAGAAAGAGAATGCAGACACTGACAGCATAATTCACTCTACAAATTAAACAGAATTATACTTTGGGATCCATAATTTATTTTTTTAAATAACTGCTTTCTATTTTAATATATTTTAACATGTCATTTATTCTTGTGATGCAAAGCTTCATTTTTAGCATCATTACTCCAGTCTTCAGTGTCACATGAGCCATCAGAATTCATTCTAATATGATTTTGTGTTCAATAAACATTTATTATCTATGTTAAATACAGTTGTGCTGTTATGTGTGATCCTGTTTTTCATTAATTAATAGTGCTGTCAAAATTAGTGCATTAACACAGGTGATTCATTTTTTCAGTTTAATGCGTTAAAATTATTTAACGACATTAACGTAGGGGCGGGGCTATGGTTGGCCACCCCACTTATAGCTGCTACTTCTGTCTCTTTTTTCCTGAGTGCATTTATTCAGTCGCAGAACGTCTTTACGAGCACATCAATCCGGAGAAGTTTCAGACGCGCGTCACGCACCTCCACTTCACTTAAGCGCCAGGCGTGAGACAAACGAGCGTAGAAACAATACTGTGCTCGTAGCGCATGCTCTTGCACGCACAAATGCGCCAGCGCGTGCTGTAGCCTGTATCACTTCATATCAAAGCGCAAAATAAACTACGAGCATGCAATGTCGTGGTCAGTTGAGACATGAAGTTACCATAAAGGCGATTAAAGCTGCCTCAAAACTATGCATGCATGTAATATGTTATATAACATGTTTCTGAAATGGTTTTCAAAACTGTCCTGGAGCAGCCCAGCACTGTCTCCCTCATCTAACACACACACGATTCAACTCGTCAGTTCATTAGTAGAGACTGAAATGGGTCCGAACAGAAATGGGTCAGAAAAGGTAAAGAGAGTTAGATCCGCGTCACGTTCAGCAGCAACAGCTCTTAAATAAATAGCAGCCAAAACAACCTAATAAACAGCTGCTGTGATGTCTGTTTATTAGGGCTGAACGATTAATTGCATTTGCGATAATATCGCGATATGAAAAAACACGATTTTTCAACAACAGAGGCTGAGATTTCACTCTGTCACGTGACACGCGAGAGTAAAGAGGTGTGTTCGACTTGAAGATCGATCGGTGTATGACATCAAAGTACGGCGAGAGAAAGCATAATATTAATATTAAGGCCCTTTCACACGGGACGCGACAGTCACGAGTGTCTAGTTCACTTTCAATGGGAGACACACGGAAAGCGGCAAACCGCAGGCGGTTTCGCTAGCGGCATGGAGGCGGAGCACAAGCGGTGCTTGTGCACACAAAATCCTGCCGCTTCCATGAGCACGGCGCTTGCCAAAGATAAACATTTTATCTTTTTGTAAGCGGCAGCCGCGTCGACTTTAACTAATTACTGAACAGAATATTAACACCATCATAGAATCATAGAACATTTCACTGAGCTCATGTGTTGAAAACATGATGGTAGGGTACAACGGGGCTAAAGGCGCCACAGGGTAAATATATATATTTTTTGCGATAAAGTGAAAAACTAAAAAACAAACCTCATTTAATTTTTTTTATATTAATTTACTTTCCCATTTATGAAAGACTGTGTTCAACATTTTAGTTGCTAGTGGTGTGAAAACTCAATTTTCACAGGTATTTACACCAAGTACCAACTACTGAAATTGTGGCAGCACAACCACAGTTGCCCGTGTTTAATATTGTCACGCTTCACCAGTCCCATAACATACGGACATAAGCCACCTCTGAGCTCTCTTTCTGTTTATTATGCATCTTTTTAGTATCAGTAATGCTTGTTGTGAAGTTTGTTTGTCTTTCTCATATAACCAAATCTCTGTTTGCCAACCCATAATCTGTTTCATTAACACATTAGAGCTAAATCTGGCTAATCTCTATTCATAAGCCCCTAATAATGCACTGATTGGCTCCAAATGATGCTGATCTGGACCCATAAAGCACCTAAAATGACCCTTCAGGGTAATACATAAATGAATGGGCCGGTATCCCATTATACACTTATTTAAGTCTGCAGCACGGCCTGTGACAGAGCTGGTCATCAGTCAGTGAAAGAAGCCCAGCGAACACACCGCAGAATGCAGTAAGAGGATTACAGCGGCTGTCTCTACCTCATACTGAGCGGCACACGCTGTTCTCACAGTACATGTCGAGGGATCAACGCTGTTATTTACAGGGATTCCTTCAGCTACAGCATCCTGATGCATTATGGACTGAGACTGAGGTTAGAATATAAGACTGAGGTAAGAATAGCTAATATAGGTAATTAAGTTTAAAAATAAATAAATAAAAAAGCAAAAACATAAAATAGGGGAATTTTTTTTGTTGATCAAAATAATGTTCGTCGGCGCCGATAGCTTCGTGGTTAGTGCATCGACATACAGCGCAACTGCGCACACAGCGACCAGAGTTCGATTCCTGCCTCGAGGTACTTTGCTGAACCCGCTCCCCTCTCTCCACCCCAATACTTCCCTGTCATCTCTCCACTGTCCTCTCAAAATAAAAGGCACAAAAAGACCATAAATATAGCTTTTAAAAAAAGTTAATATTTTCAACATTTGAATTTTCCAGGTTTGGTTAACGCAATCAAAAAATCATGGTTTGATAAGGGAGGTTTCTTTAATGAGGAGGGGAAAACAAACGGGAGAGTAACAATCAGCAGGGATCACATTTCCACGCTTTCTCTGTATATTTAATGACTCTAGGGTCTGAGCTCCAAAATAATTCATCCACTGATGGCATCCTGTTACAGTAGATTACAGAACACAAGCTAGTGTGTTTGCACAGACTAACTATACGGAAACAAACCCCTGGTGTCTGTCTGGAACTAGCTCAGCTGCTCCATTCAAATGTGCTGACCAAACAAGCCTAAATGTTCAAGCTAAAACAAAGCCAATGCACCACTTTCTTTCTGTCTTTAATAACAGCAGGTAAAGCGGTCGGTACCTGTCCCTTCCGGTTCACGCCAATAATGCCAGATGTGGCTTCATGAGAAGCGGTGACAAAAATGGTCTCTCCACTGATCCTGTTCATGTAGATGCAGGTGCCCATCTCAAGGTCATACAGGTGGATGTAGCCATATTTGGTGATGAGAAAGACAACATCATGCTTGGAGCTTATCTAGAAGAAGACAAGAAAGGAGTGCGTCTTCTACTTTAGTGAAAATGTATTAAATGAATAAATAAAAGACAAATTAGCTATTAATTTAAATGTTATAAATTAACATTTGTATATATATATATATATTATTTGTGTGTGTGTGAGAGAGAGACCCTGGACCACAAAACTTAAGTCGCACAGGTATATTTGTAGCAATAATCAACAATACATACAACAAAACAACACATACAAAATTATCGATTTTTCTTTTATGCCAAAAATCATTAGGATATTAAGTAAAGATCATGTTCCATGAAGATATTTTGTAAATGTCCTACTGTAAATATATCAAAACTTTGATTAGTAATATGCATTGCTAAGAACTTCATTTGGGCAACTTTAAAGGCAATTTTCTCAATATTTGGATTTTTTTGCACCCTCAGATTCCAGATTCTCAAATAGTTGTATCTCGACCAATATTGTCCTATCATAACAACCCATACATCAATGGAAAGCTTATTTATTCAGCTTTCATATTATGTATAAATCTCAATTTCATAAAATTGACCCTTATGACTGGTTTTGTGGTCCAGGGTCACACACACATACATATATGAATAACAAAATGAATAAATTAAATGTATATGTTTCTAAAACAAATGTTTTCAAATAAATAAGTTATAGAACAGTATATATATATATATATTTTTTTTTTATTTATATTTTTTTTTTTTTTTTTTATTATAATTATTCTAAAATTATATTCTTTTTATTCTAAAACGGGCTTTTGAAAAGGGGTTTTCTGTTCTGATGGTCATGGAAATTTTGTGGTTAAACCTAACGCCCCAACAGACAAATTTTAATAATATTCATTAAATATTCAAAACTATGAATACCTGCATTGCAACCGGAAAATCATTCTGGGCCTCTGGAGGGAAAAACACGTCGACTGCTTTCTTTGGAAAGGGTTGATTACCTGACGGAGGTGTTCCAACCTCAATAATGTGCAACTACAGTGGGGACAAAAATACACAAGTGACATTAAATTCACAACTGTTTCAATGCAAAGACATAATTACTATTTATTTCCACATGGACGTTCATTTAAAAAAATAACCAGACCTTTCCTCCAGCTTGTCCCCGAACAGCAAAGCAGAAAAGTGTGGATTCCTCAGCATTTCCCTCCATTTTAAACTGAGCAAATCCAGCAGCATGGCCTTCGATCGGCTGCGACACCTTTCTGTCCACTGAGTACAGTTGCATTGCGCCCACAACGCGGTTTTGCTGACAGGAAAATGTTTAAAAATGGCATTTCAGCAGAAAAAACGACAACAACTGTGCCATGCAGGTTAATGAGAAAGGATCAGGCAATTGTTGGTGCATTAAACATTGCAAATCAAATTGTTATTTATACCTGTGCAGAAATTCCAATTAGAAGCAGCCATTTCTGTTTGGCGTCAGTGCGGTAGTTAATAATTTGACAGCCTGCTAAACTGGAATGCCGGTCAAAGACTTTAATGGGCTGCGAGTCTCCTTCCATACTCCAGTGATAGACTGCATTGTCTGTCACAAGTGCTACGGTATTGAGAGAGATCCACTTCCAAAATGTAACGTCATCGGTCATGGTGTGGGCCTTCATCTTGCTCTTCATTTCAATGTTGAAAATCTGAAGGGTTTTTGCCGCTGAAATTCAGGAACAGAGGTCACTTGAATAAAACGGCGACGATTTTTTCTTGTCTAGTTCATGAATGGTGCGATTTAAATTAGTTAACATACAGACATCAAGCGTAATGCTACTAACAAGATGTGTATGTTAAATCGTAAGTGTAAAGTAACAACAAAGATATGGACAACATGACAAAGCAGTTACGATGCAAAAGGAACAGCTATAGAACAAACACTGCAAACATTTACAAACATCAAGCCAAGTTTTAATCTGCATTTAGTTGGACAATTTTTAGTCAAGTTCTAAATCTAGCAAGCTTATCACTTATTAATTAGTTAGGAACTCATACGTCTCTTCTCTGCACTACAAAAAATGCAATGCAGATTGTTTAATTTAAAAAAATAATAATTTAAAAACCATAATAGTATTATTCTCGCCTGCAATCACATGACATCACCTTACCTCAAGTATGTGGGAATACTATTTGCTAAAACATGTTTAAAAGTTTTAGCCTAAAATGTGGACCGCAATTGGCTAAATCTGCAGAGATGTATTATTCTTTTAATCAAAATACAGTGGCCCCAAAATGCATTGAGACACTTAAAGCCACACTTAATGTATGAATATCACTGCAATAAAAATAAAATAGCAGCATTTATTTTAAAGAAAATTAGCAGAAGCACACTTTTTAATCAAAACAAATCATTTGATTTATTTGACAAAGTATTTGGACACTTTATAGTTGTCAAATGGCAGTCGATATTGTAGAAAGTAGATTTCAAACAGCCATTAAAAATCGAATTAGAATTGAGAAAAGCTGAATTATGATTTGATTGCACTCGATTTTATAATTTTCTCCAATGTGACGGCATTCTGACTTTTTAAGTGTCCAAATATTTTTTAGGGTCACTGTATATTTGATTTAACTTCTGTTAACCACTGTTAGTAATTGATAAAAAAAAAAAAAAAAAAAAACACATCTAGCCTCACATGTAGCAATGTCATGAGGGGGGAAACACCTAACAATTCTGAATATTACTAACAAATGCATATATTATTTAAACTCAAGGCTTAAAAAAAAATCTGCTCTCAGTATAAATACACTACCATTCCAAAGTTTGGGGTCAGTTAAAAAAAAAAAAAATTCTCTTACGCTTATCAATACTGCATTTATTTATTCAAAATACAGTAAAAAACGGTAAAATATTACACCAATTTGAAATAGTTGTTTTCTATTGTAATGTATTTTGAAATGTAATTTATTCCTGTGATGCACAGCTGAATTTTCAGCATCATTACTTCAGTGTCACATGATCCTTCAGAAATCATTCTAATGTTAATTTGCTGCTCAAGAAACATGTCTTATTATCATCAATGTTGAAAACAGTTGTACTGCTTAAATGTGTATCTTACTGACCCCAAACTTTTGAATGCTTACTTCCAAAACCACTATAATCATATACAAATCATCACTGCAAATAAGACAATATTCAGTTTCTCTCACTACTTTCGAGGACATAATTCACCTTCTCATTCTTAGTTGAGTTGCAGAGTGAAATATATCTAGAAAGTTGCCTTGCAAATCTATCGGTTTACAGACATATTACACCTTTGCATTGTATTACAGTATACTGCCAAGTGCCAAACCAAAAAAAAATTAAATAAAGAGCTGCATTTTGTTGTTTTGTCTAACAACAAAATGTATTTAATTTTACACTAAACAAGAAAAAACAAAACAGGCTGTTGCCATGTTACATGCATGTTACACGATCCCAAACCCCTCCTTACATGGCTAACCTATCATTCAACAAAGGCATTCAGATTGACCCCACATTTCACAATTCAAAATCCCACAACTCAGGATAGATGAAATTGAACTCACCGTCTGCAAACATAAGAAAGCAGTAAGAAACAAAAAATAAAAAAGAACAAAAACAAGCAAGAACAGACAAAGCATTTATGACGGCAAGACATTTCCAATGAGCATTTTAAAAACTATTCTTAACTAAAAAATTACAGCAAGAAGCTTTAATACGTAACGAGACAGAGATGGCTGGGAATATGAACATAAACTTGTTGGAATTATGGAAGGTATTTTAGAATAATTATGTCATTTGACATCACAAAAGTCATGCACTGTTACACTAATCTGTCTCGATGAAAACACAGTCAGCTGAAGATATTGTAGTCATGTTATATATTGAGGGGGTTGCAGGAACACACAACCTCATGGAAATTTCTATATTCATGTCAAAAATTATCATTACATTTCAAAAATCCATGCCTTAATGTGTCCCCCCACTTTTCAAATGTCTTTAATGTCCCTGTGTCTTACCTTTAAGAGCAATGACTTTGCTGGCTGGGTTCATGATGGCACTGTCTGCAGAGATGGGCCTGCGGATGGGCGTATTTGGATCGCTCATGTCAATGATCACCACCTGGGCTTGTTCGCCCACCTTCTCCCGGATGCAGATGAACTTATCCGACTCCATCGTGAGGGTGCTAAACCCAATGTTCGCTGGGTTTATGCCCAGGTTTTGGAGCTGTAAGAGGTGGACAGGCAATATTTACTATTGTTAGATACAGTTCTAATATTTTTTTATTTCAGCATCAAAATGCTGTCTAGCTTGGCTTTATTTTTTAATACACTGCCTGGAGGTCATAAATGTGTCTGCTGCAAGTCTATTTCAATGTTTATGGGACGTTTTGAGAAAAAAAATAGGGATCTATGGGCACAATCTCACAAGCCCCATCATCCTCCCCCACTGTGATGCACCTGCGCAATGACACAATACACGGTAATGACTCAAGTCAGGCCGGTTCATTACATCAATGCTCCAGTAACTGGAATTTAAGTCATGAAAACAACAAATATCCATGAATTAGCATTCAAATCTTATTTATCTATGTATCACACATCAATATTGATAAACACCATCTATACACTATCCTAAATGTTAGAGATTATTTAAAGGGACAGTTCACTAAAAATGTTAGGCAGAGTGGCAGCATCAGTAAGCATTGACTTTCACTGTATTATTTTATTTTTTAATAGGGCTAGGTTAACAATATCAAATAATTGATTTTACTACATCTTTATTTTGACGAATCGATGTTGATTCTTAAGTTCCAAAATCAATAATTTAGTCTGTTTTCATTTGATGCGTGATCAAAACAATACGCTTTGTGCTTTACTGAAGATATGAAAAAGTCTCAGCTTTCAAATTCTGTCCATTTTATCATGAAATTTAAGTAATTTGTCATTTTGATGCTCTTTAATGTGGCAACACAGCGCACATCTCTTCCTCTTTACTACTAGTTATAGCATGAAAAAACACGAATGAACATCAGAAGGTATGTTGAAAGAAACAGTACCATAATCTGTTTCACGTCTCATCGCTTATTGTTTCGACGGTGAAAAGACACCAATAAAACAGCTTGTAAACTATGTCAAATAACATTTACCTCAGGAAAACCATTTAATGTCCATAGCAAGTTTGTTAGATAGAAAAACTAAAATCCTAAATACAGTATATGCAACATATTACATAGTCATTATATTTTTACTTAACCTGTTAGTGATGTCTCATTTAATATAAGTTTGAAAAAAATCTACATGTGTAAAAACATATGTATGTCACTAATAAGTTTACATAAATGTGTATTTTCAGTGTTTGGATACAACTATTTTTACTTGGCTCTGACTGTTAAAAACAAACAGCAATCGAATTTGGATTTCTGTACAGTTTATAACATTAGTAAATTAGCTAGATTTTTTTCCTAAAGAAAAATTGACGTGTTGTGTATTTGATATCTACAAGCGAATCGAGTTTGAATAGAATCGAAATCCAATCAAGATCTGAATCGAATCGTGAAATCTCTGAATAACCACCCATATATTACGTATAATTTTGTGTCATTCTGCCGAACATCTTTTATATTGGTTTTGAGTGAGTACACGATTATAATTTTTACATTTTCGGGTTAACCATCCCGTTAAATCAGCAATAAAGGGACATTTTTCCAATGGTAATGTGGACCATCCAAGTCACGTTTTATCTAAACGACACATTTGCGATCAAATCAATCACATCAGGTGTGCAGCTTGATAAAGCTGGTTTAATCCTGGCCCGATCGCTGCATCCACCTGCATAGGCTGTGTCCAAAAACCTAGTGACCTGCCTAACGTTACACAGGCTGCTCCAGCATCATAAGCTCGATTTGAACATCTAGTATTTTCCGTCTGAACGGCGGGTTCCAACTTTTAAAGTTGAACATCCATCAGTTTTTAGAATCTCACACGCATTAAACTCGACCGTTCAAAGATGCTGAGTTTTTGATACACAGCCATTGAAATAGATGGGAGGTCATTCATTGAGCTAGCGCTAAAGCTAACGAGCACTGTCACCTCTGTAACAGCACAGTCAACGATTAGTAATGCTGGGAACGAGTCTCGTACGGTTTAGCCGTAGTAAAAACCCACCTGCAGGTGCTCCTGGAAGCGGATAGGCAGGATTTGAGCCATGGTTTGGGCTGTTCTCAATCCTCCCGGCCGGACTCCTCGCAAAATTTCTGCCTAGCTTTAGCGAGCGACGACCTCCTCTCCGCGGACACCCCCGATTCAAAACAGATCAAATGCAGGACTGCTGGCTTTATTAGACAGAGAATGCAAGTGTCGCGTTTTCGTCGTGTCAAGCCAATCCGCCAGATGGTTGATGTTTTTTCTCCCCTCTCTGCACGGATGGGACTCGCTCAGACCCGCAATGGCGGCGGAAACAGCTCAGACTGACAATCCGGAAGTAGCAGCGCGGATTTTGCGGCGGAAGGACATTCGTGATTTCAGCGATTTTGTTAATCAAGCAGGCGATGCGCGAAGCTCTGATCTGGTGTATGGGAGCGTTTGGGCGGTTAATATTTTAGATTTGATTTATAAGCGCCGGTATGAGTAGTCTAGTCAGTATTAAATAATTCGTTTCATTTTTGCCACATCATTCAGTTCTTCATATTCTATGTACGTCATTTCCGGCTGCGCTCTAGTGGTGGTTCGTTCGTGAACGAATCGTTGTTTTTGAATGAATCTTGAGTCGTTCACTGAATCGTTTTCTGACGTTTAAAAATTCAATACTGGAAGGAGCATAATGTCATTGGTTGGACATGTCTGGGGAATTTGGCTATTGGAAACTCAGTCCAGTTGAAATTATTTGAATAAAGATGAGATAATTTTGCAGAACGAGATAAAATTTTATTTTGATGTTTTTCAATAAATAGGTATTTTTTCTGAACAAGAGAACAGCACTGAAGAACCTAAGCTGAACATCTCGTCAGTGAATGAAATTAGTCAACATTGTTTTATGGAGTTCCTTTAATCATTGGTCAAAATTTAATCATGGGTCATAAACAACTGGGCATTTTTTAGGGCTGTGAGTGACACACCAAACCAATGGTCGGCCAATGTCAAGCCAGTGTTGACTGTCTGTCAGCCCAGTTTTTGTGTTGTGTTCCACACCTTGGCACTAGTCAGACCACGTCTGTGGCTTTTTGGCCAAATGAGCCCTTCAGTAAGAGAAACCAGTCTGACTGGATGTTAACGAACCAGTGCACAAGAAAAAGCTAAAGTGATAAAACTATTTCCCCTTATTTTTCACTTCCAGTTCTTTCCTTTCTGGCCCAAAGGACTGACAAAAACAGTGCCATTTGCAACTCATCAGACATATTTGAAGCAGCGAGTCCGTCTGTGGTTAGCAAGAAAATGGTATATAGCAATGCTCTGTTAATAGTTTGTATATCTGCAGTCCTAGTTCCAGGTTTCAGTTTTTTAATGACAAATACAGACTACTGCCTCTTGCTAGTATGGAGAGTTATTTCTTCTCACACAGGAACAGAACGTATGTTTAAGTTTGCTATTGGCCATAATCTTTGTGGTGTGTTCAAGTGCAGATTTTTGTCCAAGGCGACAACACAGCCAGCTTTCATCAATGCTAATTCTTTGATGTCAGCTTGGTGTGTCTCGGGATAATTCACCCAAAAATGAAAATTGTGTCATCATTTACTCGCCCACAAGTTATCCCAAACTGTATGAGTTTCTTTCTTCTGTCGAGCACAAAAGATGATATTTTAAAAATGGTTGGTAACTAACCAAACAGTTGACGGTAGCCATTGACTTCCACAGTATGGGGAAAAAATACTATGGAAGTCAATGGCTACCATATGCTGTTTGGTTACCAACATTCTTCAAAATATTGTGTTCAACAGAAAAAATATTTGGAACAGCTTGAGGGTGAGTAAATGATGACACAATTTTCATTTTTGGGTGAACTATCCCTTTAATAAATCAGTTGAGTGAAAGACTCAATGACCCATCACCTCCTATTGGTAACCTGTAGAAAGGGCCACTGAACTAATCTTAACAAACCTTATTAGTGTCAAAGATTTGAGTCATTGGGATGAATGAAAAATTCCCCTCAAATGCACTGGATGCTGGACGGTTTTAAAATATGTCATGTTTTGTCCGCACTTTAAACATGTTTAAAAAAAAAAACACTCTGTATCAAAAAGTAAAAAAAAATTTATTTACATAAAAGATCTAAAATGTTTATTACATATTATGACTCAAGAGCCATATTCAAAATCCACAGGGGCCAGAGTGCTGTGGCAGTAAATGAGGATTATGTTCTGAAATCTGAGATTATAAAGTCTTTCATATTTGTATTCAGCAGCTGCAGTATCAGTGGTGAGTATTTGATCCTCTCATGTGCCCTTTCTTTGCAGCCGATGCTGTTTACGCTCCAAATAGCGAGCGCGAGCCTCCGTGATTGAGCTTTCATCGTTTCGCTTTTCCACCTTCTTTGCTGCATTCTCTGTGGCTTCTGTTTAATCACAAAAAAATGTGTTACAAAATTATGACACAATTTAACTACATCAAAATGCTCAGCCTCTTCAAACGCACCTGCTTGTCTTTTTGCTGCCTCTTTCTTCTCCCACTGCACCATCTCTTCATCGGTTACCTCTTCCCTAGCGACACTACTCAGCTCATAGACGTCGATTTCATGCAGCTTCGGTAACAGGTCCTTTACCCACTCGTAACGGATGGGACAGACTGTTCTCACGTACACCCGTGAGGTGACCAACACGTCATGGAAGATGATCCAATCCAGATGCAATTCTTGACCAAAGAGCTGAATAAAAGAAGTTAAAGCAAGTGTTTGGCAAAAACTATTATACAACAGGCTTAGAAATGACATGAATGTGAGTAAATAATGACAAAAATCTCATTTTCGGATGTCTTTAATTCCTTACACATGATGAGGGGTGAATGAGAACACTGGACCCATGTCCATCCATGGTGCAGAATGATTTCCCAATAGATCTGAGGAAAACAGAACAGCTTGAATACTGGCTTTTGATAAATATATATTCTGTAATAAAATGACAGTGTGGCACTCACCTTCTGGCTACATTGGTGAAATAACCCAGGCAAAGGCACTGCCGCAGCAGTTCACTCCGACTGCCCTCAAACGTCTCATGTGGAAAGTCTTTCTGCTACATAAACAGTCAAGAACAAGTCGTAAGAATTCACATAATAATAGTAAATGCAAATACTGTTGTAGAGAAACAATTACCTGCTTCAGGCGATGAAGAATCTCCCTCAGCTGAGTCTCAACACTGAAGGCTGACTTCACTGCTCGCCAGTGGATCCAGTGCTCTTTGCACCAGGCAGATGGATTGTCACTATTAGAAGAACCAAAATAAGAATGAATACCAATATTTCACATGATTTACATAAAGAGTTCTGAATTTATTTAGTCATTTGGTCAGTCATGGTCTACCTCGCTCTGCACTTCTCAAACACACAGAGCAGCATGAGGAAATCATTGGAGCCGCCAGCACAAGCTGCTATCTCTTTGTGTCTGATCTCTGCTTCCTTCTGTCCTTCTGGTTTACCTTTAAAAAAAAAGAATAATGGATTTATCCAATATATTATTTCTTGCCAACTATAAGGGATAGACATGTATGATAACATACAGAAATGTTTACCTGGTCTAATTAAGATGTTCTCTACTGAGAGCATTGCAGCCACGGGCAGCATTACGTCTTCACACTCGAGAGCAGCAGCTTTGAGCAAAGCACGAGTAAGATTCGGAGGAAGAGGAAACTCCACCATCAACCTCCCCAGCCTGGTCACTTGACCTCTCCTGCATCAAAAAGCAGATATTAGAGCTTTAATTAGGATTATAGAACTGACAGCGTGTATGTGAACAACACTAATGTGTATTTCAGCAAGACCGGGGTCAGGATGGGCTTCTGGAAAAATGCAGCTGGCCATATTCTACTCTCTCAGCTGTTTCTTGCAATGTACTTAGATAACATGCAACAGTTTGCAGGATGCATATCACTCACCTGTCAATAGCATCAAACTGATACAGCTGTTTCAGAGCGGTCAGGATAAACCGTTCCTCTGGACAGTCCAGGAAAGGAAATCTAAATATATCATAATTGAAAAAAAGAAATGGTCAAATTAAAGTTATTGACAAACTGGTTAAACAATCCAAAAATAACAACGCAGCCCAGCAATACCTAATCACATCATGGATACCGAGACATTTCAGTGTGAGTATGACAGATGTAAGACTGGTCCGCTGAATCTCTGGAATGGTGTACTCAGGCATACATGTATCCCAGAAGTCTTTACTGTAAATCCTGAAGCATTTTCCTGCTGAGGTTCGTCCAGCCCTGCCTGCTCTCTGCTGAGCCTCGCTCCTGTGTGGGAACATCATCAGCACTTTTATTAAAATATAAAAAATATTGTTTGGACAAACTAGTCAATTCCTTACTAAACTTTTTTTTCTTTTTACAACTCACTTTGATCATTAAGAAAAATATGAATAAAATAATTCAACATATAATAAAAGATTAAAATGATTTAAAAAGTACATATAAAAACTAAATTATATATATATAAAACATAAAATATAATAAAAAAAATATTAATAATAAAAATAAAAATAAATCTGGAATTTCCCAGGTCACTCACTTTGAAATAGGCACCACTTCCAAAATATCCAAACCAACATTTGAGTTGTGATTTAGTTGTTTCACAAATCCACTGTCAACGATATATCTACAACACACACAAAAGAAACGTTACACTAGTTCCTCTGAGCATAACTATGTCATTTTTGATATTCATTTCATATTGAGGAAATGATGCTTGTTTAATTTTGTATGACTTTTTTACCCGATTCCATCAATTGTGACTGAAGTTGCAGCAATATTCGTCGCTACCACACACTTCCTCACACCTTTTGGTGCAGGCTGGAATATTTGTCTTTGCTGATCTGTAAAAAACATTAAATATAACAAAACATGTATTGATCACTTAATGATTAAGCACAGAATTTCATTCTGTTATGACTTATAAGACCAATCTAGAGACAGGCTGACCTGTTGGCATGGATCCATATAAAGGCAGGATAAGAAGGCCTTCAACAGTTCGGTCATGGACATCATAACGGTAGTCTAAGATCTCAGCCTTCTCAAAGAGCAAATCACAGGCTTTCTCGATTTCAAACTGTCCTGTTCAAAACACAAGCCCAGAGCTACAAACTAAAGAGGAATATTGCAAATAAAAGTATACAGTATTTTTACGCTGAAAATTTTCAAACTACTGTAAAACTCTTAAATAATAATTATAATACCTTTTAAAAGTTTGGGGCCGGTAAGAATTTTCTGTCAGTAAAAGGTCTCTTATGCTCACCAAGGCTGTATTTATTTGATCAAAATTCAGTAAAAACAGTAATATTGTGAAATATTTTTACAATTTTAAATAACTGTTTTCTATTTTATTATATTTTAAAATGTAATTTATTCCTGTGATGCAAAGCTGGATTTTTAATCATTGCTCCAGTCTTCAGTATCACATGATCCTTCAGAAATCATTCTAATATTCTGATTTGCTGCTCAAGAAACATTTCTTATTATCATCAATGCTGTAAACAGTTGTGTTACTTAACATTTTTGTGGAAACTATAATTAATTTTCTGCAGGATTCTTTGATGTAAAGAAAGTTCAAAATAACAGCATTTGTTTAAAATAAACATTATACATGTCTTTACTCTCACTTTTGATCATGAAATGCCTATGGAATAAAAGTAATTAATTTCTTTTAAAAAAAAAACCCCAAACAGTTGAACATTAGTGTATCTCTCTGCTGAACTTACCAGTCAGGAAGACCAATATATCCCCAGCTGCTTCATTCGTGTGCACATCTAAAGTCACCTTTACTACCTATGGATCACAAAGAGAACACATTTACAGTCTGTGAACAGGTTTCAAACATGTTTCCCTGCAAACAGACTATTTGTAATAAAGTTTGTAATAATGTATATGGTCCCAACACACCTCTTTGACATAGACAGAACTATCTTTGTCTTTCGGGCCAATAAGATTACAGAATTTCTCCTTGACCGGATAAATGCGCCCAGGAATCATGAATACAGGACAGTTTTCATAAAAAGAGCTGAGCTTTTCCGTTTCTAATGTTGCTGACATCACAACTACTTTGAGGGGTGTTTTACGGCCACGGGACCCTTTTGACAGAGTTTTCTTGAGTAACCCAAGCAAAACATCCTGCAAAACAAACAATTGTATTAAAGATTTAGTGAAATATCTTCTGGATATTATCAATACGCCACTAACAAAAAAAAAAGAAAAAAGGAGCCAAAATACTACAATATTACCTAGATGTTTTTGGATATTGTTTATGTTAATGTGTCTGTATATATATATATATATATATATATATATATATATATATATATATATATATATATATATATATATATATATATATATATATAAAACATCTTCCAAAAATGTAACTAATTTCCAAAGTAAAACCACAAACTGCATATATTTAGTCCACATACTGTATTCAGGCTCCTCTCATGCGCTTCATCCAGGATCACAATGCTGTACTGTGATAAACTGGGGTCTGCAAGAATCTCCCTCAGCATACAGCCATCTGTCATGTATTTAATCATAGTGTCCTGATATGAAAAAAACATAAAAAGCTGATAAAAATGACACTAATTACAATCACTGTATAACTTTGGCAGAGGCTACCTGCACAAACCCAGACCATGTACCCTTAAAAATATAAATTACTGTTAAAAATATAAATAGTCTAATATTTTAACTTACTTGCAAATAGATCACTATTTGCAGATCTTACTACTATAGCAAAGATGCAATTTCCTGCTAACCTAAATAGCATCTACCTTTCTACCTTTTAGCTGCTTCCTAAAAATCATTAAATGTGTAAATCTAATAAAAAGTTGCCTTTTTAGTGACATGATTTTTGCATTTATCCCATAATGCAAAACAATTTAAATCTCAGTACTACAATATGAAAAAGATGATTTAAAAAAAAAAAATATATTTGTATGCATTGTGGTAATATTTGTTGTACTGCCTTGAAATTATGCAGATTTTAGTGTCAATAACAACAATATGGTCCAACGTGAAATATGATGATGAAATTTACAATGTACACTACCGTTCAAATGTTTTACTTCAGTAAGATGCATTTTAATATTATTTAAATAAGTCTCTTGCACTCAAAAAGGCTAAAAACTGCTGTTAAGCATTAAATATGATTAGAAATATAACTAATAACTAAATGTAATTTATTCCTGTGACAGCTAAGCTGAGTTTTCAGCAGCCATTTCTCCAATCTTCAGTGTCACATAATACTTAAAAAATCTGATATTCTGAATTCTAATATGTTAATTAGCTGCTCAAGAAACATTTCTTGGTATTATCAATGTTTTTCTGCTCAAATTCTGTTGAAAGCATGATACTTTTTTTAAGAAACCTTGATGTATAGAACATTCAAAAGAACAGCATTTATTTCAAATTAAACAAAAATGAACATTATAAATGTCAATTTTAACTCATTTTATGCATCCTAGCTGAATAAAAGTATTATTTTACTAATACGCAAACTTTAAGGGTATTTTTTTTTTTTACAAAAGCGTAACTTTTAAAAAGGTACAGCCCCAGTTACAGCTTTTTGAGATACAAATGTTGAAGTGTTAAATAGGAGTGTAATCTCGTACCTTTGTAGAGCAGTCATCGAAGCGCACTTGATATCCCACCTCCTCACCCAGCCTGACCCCCATCTCATGGGACACCCTCTGGGCTACAGTGATGGCTGCAACCCTCCTGGGCTGAGTCACACCAATCCTGCCATTCCTGCAAAGACCTGAAGAAAAAACACAGACATGCTGAAGAAGAGGAATAGATCCAACACACGTGTCTCTCAGTTCAATGGTCATGTACTTCCATACCTGCTTTATACAAGTACTGAGGCAGTTGAGTGGTCTTTCCGCTGCCAGTTTCACCCGTTACGATAAGGAAGGTGTTTTCCTTCACAGCCTGGATGAGTTTGTCTTTGTGCTGATAAATAGGCAGCTTTCTTGATTCATACTTCTCTGTTTCTCTGCTCTTCTCTGATTTTGACATGTCTATGACCGTTCATCCACTTCCTAACGTTGCTTAACTTTATATTTCACCTCTTGCGATTACTAAAAGCTCAGCAGAATATTAATAAGTCATAATCACACGTTATTTTGGCGCAGAAGACCTTGTTTCATCTTGTTTACAAGTTGTCAGTTGGTTTTCCATTAGCGTTTGAGCGCATATCTCTTTTTACTCACAGCTCGCGAAAACACATTAGCGCCACCTGCAGCACAGGATGACATAACACCGCTGTGTTCACTGCAGGCTTTCAATGGTGTTCACTAACAGCAGTTAAAGGGATAGTTCACTTTGAAATTAAAATTTGGTATCTGTAGTTACGATGGGGAATTGTTTAATTTGGATTTCTCTGTGCATGTTCTTTTTCCCTCTTATAGAGACAGTGACCTATACCTGCCATTATATGAACTCACTGATGTCTTCACAGACATTTTCAACATCTCACTAAGCCAGGCTGTTGTCCCCACATGCTTCAAAGCTACCACCATCATTCCAGTCCCGAAGAAGTCATCTCCATCCTGCTTCAATGACTACCGTCCAGTAGCACTCACTCCTATTCTCATGAAGTGCTTTGAACGGTTAGTCATGCAGCACATCAAGTCTGTCCTCCCCCCCTCCCTGGACCCCTTCCAGTTTGCATATAGGTCCAATCGCTCGACCGATGATGCCATCGCCACTGCCCTCCACCCAGCCCTCACACACCTAGACAAAACGGACACGTATGTCAGATTGCTGTTCATAGACTTCAGTTCAGCATTCAACACAATCATCCCTCAACAGCTCATCCATAAACTGGTCCAGCTGGGGCTCAATACGTCGCTGTGCAACTGGCTGTTGGACTTTCTGACCGGGAGACCTCAGGCAGTACGGGTCAGCAGTAACACATCCAGCACCATCACACTGAACACAGGGGCCCCCAAGGATGTGTGCTGAGCCCCCTCCTCTTCACTCTGCTGACCCACGACTGCACACCGTCACACAACTCCAACCGCTTCATTAAATTTGCGGATGACACGGCTGTGGTGGGTCTCATCAGCAACAGAGATGAGACAAACTACAGGAGCGAGGTGAGCCGCCTGGCCAGGTGGTGCAGTGACAACAATCTCTCTCTGAATGTGGAGAAGACGAAGGAGATTGTCGTTGACTTCAGGAGAGTGCACACTCAGCATGCTCCTCTGACCATCAATGGTGCGACCGTGGAGAGAGTGAGCAGCACCAAGTTCCTGGGTGTACACATCACAGAGGACCTCTCCTGGACCAACAACACTGCAGCACTAGCCAAGAAAGCACAACAGCGTCTCTACTTCCTCCGCAAACTAAGAAGAGCCAGAGCCCTGGCCCCCATCATGTGCACCTTCTACAGAGGCACCATCGAGAGCATTCTGATTAGCTGCATCACTGTGTGGTATGGCGCCTGCAACGCGTCCTGCCGCAAGTCCCTTCAACGGATAGTGAGAGCAGCTGAGAAGATCGTTGGTGTCTCTCTCCCCTCCCTCCAGGACATCTACAGCACCCGTCTCACCCGCAAAGCCCTCAGCATTGCAGGTGATCCCACCCACCCGACACACAACTTCTTCAGTCTGCTACCATCAGGGAGGAGACTGAGGAGTCTCCAAGCCAGGACAAACAGACTGAAAGACAGCTTCATCCACCAGGCTGTCAGGAAGCTGAACTCCCTCCCGTCCTTGCCCCCCCTCCCCTCTCTTACCCCACGAATCACTGAACTCGGACCCCCACCCCACCACCACCACCCACCTGAACACACACTCACACACACTCACACACACACACACACACACACACACACACACTGAGACAAGCACCGGTCACTTGTACAGCATTGGACTGACCTCATTCATTCAACTACCTCGTCTGACAGTCTGAATAAAAAAGACTGCTCCTTGTCACTTTAAATAGTCTTGATAAGCTCTTTACACTACACCATTTATATTCTGCACTGTTTGTTTGTTTGTTTATTTCACTGATTTGCACTATCTGCCATGTGCCTTATGCCACTTTATCCATTTTTTTATTTTTATATTATTATTTTTATTTTCTTTATTTAATGTTTTATTTTTTTCCTACATGTCCTTATTTGTATATTTGTAATAGTTGCATTTTTGTGTATGTATGTGTGTGTATGTATATATATATATACAGTATATATATATATATATATATATATGTATGTGTATATATATATATATATATGTATGTATGTGTGTGTGTATGTGTATATGTATATATATATATATATATATATATATATATATATATATATATTGATTTGTACTTATCTGTATTTTTGCGTTCTACTGTTAGTGTTTAGTGTTATCTGTATGCACCAGGGAGTAAGAGAGTAATGCAATTTCAATTCTCTGTATGTATGTACGGTACATGTGGCAGAATTGACAATAAAGCTGACTTTGACTTGAACGGTTTGACCTAAAAACATCAAAATTGGATCTACTGAAGAAAAAGACACCTACATCTTGGATGCCCTTGGGGTAAGCTGATAGATACCAAATTTTAATTTCAAAGTGAACTATCCCTTTAAAAATGTGTATGTACATCATATTATGAATTTTTAAAATAAATACAATAAAGAAGATTTACAAGAATTTTGACTAATTATGTTCAGAAAACAAGTGACCACCAGATCAAAATATCCAACAATGTATTTGCTAAATTCTGCAAACTAGAATTTCAGACAAAATGTTAAAAATGATATGTCAGTTTGTGACAAACTGAATGTTCTATAAGGATAATAATAATTCTGAAGCATTAGTTTTTCATTCAGTGATTTGTGTATGTTACTTAACAGATTTTATTTTAATGAAATGAATGTGATTTCCATGAACCATGTTAAACATCAACATTTATTGAGATATTGAACTGTTTATTTAATGAAAAATTATGTAATGAAGTCTGAAATGTGTATTCTGGATTCTGTGGAACTGGATTCTGTCGTTGACTTCTGATCACTTCAGCCATTGTATATTGGATTCTTAATCTGACAATCTGCCAGAGAAATGAAAGAAAACAACAAAGTTTTTTTGGCTGTGATGATTATTCTGAAAAAGTGACATGTAATAAAACTTCATTATTATACAAAATAAATGACATTTAAGAACAATGAAAAGTAATTACGTCTTTGTTTTTTCTGTTTTTTGCCAGCATTTGCTGGAATGGAGAGCTCCACCTGGTTGACTGAAATATTTCAAACAAATTATAGGTTATTTCAGTTATAGCACATACAGCTAATCTGTTTTTCCAAGCACAAATATTGCCTTACCATAATATGGTATTACATCTGAAGCATGACTTGTAGTTGGGTCAGGAGCAGCTCTGAAGGCTGATTTTTTTCAAAATTAGATTTGCATCATTTATCTTGTAAAGTAATACTACAATAAATCAAGAACCAAAAATGATGATTCACCTCTCCGAGGACGTTGCCCCTGCTGCACAGCAGAACTTTGATTTGGAGCATGCATGTCATTTTCTGGACAAAAAAAATACATTTATAATTTTACCCAAAATCATGAAAAATAATAATAATACTAATAATTAAACCTGACACAGTGAAAACAGTTAAAATACATCATTCATACCATAAACGGTTGACGGGCCCCTCCTCACACCTTCAGAAATAAGATCAACAGACAAACACAATGTTTATTCTAATTAATAATACTATATCATAACATCATATATTCTTTGACCAGAAAAAAAATTGGTATGTTGAAATTCCAAAATGGAATGCGTAGTGCATATGAAACCAGTAATAATAATTTATATATTGATATGATTCAATTGAGTCCCTCCCTATTCTAAACGATGTCTGAAACTTTGTATTACAAACACTTCTTGTGTTTATTTTGCCTCTTTATGATGAATTTCTTGTTGTATTCCTCATTTGGAAGTTGCTTTGCGTCTGCTAAATGAATAAATGTTATTGAAAAAAGTAGTTCAGCATTTATTTGAAATAAATAATACTAATAAAAACTTATATAACATTACAAAGGTCTTTGTCACTTTTGATAACTTTTATGCAAATAAAAGTAGTAATTTTTTTCTTTTTGTTATTTTTTAATCTTACACTGACTCTGAATACTAGAATAAAGGCTAATGAAAATTCAGTTTTGTTATCATAGGAATAAATTACATTTTACAATAGAATACACTTATAATATAAGTAATAATATTTCTAATTCTTAATATTTCACAATATTACTGTTTTTACCGTATTAAATAAATGCAATTATTTCCAAAAAAAACAATATGCACATCTAACTTTTTTTCTCTCAAATGTTCCAAGCAGCCTTGGTTTAATATTTAGTATGTAGTGCAATGGCATGCATTGATTTTTGAGTGCAATTGTGTGTAATTGTGTAAGTAAAGCATGTTTCTTACCCCTCTTGTTTCTATGCCCACTGCTTTCTGTATTCTGTGTTTCTTCAGGAAAATTACTACCTAAAGGTCATATGATTTTCATAGCGGTCAAGAAACTCCACAGAATGTCACTGAACATCAAGAACTCATCAGGTGTGTTATACGCCTCACCTTCACTCTGTACGCCATTAACTGGATCAGATTTGGGTGATGGATTTACACACTTTCCTGTCCAAGAGAAGATTTATTTAAAACATTTGAGTAAATACATTAATTTTTATTTTTATTTATTTGACATAATAAATATAAAAACACTATTTAAATCTAAAAAAATGTAAGGAAACAATGCTCACCATAGAATTTTGATAACAGGCTGAATGCAATAAAAAGTAGAATAAACAATCCAGCTCCAGCTGCAAAGTAGAACCAGGGGTTGAACTCATTTTTTCCTACAAAGAAAAAAAAAATACAGTTATAATGTAACAGTTTCTAAATCATACACTTTTGATCAATACCAATGGTATCTGTAAAATGTACCTATGTCTATATACAAATGTTATTGTAGACTTGTATACTAATTTCTGCACATGCGCTTAAATACTAAGTACAAAAATGCTTTTGAACATCTCCAAAGTTGTTGCTTGGCATGTTGTCACACTACATACACTGTAAAAAAATTCAAGCGGTTTCAACTAATTATTATTTAGTAACTAGTTCCACAGAAATTTTACGTTCAGTCAATTTCTGACTTCAAAGTGTTGCCTGAATTGTTAATTTTTAGTTGGCTCAACCTTTACTGAAAATGTATAGTGTAGTTAACATTAGCATATCTAATTGTTGACTGGATTTGAAAATAACTCAATGTTTTTCAAATATATTTGTGTAGATTTAATATAATATGTCCTCTCACCTAAGGCCAAGCAATAAAATTAGCTCAACTTAAATATTTTTGCCCTTCCAACATTTTGTTAATTTGATTTTTTTACAGTGTAGGTTAAGTTGTCACACTGGAACATGCTTTTAAACTGCATTTTTCTGCGAAATAAGTACAATAACTGTTAAACACAAAAAGTCATGAATCTGCGAGAATGTAAAAGGTAACAGAATAATTAAACCATTGATTTGTTAAATATATTGTATACATTTACATTAACATGTGCCTGAATATGCTAGTGCAGTTATATATAGCACTTGTGACAATAAGACCCCTGATCTTACTGTACGGACGTTCATTGATCTTCACATGTTCATTGATCTTCACCCTCCAGCATTCACTGTTCAGCTCACATGTGTATGTGCCGATGTCTGAAGACTGCAGATCATGGATGAGGATGGAGAAGTTTCCATGTTTAGATAGAAGCGGAAAAACATTCACTCGTCCTTCACTATGACTGTCAAAGAAGATTCTGCCATTAATCAAGATTGTTACAAGGCTGGAATAACGGCTCCAATCAAAGTCTTTGGTCCATTTCACTCTCTCTGTTTCATTGTAGCAGCTTATATTAAAGTGACATGGGAGAAAGACTTCAGATTTCAGAGAGGCGTTGACGGTGATCTCTCTACATTTTGTATTCCAGCGGTCCAGAGCTAAAATGAAGGGGCATCAAAATATAAATGATTCAGTATGATATCACACATGCACACATTTTAATCTTTTAAGAGTCATTTGCTACCAAACATAACATACATAATGTTAAAGAAATGTCTGGTTTGTTAACTTTAAACATTATTATTTTGCATTCTTTTATTAATACTATTATAAGTTTTAATAGTCAAAATTATCAATGTTTATTTTACCCCCAAAATCATATAAACCACATTATAACTGACAATAAATACTGGTATTTTATACCTACCGTTTGAAGACACCAAAGCACCAAAAAATATCCAAAGATGTGAAATGTGCATGATGCATGACATCCAAGGTGTCAAAGTTGCAAGACCAAGACAGAGAGTGTGTGAGCTGATGTCCTTCAGATGTTATTTCCTGTAAACACACACGCACAGCCTCTTACATGTGTGGGCCTGGGGCTGCTATTTCACAGCATAAGTGACTCATCACATACATATGATTTTCTACAGCCAGATTAGTGATGCAGCTGTGGCCAAACTGTGAAAAATGTGCTTTGTGATGCATTTGATAACATTAAAGGCTAAGGGTAGATGATTTACTTTTGCATTATATTGTTCTGAGGTTGTAGAGTCAAACGCTGGGCTACTTACCTCAGTTCAAGCAACATGTTTCCATTTTTACCACATCCTGTAGCAAAGTCAAAGTGAGATCACTTCAGATTATTATATGCATCAGACTGTGATAAAACTAGTGAGAACTATGGCTGGGCCATATATAAAAAAAACTGATATCACGATATTGTCAACATTTTTACGATATATATCTCCATATATTTGCATTTGCTTTTAAATAATAATAAAAAACATGATTTTCTTTTGCTCCCATAAAAACAAAACAAAAAAAAACACAATTTAGATAGAACTGGGGCCTGTTTCATAAAACACGTTTACCAAATAAGCCAGGCTTATTTTAGTAAGTCTGACTTATTTTGAACCAAATCAACTGACAATAAGTCAGACTAACTGAAATAAACCTGGCTTATTTGGTAAACTTGTTTTATGAATTTTTCTCTTTTTTTAAAGTTTTTGGCTAAGAACACAAGTCTGTCAATTGTCTCTGGTTTAAGAGAAGCTATGTGGCATGAAACTGGCACTAAAAACCCTCTCAGATGGGGAGCTAGTTGCTGGAACATAGGTATTTCTTAGCTAATTTTGCAAATTTGGGGAAATGTTCCTCATGGATGCTCCACCACCATTAGCACAAATCAATAGAATGTGTACTCATACATGGTTTATTTTACCTCATAGTGTACCGATTTATTATAGGCTTTTATAAATTAATACCAAAGACGTATGCACTCTCTCTGTCTATATTATGAAAACTGGTAAAACAAATGAAAAATATTATAACAGTGAAATTCCTAATAGTAATTCCAAATTGCAATAGCCTATGTTTCTCTATTCAAACATCAGCGGTTGAGAACTTGTGCATTTATTCAGCGATCACAATCGCAAACAATACAGTCGAAATCTCATGACAGAACACAGACTGGTTGAGTGAGACTTTCATTTTGATCGCTAAACTCCAGCTTGTTTGTCGGTGTTTTCATATCATCGGCGGAGGCGCTTCGCGATGAGGAGCGAGCGCGTGCGCATGGTTGCCAGATTGTTTAAAATAAGCAAAACACCGGGTAGAAAATGTATCCTTTTAACCAGCGAAGCTCTGATTCGGGGATTTGAACTCTTGACATCTGGCAACCGCACTCATAGTAGAGGCGTGTAGAGCAGTCCGCAATAACATTGTCTCATTTTTTTCCCCAGGAAAATACAGAGGTTTTTGGTAACGTGTAAAAAATAAAAAATAAAAAAGACCTTCCCCCACCTTTATTGTCACGTCTCTTGCGCGGTAAGGGGACGTAATATTGGACGTTCGGCTCGTTCTTTTGGGAAAGTATGCTTGAATTTGAAATATTCGATATTCACGATATTTTCATGTTTTACACTGAAAATCAATTTCTTGATAATAAACAATTGTGTTAATTATTGCGTCAAACATGCACATTTATTTGACTGAAATAAAGATTATGTTCTGGCCATAGCAGCAGGTTTTCCCCTGTTCTGAGGCTGTATGTAGCCTATACCTTTGCTTACTGCATAGTTTACTTTAATATCCGCTTGCAACAACCACAACATTAGCATCTGTAAATGCTCAGAATAGCAGACCACAGTGTTTCCCCTAAATAGCCTTAAAGTAACACTACAAGATCACTCTCAGAAAAAAAGAAAAGAAACAAAAGCTGATACTGGGTACCTTTTAAAAAGTAGCCTACACCTTTGTACACACACACACACACAGAGTTTGATCATAAGTTCGTCTTTGAGCAGATTTAAAGGTAATAAAGGTTACATTTGTTTTTAAAGGTCTAGCAACATATGTGGGGTAAACTAAAAATATTTTAAATTTCGACATTAATATTAGAAATTATTAAACTATTTCATAATAATATTATAAAATATTACATGTACACTTTATGAAATAAATATTTATTTACGTTTACTGGTTAAGTGATTCCTTTTCAAATCCAACTAAATGTGATTAGCGTCACCTACTGGACAGAATAGTCAAAAACAATATTCTGACGCTAACGATATGAACAAGTTTACTCTTGTTTTCCGAGCATGTTTTATTTTACTCTAATTTCCATATTGTACCTATCTATTGAAGCAAGGCAGATAATGAACAAAAGGGAAAAAAAGAAAGAAAGAATGACTAAGGTATAGATGCAGTAAATATTGTTCAACGTGGGTCTTTTTGTTTATTTATATTCAAATTATTTGTGCAAAACATTTTGCAAATAATAACAAAGAAATGTTGACAACGTACAATGAAAATTTGCTCTTAAATTTACATATGTGGTTTACAAAAGCATTCAGTAATCTGAGAATAAACCTATTTTATCGTGTTTTGCTTACACACAAAATCTTTACTTGTCACACAATTTCTGAAAGCTGACACTCGAACAGCAGAAGCACACCAAATCTGTAAAACCATACACTAATTCTCGGCCTTTTCAATTTCATAAAACACTTTTTGCAAAAGACAACACACAATTCTCTATGTAACACACAACAATTTAACAGGAATTAATATTATGGCAAAGGTGTTTGCAAATATTTGCTTTTGAGATGTGTCTGTGATATTTTGAATTCAGTGCTTCATTTTGCAAGAGATGTGAGGCATTTTGTATTTTGTGTGTGCAATTCTTAGATTTGTGTGTCAAGTTTTGAAAAAAGAGGAAAAGTTTTGAAAAATGTGTGTAAGCTGTTGAAAAAAACTGGAAACACTAAAAATCAATAAATGATCATAGAAAAAACATTTAAAAACAGATGGCATATGATGGAGTAAAGAAAAAAAGAGAAAGACCAGCCTTTACTGAAATAACACATTTGTAATCTGAAATAGGAAAACGTGATTTTTATTTTCCCCTCTTGCCAGCACCTTCTCAACTGAACAATTATGCCTGAAAGACTGAAACATATCAAGCAGATATTTTGTTATTCTTTTGTTATTTTGCTATTATACTATTCTAAACCTTATAATTAAAAACATACTGTATCTTACCATAGTTTACCGTAGACGTCGTAGAGTCATTTAGATCTGGAGTTTTGAATGCTGTTAAAAAACAAAATACATTAGTTTGCTAATTTTATTATTTGAGCTTAATTTATTGTCAAACTAAAACATATATCTTATTTAATAATGTGTACATAATGTATAAAGGAAACAGAAATGGTGAATTACCTTGCTGGATATTAGAAGTTTGACTTGAAGAACCATGTTCTTGAAAAGCAAAATATGTATAGCACAATATTATATTAATTGATATCACATATTATCCTATAAATAAAATGTTTTCTTGTTTAGTGGCATCTCTGGCTCCATGAAGAACCTTTAACATCCGTTGTCATTTCCACCTTTATACTGGAAAATATTTCTTTAGATTTTTAAAACGTTCTTCACATTGAAAAAAAAGGGTTCTTTTAAGATCTGTTCACTATTAAAAAAAAAACTTTTAGAAACTAAATATAATATATTTCGATATCACATAATATAAATAACCGATAGCAGGAATTTTGTTGCTTTCAAACAATCAGCAGCAATCCAGTTAAATTAAATATGCATTTACTTATAATTGCATTTACATATAAATACATAAATATATCAACTGCCATTAAATGCCAATAATAAACCAGTTTATTCTTTATTCAGAATAAAAAATAAATAAATAAATCTTAAAATACTGAACAATTATGTTTTACTGAACTTACCTTCATGGTGTTCTTCAGTAGTAGAGCTAGATTTGGTTGATCTCATGCATTTTTCTGTCAAGGACTGCAAACGGTTTTGTAAGCCTGAATATTGTTTAAATAAATAAACAGGAGTGTTTATTATTTGGCTAATACTGGTTCATGGAATTTACTCTGGATAATTGATGAAAAGTAATTCTTACCAGTGCGATTGAATATAATAAAAAGAAGAATAAACACTCCAACTCCAGCAAAAAAGAATAACCAGGCGTTGTGATTGGAGTTCAGTTCTTCAGTTTCTGAAAAAGGACTAATCTTACTTTCTGGCAATTCAATGATCTTCACCCTCCAGCATTCACTGTTCAGCTCACATGTGTATGTGCCGATGTCTGAAGACTGCAGATCATGGATGAGGATGGAGAAGTTTCCTCCTCTGGCCAGATTAGGGAAAGAGCTCACTCGTCCTTCACTGGGACTGTCAAAGAAGATTCTGCCATTAATCATGATCGTTACAAGACTGGAATAACGGCTCCAATCAAAGTCTTTGGTCCATTTCACTCTCTCTGTTTCATTGTAGCAGCTTATATTAAAGTGACATGGGAGAAAGACTTCAGATTTCAGAGAGGCGTTGACGGTGAGCTCTTTACATTTTGTATTCCAGCGGTCCAGAGCTAAACAGAAGAACAGCATCAACATGTTACTGATCCAACACTTCGGCACAAGACAAGTTTCTATCTATAACTTACCATTTAAAGACAACAGTGCACCAAAAAATATCCAAAACTGTGAAATGTACACCATATTTGTCAAGCAAGAATATCAGTGTCAATCATCAAGAACTAATGGAAGAGTACCCTTTTAAGTCAAATAGTCACTTGCTATTTCCTGTAAAAGTGCAACACACACACACACACACATGTTGGTTTTTGTGGTTTATGGGGACTCTCCATAGGCGTAATGGTTTTTATACTGAACAAACTGTGTGTGCTATTGCCTACACCAACCCTACACCTAAACTTAGCCCTCACAGGAGACTGTGTGCAGTTTTACATTTTCAAAAAAACACCATTTAGTATGTTTTTTAAGCCTTTTGAATTACGGGGACATAGGCAGTGTCCTCATAAAACACCTTCAAATTGTAATACCTCTGTCATACCCATGTTATTAAACAAATTTGTGTACACACACACACACACACACACACACACACACACACACACACACACACACACACACACACACACACACACACACACACACACACACACACACACACACACACACACACACACACACACACACACACACACACACACACACACACACACTCTCTCTCTAGGTGTGATTTTGTTTCACAGCACAAGAGATGTTCCACAGAAGAAATGCTTCACAGCGATGCCATAGAAGAACCATTTTTGGCCATTCAGTCAAAGGTTCTTTAAAGAACCATCTCTTTCTTACCTTTTTATAATCTGAAGAACCTTCTTTTGCCACAAAGAACCTTTTGTGAAACAAAAAGGTTCTTCAGATGTTAAAGGTTCTTTATGGAACCATTTAGACAAAAGGTTTCTTCTATGGCATCGTGAAGCACATTTATTTTTAAGAAAGACAAACAAAAACATGCAAATTGATCTGATCCAATAGTGCTTGGAATGGTCACAACAGTCTCAATCACCCCTTTCCCCCACAGTTAAAGCTGTAAGTTGCCCGGTACACACCAGAAATTGTAAGTGCTTTTTTTATTTATTAATTTCAAGTTCAAGTTCAAGTTCAAGTTGAGCTTTATTGTCATTCCGCTACATGTGGGGACATACAGTGGAACGAAATGTCGTGCCTCACAAGACCACGGTGCTACATAAATACAGACATACAACAATGAAGTAAAACACTATAAACCTATACACAACTAACCTACTGACAGATTTTGACTAAGTTTACTATATATAAATGTTTACCCTATACAAATAAAGATAAAAGATAAAAAATACAAACTATACAAACTATGCGAATGCTTCACATAAATACTGTACATGTGCAGAGAGAAACATTGTGAGTCAAGCAGCTGGCTGGGGAACAGTGCAAGATGATTTGTGGTGGTGCATGAGCATGTAAACATACATATATTTCTGAGTCTTTTGTGGGATTGTGTACACATAGCAGTGTAAGAAAAGTGTCTAGTGCATAGAGGAGAGTGAGTTACTACAGGTGGTTTGTAGTAAAGTGTCTAGTGCATAGAGGAGAGTGTGTTACTACAGGTGGTTTGTACGGGCCCACTCACCTGTGTGTAGCACACTTGAATTGCACAAAAAAAGAGTTCACAGTTTTTTCTTTGATGAGGTAAGGTTGGGGGTGTGTTTGGAGAGGGAGAGGGGGGGGGTCCATGTTTCAGGAGGTAGGGGTTTTCATGGGGTTTCAGAGGCGGGCGGGGTAATTTGAGTTCAGGGCTCTCACAGCCTGGGGGAAAAAGCTGTTGAGCAGTCTGGCGGAGCGGGCTCTGATGCTCTGGTACCGTCTTCCTGATGGTAGGAGCTGGAAGAGACTTTGGGAGGGGTGGGTGGGGTCCTTCACGATGCTGTTGGTTTTGCTGGAGCATCGTGCAAGGAAAATGTCCAGGATGGATGGGAGAGGGGCACCGATGATCTTTGCAGCCGTGTTCACTGTCCGCTGGAGGGTCTTGCGGTCAGCAGCACTGCAGTTCCCGTACCAGACAGTGATGCAGCTGGTCAGCACACTCTCAATGGTGCCCCTGTAGAATGTGGTGAGGATGGGTGGTGGGAGACTTGCTCTTTTCAGCCGGCGGAGAAAGTGTAGGCGCTGTTGTGCCTTCTTGGAGAGTGACATGGTGTTGGTGGTCCAGGTGAGATCCTCCGTGATGTGCACCCCCAGGAATTTGGTGCTGCTGACTCTCTCCACAGTCGAGCTGTCGATGGTCAGTGGGGGGTGGTCAGTGGAGTTCCTCCTCCTGAAGTCCATCACGACCTCCTTTGTCTTCTCCACATTTAGGGACAGATTGTTAGCGCCACACCATTCAGCCAGCTGTGCCACTTCCTCTCTGTAGTGCATTTCATCGTTGTTGCTGATGAGACCTACCACTGTTGTGTCATCAGCAAACTTGATGATGTGGTTGGAGCTGAACTTGGCAGTGCAGTCATGGGTCAGCAGCGTGAAGAGCAGCGGGCTGAGCACACAGCCTTGTGGGGCACCTGTGCTCAGTGTGGTAGTGCTCGAGGTGTTGTGGCCGACACGGACTGACTGAGGTCTTCCGGTTAAAAAGTCCAGGATCCAATTACAGAGGGAATTGTTAAGGCCCAGCAGGTTTAGTTTGTTTATGAGCTGTTGTGGGATTATTGTGTTGAATGCCGAGCTGAAGTCAGTGAACAGCATTCTGACATAGGAGTCTTTGTTTTCTAGGTGGGTAAGAGCCAGGTGGAGGGTAGAGGAAATTGCGTCGTCCGTAGAGCGGTTTGGACGGTATGCAAACTGGAGCGGATCGAGTGTGTTGGGGAGGCACACTCGATGCTTTGTGTAGTCCTGCATTTATTTGCAGGACTACACAAAGCATGTGACAGCTTTGAAACTAGCTAACCACAGAGTTTCCTCTAAGCACTCTTGAGATTAACTTCCGTGTTTGGGGTCCCAGAAACCCAAAAACTATGCATGTACAAAAGAAGCAATCAGAATGGATCTTTTTTAAATCAATCAATCAATCAATCAATCAATCAACCAACCAACCAATCATTTATTTATAAAGCACCTTAGAAACCATGAAGGTATACCAAAGTGCTGTACAATAAATCAAAAACAATAATAGCAATTAATTAAAATACCTAAGTAAATACCTGTAAAACTACACATCAAATGCCTGTGAGTACAAATGGGTCTTAAGACGTGATTTGAACATCTGCAGAGAGGTCGAAGAACGCACAGAGAAAGGAAGATCATTCCATAGTCTAGGGGCCACAACTGAAAATGCTCTATCACCTCTACACTTAAGACGTGTACGTGGAACCTTGAGCATAATCTGCAAGTTAGATTTTAGCAATATTGAGGAGGATTGAATAACTTACAGATCCTTGATGTACTCTGGGGCCAAGCTATTGAAAAGAGGCCCGAATTGGAGTTATATGGTCTTTTGTATTTGTCAGCAGTCTGGCCGCAGCATTTTGGACCAACTGTAACCTCGACAGGGACGACTGACAAACCCATGCATATGACCAGGCACGTGCAGAGGGCGGGAGGGCGATGGGTGCTTGAGCACCTGCCCCTTTTCTCCTTGATGCCCAAAGTGCCCTTTTGTCAAGGCAATATATATTTTTTTTTTAATTAAACGCCCTTTTGTGAAGGCCTGCCCAATCTAACTATTAGTAAAATTAATTAATAATAGTTTAGCCGTAAATTAAATTATCCACATGATGACCTTTCACCTGACGATCTCATCCGGGAAGATCCCTCACTTTCAGACAAGCCTTTAGGATGCCTTCAATAATGTCCGTGGCTGCCGGTAAGTGGAGTTCTCAGCGGAGCGGTGTGCTTGTAAACTTATATTATATTATTGAATTATTATTATTTGACGAGAACGGCGTGAAGAGATCATGCACAGCTGTGTGTAGCCTGTGGAAGCACTGCAGCAAGGGGCTAACGTTACAATATTTTTGTTCAATGTTTTCCTAATGGCAATTTTATGATTGGTTTATAAAGGCTACTACGAACACCCGTTTCCCATTTTTATCACAGAATAATTCAGGAAATGTATTTTATAGTTTCTATACTAAATGATATGTCAATCAGTACTGCATTTTTCATATAGTTTATTTATTTATTACCTGAAGATAACTTGAAAAACACACAAACACTATATTTTCGCAATCGTGTGTTTATTGTCTTCACGTTTCATCAGTAAAAACGTTTCTGCTTTTTATTGAGCTCAGCTACAGGATAGCCGTGTGAGTTTGTCCATGTCAAAAGTTTCTGCGAGAGCTCCCTCTGGCTTCGAGTATGAATGAAACATGCACTGCACGAGAGTGTTCGGCTCTCCTGATATTCATATCTCCTCATTTTGGATACAAATAAAACGTCAGGTCATGTCTCTTTCAATTGAAATCTAGAAACCTCTACGTGAAAACACCTGCTCGAGCTTGAATAAAGTGCTAGTGACGAATTGACATTTTATTAAAATTAATATTAAATATTAAAAATGCAGCTAACGTAGTTCTACACACAGCAATAAACAAAGGTACTTGTTCTCGTTCCTTCTTGCTGTTTAATTGGGAAAAGTTTAAAGCGTGTCGAGGTGTCTTGCCTTTTTTATGTTATCTGACTAAAAACTATTAATACTTTGAACTATTATTACAGTATTTATTTAAAAAACGTAGAGTGCCTTAAAAATAATTATCACAACACTGGGCTTATACTGATTTTCTCGTCCTCCGAGTTATACTTATCAATCCTGTTTTTATAATCATTATCATTCAAAAAAATGAATAAATTCAGAACAGGATTAGAATAGAATTCTGTTTTAAATAAGACAGGAATATTTTTTTCTACAACAACAACAGTAGTGTTTACAACAGCAAAACCACCATATCCTGTAAACTCAATAATAATAACAACAACAATACTACTAATAATAATATAATTCCAGAGTAATTAAGAAGTGCAAGAAATGTCTTTAACATTTAAACTTAAAATGGTCTTTTCTGTTCTGTGTTTCTTTTTCAAACCTGCGTCATGGCATTTGCTGCTGTATCTATAAAGAAGCATCCATTTTGATACACATATCAGCAAGGAGCACAGCCCTATTAAAAGCCGTGTTCCATGTGCCCCTTTTATACTTTGAGCACCTGCCCCTCCAAAGGTCTCTGCAAGGCCCTGCATATAACGCATTACAGTAGTCCAAGCGTGAAAATATAAAAGCATGTATAACTTTTTCAAGATCATTCTTCGATAAAACTGACTTCAATTTTGCAATCCCCCTCACTTTGAAAGAAACTATTTTTTACTACTGTGTTTATTTGATCGAATTTGAGTCAAAAATTATGCCTAAATTAGTGGCATGACTTTTTACACAGGATGAAAACTGCCCTAGACTCGGTTTTAGAGTAAACAATATTCTTTTTTCCCCCAAAAAGTACAATTTCAGTCTTTTTATAATTTAACATTAAAAAAATCAACAAGGAATTTTCAGCTACATTGTTTCCTGCTTTAAAAGGCAGGTACAACTGCTTGTCATAAGCATAACTATGAACTAACGCATAACTGTGTATGCTGTTCTGTGTCAGCCGTGCCACAAGGATACGCTGTTTTCGTTCAAATCAAAGTGTAGAAAACGTATCCGTGTGGCGTGGCTGACACAGAACACCGTATGCAGTTTGCGTCCAGCGGATATTCCCCAAAACGGCGCTATGCTGACGCAGAGGAGACGAATTGTTGAATAAAGTCGTTTTTATTTTTTTTGCATACAAAAGTATCTTCATCGCTTCATAACAGTCAGATTGAACCACTGATGGCAGATGGACTATTTTGACGATTCTTTTCATACTTTTCTGGGCCTTGACAGTGTCTATTACTTGGCAGTCAATGGGACAGTCACAAGCCTCCCAGACGAACAAAGCTTTTTTTTTGAAGACGAACAAAGCTTTTACGGGTTTGGAACGACATGGGGTAAGTGCCCTTCCTGACAGAGCATGCTGCGCAACTTCTTGTCCAGGCCCTTGTCGTTTCTAGGCTGGACTACTGCAATGCTCTTCTGGCTGGTCTTCCATCAAACGCAATCAAACCTCTACAAATGATTCAGAATGCAGCGGCACGACTGGTCTTCAATGAGCCCAAAAGAACCCATGTTACACCTCTCTTCATCTCACTGCACTGGCTACCAGTGGCAGCTCGCATCAAGTTCAAGACACTGATGCATGCATACAGAACGACCACAGGCTCAGCACCGTCCTACTTCCACTCACTATTACGAATCTACATCCCCTCCAGAAGTCTGAGATCTGCTAGTGAGCGACGCCTTGTGGTACCATCACAGAGAGGCTCAAAATCACTCTCCAGAACATTCTCATTCACCATTCCTGGATGGTGGAATAATCTTCCCACCCCTATCCGGAATGCTGGATCCCTGTCAATCTTCAAGCAACAACTGAAAACTCATCTCTTTCGGCACTAATTGACTTCATCCTAAATTTGTTCTCAAAAAAAAAACACTTTCCCTTTATTTTTCTCTCCTTCCCTTGCTAGCTTGTAGTTATTTGAACAATGACTGAGACTTGGTGTTACGAGCACTTCCTCTGTCTGATTGCCTCTTCAAGATGAATCGCTTTATGTATTCCCCAATTGTAAGTCGCTTTGGATAAAAGCGTCTGCCAAATGACTAAATGTAAATGTAAGTGATTAATGACAAAATTTTCATTTTGGGGTGGAGTAACCCTTTAAGTAAAGCCATGTGGGTAGAGGGAGTTAGCAGGGGAAGGAATATTGACTTTATTGTTAAACAATTACAGGAGGCTATTGCAATAGTTGAAGAGTGGACATATAAATGGGGTTTTAAATTTTAAAATAAAAGATAAAAAAAAAATAAAAAAAAATAGTGATGTATTGTCAAGTATGGTGACCCATACTCGAAATTGGTCCTCTGCATTTAACCCATCCAAGTGCACACACACAGCAGTGAGTAGTGAACACACACACTGTGAACACGCACCCGGAGCAGTGGGCAGCCATTGCTCCAGCGCCCGGGGACCAGCGCCTTGCTCAAGGGCACCTCAGTCATGGTATTGAAGGTGGAGAGAGTGCTGTTCATTCACAATCCCCACCTTTAATCCCTGCCGGACCTGAGATTCGAACCCGCAACATTTGGATTACAAGTCTGACTCTCTAACCATTAGGCCATTGGGACTTCCCCCAATGTTTTTTACAAGAAAAAAAATTGGAAGTGAGGTAAATCTAAAATTATATAATCAAGAACTGGAAAGAGTGAAACATTTTAAGTTTTTAGGGGTATGGTTTGATGAGTTACATGGGTGGTGCATATTCAGAATATAGTGAACAAATGTAAATGCATGGTTATACCAACATGGCATCTTGCCCCGCATTCTTTGGCCCTTGTTGGTATACGAGGTGACAATGTCAACAGTAGACTCTGGAGAGGAAAATCAGCTGCTACCTCCGAAGATGGCTGGGTCTGCCACAAAGCCTTACTAGTGCAGCGCTATATGGCAGGAGCAATAAGCTCCAGCTTCCCTTCAGCAGTCTGGAGGAGGAGTTCAAGGTCTCTCGCATAAGAGAGGCACAGGTTTAGGCTCCGAGACTCCAGAGTGGCATCAGCGGGCATTGAGGTGCAGACGGGCAGGAAGTGGAGAGTGAAAGAGGGGCTAGAGATGGCCGAGTGCCGACTGAGACACAGAGTGCTTGTGGGAACGGTGGCAGGGGGGGGAGGAGGGCTGGGATTCATCCCGCAGCCTCGGTATGCCTAGGCATACGGCAAGGACAGGCGCCATCTGGTCCTGCAGGAGGTCCGTGCAGGTGAAGAGGAGGTTTTGGAGACATTTTTGATGACTGAGGTTTATTGAAAAGTTTTATGAAAGAGACTGAAATTTTGCACAAATACATTTTGATTGAACTTTGAGCTCTGAAACTAGGAATTTGCATTTTTTTCTTTTGCCCTCTGAAAGTGTTATTCTAAAGTTTTGAGACAACACATTAACATTTTTTTTTTTTTTACAAAAGGGGGGAACATTTAATTTTTGTTTGAGTAATAATTTTTTTGTTCACCTTTGCTATTGTCAGTGTTGGAAATGGAGTCAGAGAACAGTTTTGGAAGAGGTAGAGGGATTTTCATGTTTTCACCTTTGCCATCAGTGGGGAGAGGTAGATTATTTAATACTCCTGTCACATCTACTCCCATGTTTGATTTAGAGACTGTACAGGATGTAAACAATCATTTAAGTCCTCCACCACTTCAGTTAAGTGAGGTTGAATTGAAACAAGCAAGTTGGAATTACTAGTGGGGATGGTAGAACGTATGGGACGCTCTATTGGGGAGAGCATTGCTTCCTGTTTAGAGTCTAAAGTGTGCGGGTCTAGTAGTGTGGACTCATCTGTCTTAAACAGAGTTCTAAAATCTGAAATTAAAGAAACTGTTTGTTTTAGGGGTGACCGAGTTGACCCATACACAATACATGAGTGGGAAGCCATAGTGCTGTCATATTTGCGCACAATCGGGATGCCAATTGAAGAACAAGCTGATGAAGTCATGAGTAGACTTATGGGGCGGGCATGAGACGTTGTGAGGGTGGGCTTGCTCAGTAACCCCTCCATTGATTTGTGCAAGGGCCCATTGGCTCAAGTCCTATTTTTGATTTGCTGAAACAGCATTTCAGTGACACAGCTTATTCTAGCATGCCATTAGCTGATTTTTATGGCACACTCTGACATGCTGGTGAAGACCCCTTTGATTACTGGCTGAGGCTAAATAGAGCCATGGACATGGCCGAGGACTGTTTAAAGAGACCGAATAAGAAGACTGATGATCTGTCCCATGAGCTCACCGTAATGTTTATCAGACATTGTCCGGACCCTGTGCTTTCCCTTATATTCAAGTGCAGACCTGTGGAGCAATGGACAGCAGTTGATGTCCATGCACGTTTGGAAGAGTATGGTAGAGAGAAACGGTGTAGCTCTTGTGCCTAGAGTGCCCCCAGCCATCACTCTTTTAAACCAGGAAGTCAAGTCAAGTTGAGCTTTATTGTCATTCCGCTACATGTGGGGACATACAGTGGAACGAGATGTCGTGCCTCACAGGACCACAGTGCTACATAAATACAGACATACAACACTATAAACCTATACACAAACTAACCTACTGACAGATTTTGACTAAGTATACTATATATACATGTTTACCCTATACAAATAAAGATAAAAGATACAAACTATACAAACTATACGAATGCTTCACATAATACTGTACATGTGCAGAGAGAAACATTGTGAGTCAAGCAGCTGGCTGGGGAACAGTACAAGAATGTAGTGCATGAGCATGTAAACATACATATATTGCGGAGTCTTTTGTGGGATTATGTACACACGGCAGTGTGTGAAAAGTGTCTAGTGCGCATAGAGGAGAGTGTGCTACTACAGGTGGTTTGTACAGGCCCACTCACCTGTGTGTAGTTCACTTGAATTGCACAGAGAACAAAAAAAAAAAAGTTCACACTTTGGTGTGGTGAGGTTGGGGGGGTGTTTGGAGAGGGAGGGGGGTGAGAATGTTTCAAAGGGGTTTGCGTGGGGTTTCAAAAAACAACAAAAAAGTTTTGTTCTCCTTCATGATGCTGTTGGTTTTGCTGGAGCATCGTACAAGGAAAATGTCCAGGATGGATGGGAGAGGGGCACCGATGATCATTGCAGCCGTGTTCACTGTCCACTGGAGGGTCTTGCGGTCAGCAGCACTGCAGTTCCCGTACCAGACAGTGATGCAGCTGGTCAGCACACTCTCAATGGTGCCCCTGTAGAATGTGGTGAGGATGGGTGGAGGGAGACTTGCTCTTTTCAGCCGGCGGAGAAAGTGTAGGCGCTGTTGTGCCTTCTTGGAGAGTGACATGGTGTTGGTGGTCCAGGTGAGATCCTCTGTGATGTGCACCCCCAGGAATTTAGTGCTGCTGACTTTCTCCACAGTCGAGCTGTCGATGGTCAGTGGGGGGTGGTCAATGGAGTTCCTCCTCCTGAAGTCCACCACAACCTCCTTTGTCTTCTCCACATTGAGGGACAGATTGTTAGTGCCACACCATACAGCCAGCTGTGCCACTTCCTCTCTGTAGTGCGTTTCAGCGTTGTTGCTGATGAGACCTACCACTGTTGTGTCATCAGCGAACTTGATGATGTGGTTGGAGCTGAACTTGGCAGTGCAGTCATGGGTCAGCAGCGTGAAGAGCAGCAGGCTGAGCACACAGCCTTGTGGGGCACCTGTGCTCAGTGTGGTAGTGCTCGAGGTGTTGTGGCCGACACGGACTGACTGAGGTCTTCCGGTTAAAAAGTCCAGGATCAAATTACAGAGGGAATTGTTAAGGCCCAGCAGGTTTAGTTTATTTATGAGCTGTTGTGGGATTATTGTGTTGAATGCCGAGCTGAAGTCAATGAACAGCATTCTGACATAGGAGTCTTTGTTTCCTAGGTGGGTGAGAGCCAGGTGGAGGGTGGTGGAAATTGCATCGTCCGTAGAGCGGTTTGGACGGTATGCAAACTGGAGCGGATCGAGTGTGTTGGGGAGGCTGGTTTTAATTTTTTGCATGACTAACCTCTCAAAACACTTCATTATGATTGGAGTCAGTGCAATGGGACGGTAGTCGTTTAGGCAGGACACAGGTGATTTCTTTGGTACCGGTATGATCGTTGTGGATTTGAGACATGTGGGGACGACTGCCTGGCTCAGCGAGGTGTTGAATATATCTGTTAGGACATCCATCAGCTGTGCAGCACAGTCTTTCAGTACACGGCCAGGTATGTTGTCAGGGCCTGCAGCCTTTCGTGGGTTAATCCTGGATAGGGTCTTCCTTGCGTCGGCTGCAGACAGACAGAGCGCCTGGTCGTTGGGAGGTGTGGGCAGTTTTTGTGCAGGTGTGTCATTCTGCATTTCAAACCGTGAATAAAAGTGCTTGAGTGTATCAGGGAGGGATGGATCATCATCACAGGCCTGTGGCGGGGGCTTGTAGTCAGTGATGGTCTGAATGGCTTGCCACAGGCTCCGTGTGTCTCTGCTGTCCGTGAAGTGATTGTTAATTTTTTGAGCATATGACCGTTTTGCGTTTTTGATGCCACAGGACAGATTGCTCTTGCTGTTTTGAGGGCTACTTTATCTCCTGATCTGAATGCTTCATCTCTGGTCTTTAGCAGCCCACGAACCTCTGCTGTCATCCACGGCTTTTGGTTTGCACGTGTGGTGATGGTCTTGGTGACTGTCACACCATCCATGCACTTTTTGATGTAAGCAGTAGTTTCAGTGTACTCCTGCAGGTCTGTGTGGTTGTTGTAGGTGGCCGCCTCTTTAAACATGTTCCAGTCTGTGCACTGAAAGCAGTCCTGCAGTGTTGAGGTAGCATTCTCTGGCCAAATTGTAATGAGTTTTTGAACCGGTTTGGCGAGTTTCAGAAGTGGTCTATATGCTGGGATTAGCATAACAGAGATGTGGTCTGAGTACCCGAGGTGGGGGCGGGGTACAGCTTTGTAAGCGTTCTTTTCTGTTGTGTAAACAAAGTCCAGAGTGTTATTTCCCCTTGTTGCAAAGTTTACATGTTGGTAGAACTTTGGCAAAACTGTCTTTAAATTTGCGTGGTTGAAGTCACCGGCTATGATGAAAAAGCCGTCGGGGTTATTTGTTTGTTGTTCACTGATGGCGCAATACAGTTCACGAAGTGCGTCCTTAGCGTTTGCACACGGTGGAATGTAAACTGCGGCAATAACAATGGCCGTGAACTCCCGCGGCAGATAGAACGGTCGGCACTTCAAAAACATAAACTCCACTAACGGTGAACATTGTTTTGATACTACCGCAGCATTGTTACACCATTCTTTGTTGATATACAAACTGTTCAGCCTTCTGAAACAAAGGTTAAGACAACTGTTATACCAGAATCTGTTGTGCATCATACTCCACCTAAAGAGCCCATTGAACCCATGGAACGAATCTTAGCAATGTTGGAACGTGTCTTGGAGAACGGGCAATCAAGAAATCAGGCCAGTACAGAGCATCATATGTCACACAGAAACAGAGTACGGCCTACTCTACCATGTGAAGTGTGTGGAGATGTTGGCCACACCACCCATTTTCACTGCAGAAATAAATAAAATAACAGCTAAATAAAACAGGCTGGGTGCTGATTAACACTTATGAAATAAATATTTCTGTGAAACGCGTTACACAGAGGAAAGCCCGATCTAGGACCTGCCCTGTACAGCAGCAGAGGACTATTATGAAGCCCGATCTAGGACCTGCCCTGTACAGCAGCAGAGGACACGGGCTCAGATTTGGTTGCCAATCGGCAGAAAGGGGCGTGTCACGACTGCCCACAAGGGGAAAACAGATTTTGAAGTTGTTCACGACTGCCCACAAGGGGAAAACGAATTTTGAAGTTGTTTATCCGTTTTCTACCTGTGAACCAAAAAAACGAAAATCGAGCCAAAATCTTTTTTTTTCTTTTTTTTGAACAAATGAAAAAACGAGAAAAAAAAAAACGTTTTCTCGTTTCTGCTTATTTAATTTCAAATTGAAAAACAAACTATCAAAACGGTCCCGGACTGTGTACATTTGTTTTTTTAATTTAATATTGAAAACAGAAACATGAGAAAACGGCACCATTTTCATTTTTCGTTTTATCAAAAACATGAAAAGACAAAAATTCATCTTAAATTTTTGTTTTTACATTCAGGGGTATAAAATGGATAAACAGCTTGAATGTTCGATTTCCAGGTGTGGGAGGGAATTAAACGCCCCTTTTCACTGATTGGTCAAGCAAAAATGAAACAGTGCCATCATCATGTAATCAACAGAATAAGAGTCCTCAGCTGGGGATTCTCTCTGGCAGGTATTAGGTGCTTATTGCAGAAATATGTATGTAAATTGGATCTGCAGCCACATTACCCTTTTAGTCTATTTCTTTGGCATGCCGCACATTTTATTTAGCTGCCCAGTTTTCAAAGTCTGTGTGGCAAAGCAGCGTGACGCACTGGACAACACGGGGCGAATGCATTTACATTATAGTGAAGCGCAGACCAGTATTGATTTTCAAGTGTGAATACGCAGCAGTCATAACTTTTATTTTAGACAGTACAGTTTCATTAATAATGAGTATAAATTGATTTAATTTTAGACACAAAACAGTGTGTTTTATTTGACTTAAAACACAAGCGTTTCATTCTTGAATGAATCAGAGTCTTTGAATGAATCATTTGAGTCAGTGGTTCAATGACCCATTTTCTTTGCTCCTGAACAAATCAGCATTTTGAACGAATCGGTTGAATTGATGACTCGTGACTCATTCATCAACACAATGACTTGCCGCCACCTACTGGCGATGTAACCTTCATAATTCAAGTATCCTATTGTTTCATTTTGTCACTCATTTCATATTTCTGTAAGCTATTCAAAATGTTTTTATTGAAAACATTAATCTTATTCCATAATGCAATTGCGGTGTTAATGCATTTACTGCTGTCTGAGCAGCATTAATTGTGTAAATACATTTAAATTCAACTTAAGATGCAGCTTCTGTGCCACAGTGCAAAGATGGCTTTGGTTGGCACTGATTTAATTGGTAACACCTATAATGTCATATTTTTCAAATATTGACTAAATTCAGGAATTTAATATTAAAGGTGACAGACATATTTTATAAAGTTAGAAAAATGCCCTTTTCTATAAAAATAGCATGTATTATATACACGTGTAATATGCTGTCAGATAATGACAGTATCATATAAACTTCTCTATGAAAAAAAACTCGAAATAATAATGAAAACGGTAAGATGGCTTTATATTCACATTAAAATCGATACTGGTCTGCGCTTCACAATAATGTAAATGTCACGCAGCTAATATTTGCCATATAGTATCTATGCCTACACAGAAGTAAGCCCTGTCTGCCCTAGTATTGTGTCAAGCCATTTGTTAGTCTGGTTGTTTGATGAGAGGGAGATGAATGCAGGAGTTGCAATAAACTTTTTAACAGCGGAGGACTCTTATTCTGTTGCACAAAACTGAAGATGACATGATGATGGCACCATTTGATCCTTGCTTGACCAATCAGTGAAAAGGGGCGTTTAATTCCCTCCCACACATGGAAATCGAACATTCAAACTAGTGATCGACCGATATTGATTTTTTAGAACCGATACCGATACCGATAATTTGTTTGTTTATGTGCCCGATAACCGATTGCAGAACCGATATTTATTTACTGTTATATGACACAATGATACAACACCACTGAACTGAACAAACCATTTTATTTATAACAATCACTCCCTCCTTGCATGAAAACAAAACAAATCTTATTTATACACCAATAAATAGAGGGGTCTGAGAGTCAAAAAATAAAAAGTGCACTGTTACTAAACAGTTTTTGTTTAAAAATAAAATCTTCGATGAGGTAAAAAAAACAAACAGGTAAAATAAATAAAGCACATAAAAGCTTGTGGCGGCAGGTGACGTCACGTTAATTAGCATATTCATGACGTCATTGTGTCAAGTTTGCATTCAGACGAGTTTTGGCACTTAAGATCTGTTCAGCTGTAATTAATACAACAATGACAATAAAGCTGTTCACATTATACTTTCTGTTGTCATACATTAAACAAGTATAAATAGTAAACAGGAACCATTAATTTTACAACCAGGAATCACTCTCACTATACTCCTTAAATCCTGATTTATAAACGCAACATCGTCTGACTAAAAAACAATGCGGTGGTTTTGGCTATATTACTGTTTTGTCTCATTCAACTGTCTGCGTGAGTAACAAGCTATGTGCATATTAACAGACGAATTATGTTCATATTTAAAAGAGTCAGTACAGGTGCTTGGAAACGCATGACGATTTTGCTGCGTTACGGCCAAATTAATGCGCTGCTTCACTGCCGCTCACTGCACAGAATAGACGCCGAGAGAGTCGACACTTGATCTCGCACTATAACGTTACTGGAGTCCAATTGAACGATAGCTAAGGTTTTTTCCAAAAAAGTCGCAGGTTTGTCAGTATGTACCTGTTGTAAGCCGCCAAAAGGGTCTGAAAGTTGCTAAATACTGAAAGTCGCGCTCTTGTGTGTGAGAGGCGGGAGCTGATTGGATATTGTTTAAAGAGAGAAGCTTGTCAGTGTTACAGTTCCTTAAAGTCTATGTGTGGGAAACACTGGAGTTGTGTTTACTAGGATGTTTATTAGGGAATTGATGGTTATATAGTAAATGTTTATATATTACGGTGCGTGAATATTTTTAAAAGTTACATGCGGTGGCCGTGTTAGCATTTCCTGAGCATCAACCCACTGAGTTTGAAGCGGCTTCACGAGACTAATGATGAGCAAATATACAACAGAGAGAGAGCGCTACTTCCAACTTGCGCTCATTCATGGCTGTATTATTTAATTCATGCAAAGTTACGTCTTTATTGGGAAGGATGACGGATCTTACGTGACTCGTCTATAGAGCCAAGCTGCATAAACTACATATCAAGCATATGTATCACATCATTTGTGCTTGGCTGTTATGTTAAATAAAATGTACTAATTACAGCAAAGCGAGTAATACTTTACCTGTGCAGTGTCTCCCCTCAGAAATGGCGATCATGCGTGCAATTCTTAAAACGCCCACAAGATGGCGGCATTTATCGGAAAATCCGATATTACAAAACCGATATCCACTTAAATATCGGGAAAAATATCGGTAAATCGATATATCGGTCGATCTCATTCAAACTAGGGTTGTGCCGATAGACGATAGTATCATGTATCGACGATAGTTAGAGATATGACGATAGCAAATGTCTTTGTCGATAGTCAAGACTATGTTAGGCTCAATCTCCTATTAATGTATAAAACTATTATTATTATTATTATTATTGTTAGGCGGCCTATTATTATTGGGCTATCAAATTGCCCCGCTATTTCACCTCAGCGCCGCACTTCACACACACACGCAAATGAGGAATAAAGTATACTTCGGCCGTCCGCGCACCATCCTTATTACGTCATCAAGAGGGCTCACGGACAGTCGCGCACCCCGTCCGAGTGCAGGCAATTTTTTGAGACCGCGCAAGTCAAGTTGGTGGTTCTGTGCATGTGTCGAGCTCGTCCGTCCGCACTCTTCAGCGGCTGAGTATACTTTGAAGGCTGCGCGAGATGGAACGGAACGGAATGCGGAAAGTGAAGTATACACGGGCCTTTATGCTTCTCCTCCTCATTGGAAATGTTTTAAAAACGACATTTTATAAACATCAATAATGATATTAATAACCACAGAGAGATTTTATATGAATTTCTAAAACTACTTGAGTATTTCAAACTACTCTTCTTTCTTAAAACCAATGTGAAACATCATTTTCTCCCCAAATACCTTTTTTCAACACAGATCCACATGCTTTTTTTCAGTGAGTGGTTCTTAAAGCGCGCCAAACGCGAACAGCTTCGAGCTATTAATTAACTCATTATGAACAAACAAACATTTTGCGATCAAACCAAGAAATACAAACATGATATAATGAACTGGACTGAACTTTTTTCCGTTAGTGGAACATCACATATTACAGACAACAAATTCTCATTTCGCATCACAATTAACACTTTACCTTTTTCTTTACAGCACATTATCAAAACACATGGATGCTTATTCTTCGTCATTGTTATTATAAAAATATGAACATAAAACAGTTAATAAGCTTTCCTTATCAAATGGTAGAGCATGGCGCTAAAACTGGGCGATTCCCAGGGAAAACAAGAGCGTCATGTAAAACTGTAACTTGAATGCAATGTAAGCGCTTTGGATAAAAGGTCTAAATGCATAAATGTAAAATGTAAAGTAAAACAATACAAATAATCAGAGGAAAATAAAGCAAACATAACACAATTGTATACATACTTTGTGTGTATCACACTCTCCCTGACAAAATAAGAAAAGTAGATCAACCTCTCATTTCCCATTACCAAACACTTAACCTCACCAAACATCTTAATAAACAGCTGTTTAACCCCATAAGGTGTGTGGACTGAAGGTAGTACCAGTGAGGGTAAGTAATGGTGTTTAGTTTTGTAAACCCCAAACAGGCATGTGTGGGATGGAGTACTCTGAGTTCAATGTGGTGGTGTAGGGGTGGATTGTAGGTTGGCCCAAATATGTATAAATCTGCCTTGTATCCTTTCCCTAGCTGACCTTCTCAACTGGTCTCTTCTTCCATTCCCAAGCCTAGCTCTGTTCTCAGGCTACTTTCTGTATTTGCTCCGTCTCCTTCGCCAGCGTCAACTATGTACGTCAAGGTAAGTCGCCCTTCTCTCTACTGGACTTACTTGTTCTTTTCCCTTCTCTGTCCAATCTGCCCAGCTTTCCCTTCCCGGCATATCTGTGTTTTCCCTTAAACTTGCTCTGGGGGTGTCACTTCCTAATTGCAGTTGACTGGGGCTTTAACCAATCCTCCTGCAACTCTCCGCAAATGACCTACTTTTGTCATCCATTTTCATTGCTCGTGTGTCTCACTGTCTTTTTCTTTTTTCAGGTCTCTGATCCGGGTGTCGTCGCTGGAGCTTTTAGAGGTCTCACCAGTAACAACAGGTTTATGGAGTGTCCTGGTCTCCCACGGTCCGTTCTCAGGATATATGCAAACTTGTCACAGTAGGACGCGCGGTCCTAATAGCGATGTATGACTGCTGTATCCGAATATGAACTAGCTGTTTTAAATATTTTTATATTTAACATGTTCGTTTTTCAGTATGTTTGAAAGTATATCATTTCGGTTATTGGTACTTCCAGGCTCTCTCTCTCTCTCTCACGCACGCGCGGTTTAAAATCACCAAATAGTTATGAAATAGCTTATGACAAATACAGAGAGTCTCTCTCTTGCCCACACCCACCCATGCACGATAATATCGTGTATCGGCGATCTCACAGGCTGGCGATATGACGATATGAAAAATGACCATATCGCCCAACACTAATTCAAACCGTTTATCCATTTTCTACCCCTGAATGTAAAAACAGAAAATCAAGGCGATTTCTTGTTTTTTCATTGTTTTGAAAAAACGAAAATGGTGCCGTTTTCTCATGTTTCTGTTTTCAATATTAAATAAAAAAACTAATGAACGTAACGTACACGGTCCCGTTTCTTGTAGTTGGCCACCAGGTTTGCACACATCTCAGGAGGGATTTTGTCCCACTCCTCTTTGCAGATCTTCTCCAAGTCATTAAGGTTTTGAGGCTGACGTTTGGTAAATCGAACCTTCAGCTCCCTCCACAGATTTTCTCTGGGATTAAGGTCTGGAGACTGGCTAGGCCACTCCAGGACCTTAATGTGCTTCTTCTTGAGCCACTCCTTTGTTGCCTTGGCCTTGTGTTTTGGGTCATTGTCATGCTGAAATACCCATCCACGACCCATTTTCAATCCCCTGGCTGGCTTCAATGCCCTGGCCCTGATGGTACATGGCTCCGTCCATTGTCCCTTTGATGCGGTGCAGTTGTCCTGTCCCCTTAACAGAAAAACACCCCCAAAGCATAATGTTTCCACCTCCATGTTTGACGGTGGGGATGGTGTTCTTGGGGTCATAGGCAGCATTCCTCCTCCTCCAAACATGGCAAGTTGAGTTGATGCCAAAGAACTGGATTTTGTTCTCATCTGACCACAACGTTTTCACCCAGTTCTCCTCTGAATCATTGGCAAACTTCAGACGGGCCTGTACATGTGCTTTCATGAGCAGGGGGACCTTGCGGGCGCTGCAGGATTTCAGTCCTTCACGGTGTAGTGTGTTACCAATTGTTTTCTTGGTGACTATGGTCCCAACTGCCTTGAGATCATTGACAAGATCCTCCCGTGTAGTTCTGGGCTGATTCCTCACCATTCTCATGATCATTGAAACTCCACGAGGTGAGATCTTGCATGGAGCCCCAGTCCGAGGGAGACTGACAGTTATTTTGTGTTTCATCCATTTGTGAATAATTGCACCAACTGTTGTCACCTTCTCACCAAGCTCCTTGGCGAAGGTCTTGTAGCCCATTGCAGCCTTGTGTAGGTCTACAATCTTGTCCCTGACATCCTTGGACAGCTCTTTGGTCTTGGCCATGGTGGAGAGTTTGGAATCTGATTGATTGATTGCTTCTGTGGACAGATGTCTTTTATACAGGTAACAAGTTGAGATTAGGAGCACTCCCTTTAAGAGTGTTCCTAATCTCAGCTCCTTACCTGTATAAAAGACACCTGGGAGCCAGAAATCTTGCTGATTGATAGGGGATCAAATACTTATTTCACTCATTAAAATGCAAATTAATTTATAACTTTTTTGAAATGCGTTTTTCTGGATTTTTTCGTTGTTATTCTGTTTCTCACTGTTCAAATAAACCTACCATTAACATTATAGACTGATCATTTCTTTGTCAGTGGGCAAACGTACAAAATCAGCAGGGGATCAAATATTTTTTCCCCCACTGTATAAACCAAGTGAGTACAGTATGCCAACAATTATTCTTGTCAAACTCACTCCCAGAGCATAGGCTACTGATGTTTACAGTTTCATCTTATGACAGAACCAATCCATATTGTTGGATGACTGCTAAGAAATCTCTGCCTTAAAGGGATAGTTCACCCAAAAATGAAAATTCTGTCATCATTTACTCACCCTCAAGTAGTTCCAAACCTGAATGAATGTCTTTGTTCTGCTGAACACAAAGGAAGATATTTTGAAGAAAGTTTGTAACCAGGCTGTTTTGGGGCACCATTGACTTACATAGTAGGGGAAAAAAAATACTATGGAAGTCAATGGTGCCCCAGAACTACTCTGTTTCCTACATTCTTCAGAATATCTTCCTTTGTGTTCAGCAGAACAAAGACATTCATACAGGTTTGGAACTACTTGAGGGTGAGTAAATGATGACAGAATTTTCATTTTTGGGTGAACTATCCCTTTAATTTGCAAATTTTGCAAAGTTATTGCAAAAATTTTAGATTATTCTCAAAAATAAAGGTGCTTCAAAAGGTTCTTCACAGCGATGCCATAGAAGAACCATTTTTGGTTCCACAAAGGACCATTCAGTCAAAGGTTCTTTAAAGAACCATCTCTTCCTTACATTTTTATAATCTGAAGAACCTTCTTTCGCCACAAAGAACCTTTTGTGAAACAAAAAGGTTCTTCAGATGTTAAAGGTTCTTTATGGAACCATTTAGACAAAAAGGTTCTTCTATGGCATCGTGAAGCACCTTTATTTTTAAGAGTGTATACACTTAAAAACAATTTTTTGATTATAAACAATGATGTTTACTATTACATGAAACATGCAAATTTATTGGACTGTTATGTTCTGGCCAAAGCAGCAGGTTTTCCCCTGTTCTGAGGCTGTATGTAGCCTATACCTTTGCTTACTGCAGTTTATTTTAAGATCCGCTTGCAACAACCACAACATCAGCATCTGTAGATTTTGAGAATAGCAAACCAGTGTTTCCCCTAAATGGTTTTAAAGAAACACTAGAGGTTCACTCTCACAAAAAAAGTTACAAAAGCTGATACTGGGGCGGTACCTTTTCAAAAGGTACACCTTTGTACCTAAAGGGTTCATATTGGTAGCTCAAAGATTCATATTAGTACCTAAATTGTACATATTATTAGTGCCGAAAAGGTACAAAAGTGTACCTTTTGAAAACCTCCCCAGTGAAAGCATTTCTGACGGTGTTTAAATCATAATTTATTAGTTTTTTCTTATCATGTACAGGTGCATCTCAATAAATTAGAATGTCATGAAAAAGTTCTTTTTTTCTTGTAACTTATTTCAAAAAGTGAAACTTTCATATATTTTAGATTCATTACATGTAAAGTAAAACATTTCAAAAGTTTTTTTTGTTTTAATTTTGATGATTAGAGCTTACAGCTCATGAAAGTCAAAAATCAGTATCTCAAAATATTAGAATATTTACATTTGAGTTTCAATAAATGACCATCCATACAGTATAAATTTTATCTCTTGTTCTTTGAAACCACAATAATGGGGAAGACTGCTGACTTGGCAATGATCCAGAAGACGCATTGACACCCTCCACAAAGAGGGTAAGTCACAGAAGGTCATTACTGAAAGGTGTGGCTGTTTACAGAGTGCTGTATCAAAGCATATTCAATGCAAAGTTGATGGAAGGAAGAATTTGGGTAGGAAAAGGTGCACAAGCAACAGGGATGACCACAAACTTGAGAATACAGTCAAGCAAAGTGATTCAAACACTTTGGGAGATCTTCACAAGGAGTGGTGAAGCTGGAGTCAGTGCATCAAGAGTCACCACGCTCAGACGTCTTCAGGAAAAGGGCTACCAAGCCACTTCTGAACCAGAGACAACGTCAGAAGATCTTACCTGGGCTGTGGAGAAAAATAAACTGCTGCTCAGTGGTCCAAAGTCCTCTTTTCTGATGAAAGTAAATTTTGCATTTCATTTGGAAATCAAGGTCCCAGAGTCTGGAGGAAGAGTGGGGCACAGAATCCATGTTGCTTGAACCAGTGTGAAGTTTCCACAGTCAGTGATGATTTAGGCTGCCATGTCACTGCTGGTGTTGGTCCACTTGTTTTCTGAAGTCCACAGTAACGCAGCCATCTACCAGGAACTTTTAGAGCACTTCATGCTTCCTTCTGCTGACCAGCTTTATGGAGATGCTGATTTCATTTTCAGCAGGACTTGGCACCTGCCCACACTCAAAGGTACCAAAAGCTGGTTCAATGACCAGTAACTAAATTGTACATCTATTATTAGTGCCGAAAAGGTACAAAAGTGATCACCTCCATACCAAATTGAGGCAGTTTGAAAACCTAACATACCCAGTGAAAGCATTTCTGACTGTTTAAATCATAATTTATTAGTTTTTTCTTATCATGTATGTGGTTAATACAAAACACGTTTTAGTGAGTGTGTTTGTGTTATTATAAGTACTATATAAAGTATTGAGTGTCAGAGGAACAGAAAGGAATCTGCTGCAGGCCTTTAAACAGAATAAACTGCATATTTTAAAGTACATTGATCCATTGAAGTCCAACTGAGTGGTTTCTAACTCATCAAAATCAGGAATGATTTGCAGACATACATTACACAAACACACAGACACACACACACACACACGTTTGATCATAAGTTTGTCTTTAAGCAGATTTAATGGTAATAAAGGTTACGTTTGTTTTAAAAGGTCTAACAACATTTGTGGGGTAAATTAAAGATGGATATTTTAAATGTATACATTAGATTATTAAATATGATAAAATATTAAATGCACACTTTATGAATACACTGTAGAAACATATATATATTAAGTTTACATGCTGGTTAAGTGATTTCTTTTCAAAGCCAACTAAATGTGATTAGCGTCACCTACTGGACAGAACAGTCAATAGCAAGATTCTTGTGAGGCTAACCTGTATGAACAAGTTTACTCTTGTTTTACACTTTTTTTCTGAGCATCTTTTCTTTTTCGTCATACTCTAATTTCTATCTTGTACCTATCTATTGAAGCAAGGTAGATAATGAACAATAGAAAAGAAAGAGAAAGAAAGAAAGAAAACCATTAGGCTATTTTTTCATAGCTTCCATCAACTCTCAAATAGTCTTGGAATAAAAATATGATCTTTTTCAGAAATGGTACATGAAAATGATTAAGAGATATATATTGTAAATATCGATACAGTATAGATACAGTAAGTATTGTTCAACATACAAGTATTTTTGTTTATTTGTATTCAAATGATTTGTACACTTTACAAAAAAAATAATTCAAAGGAAAAGTTAATGACAATTCATGTACAATGAAAATTTGCACATGTAAATTTACATACGTGGTTTACAAAAGTACTGAATTATCTGAGAATCAATCCATTTTAAACAGAAATCAATTAATGTTAATAGAAAAACATTTCAAAACGTGGCAAATGATTGAATAAAAACAACAGTATGTAAAGAACAGACAAGCCTGACAGACAAAATAACAAATTTATAATCATGAAATGGGAAGTCATGATTTTTATTTTCCCCTCTTGCCAGCACCATCTCAACTGAAGTATTATGCCTGAATGACTGAAACATATCAAGCAGATATTTTGTTATTATAGTTATTCTCAACCTTTTTTCCAAACACACACATTCAAACTGTCTTACCATAGTTTACTGTATAGACATCATTGAGTCATTTGGATCTGGAGATCTGAATGTTGAAAAAAAAACAAAATATATGTTTGCTAATTTTATTAATATATTGTCATACTAAAACATATCTTATTTAATAATGTGTACATAATGTATAAAGGAAACAGAAATGGAATATCACCTCGCTGTTGAATATTGGAAGTTTGACATGAAGAACCATGTTCTTGAAAAGGTGTTTCTTTAGTGGCATCTCTGGCTCCATGAAGAACCTTTAACATCCAACGTCATGTCATATAGTGGAACATTTTTCTTTATATTTTTAAAATGTTCTTCACATTGAAAATGTGAAAAAATGGTTCTTTTAAGATCTGTTGACTATTAAAAATAAATAGTTTATAAATAAATAGTAAAAAAAAAACGTTCTTTTTAAGAATACATAATATTTTTTATCACGTAATATAAATAACCTATTAGCAGGAATTTCATTATGAGCTTTCAAACAATCAGCAGCAATCTAATTAAATTAAATATATGCATTTACTTTTTTACTTTTACATTTTGTAATTACTGCATGTAAATATAAATATATCAACTGCCATTAAATGCCAATAATAAACCCGTTTATCCTTTATTCAGAATAAAAAAATAAAATCTTGAACAATTATGATCTTCACCCTCCAGCATTCACTGTTCAGCTCACATGTGTATGTGCCGATGTCTGAAGACTGCAGATCATGGATGAGGATGGAGAAGTTTCCTCCTCTGGCCAGATTAGGGAAAGAGCTCACTCGTCCTTCACTGGGACTATCAAAGAAGATTCTGCCATTAATCATGATCGTTACAAGACTGGTGACACTGCCACTGTTTCATTGTAGCGGCTTATATTCAGAGGTGGGTAGAGTACCCAAAAACTCTACTCAAGTAAACGTAAAAGTACTTGTAGAAATATTTACTCAAGTAAAAGTAATAGTCCGAATAGTTACTTGAGTAAGAGTAAAAAAGTATCGGATAAAAAAACTACTAAGTAGTTAGTTACTAGTTACTTTGGATTTGGGCTGTGCAATTAATATAAATTCAGTTTCGATTTCGGCCTCCAACGATTATGAAAATACAGTAAATCGAGGTAAAACGAATATTGTGCCCCATCCCGCCCCCTTTCCAGCGGTGCTCTTTCGTTCCTCCATAAAACGCTCTCGGTTACTCACGTAACCTCGGTTCCCTGAGATGAGGGAACGAGACATTGCTATGGGAAATACCCTTTCCTCAAATACTACTGAAACCTTATTGAATCACGCCAGTGAAACTGGCCAATGGCGTTCAAGCGCGTGAAATATGAGTGGGAATCCCACTCTATATAATATATATATTAGGCAGCGCTTGTACGTCATCCATTCAGAATCTTTAACTGAAGCAACTTGGCCTTCTAAGATCCTGAGACACGGCAATAAGAGCAATGTCTCGTTCCCTCATCTCAGGGAACCGAGGTTACATGAGTAACTGAGAGCTTTCCCTATCGATTCGGTCACTCTACATTGCTGTGGGAACGTATAAAATCCCGCCGTGTCACGGCGATGGAGCCTGACTCGACTATGTCAAGTTTCACATTCGGAGCCGTAATGAGAGCGGCAATGATATTGGCGCTCTTGGTAAACACAGCTCAGGTCTACAGGACCTAGTCGAAACCATGTAAAGTCACGGGGGGGGGGCGCAGCAACTAGACGATGCCACGTCACACCAGGGGCGGAGTTAAAGGGATAGTTCACTTTGAAATTAAAATTTGGTATCTATCAGCTTACCCCAAGGGCATCCAAGATGTAGGTGTCTTTTTTTCTTCAGTAGATCCAATTTTGATGTTTTTAGGTCAAACCGTTCTAGACTGTCAGTCATATAATGGCAGGTATAGGTCACTATATGGTTGTACACAACCATGGTTGTACACAACCATGTCCAAGTGATCTGAGTGCGCACACACATCCGGTGTGTGACGTGTGTGTGCGCGCGCTCTGGCTCACGCTGCATTCACACGGGGCGTCGGCATCAACGCTTGACGGAGGGCGTGTCTGAAGCGTGGTGCTGACGCGCCGTCATAGTTACAACAACCAATCACATACTTCTCTGGTGTTGCATGAACAGGATTGGGTATTTGCATGAGGCGATCTGATTGGCTGACGCCTCCGTTGGCGCTTGAAAAGTTGCGTCAGCACCACAGTTCAGACAAGCGTCAACCGTCAAGCGTTGACGCCGACGCCCCGTGTGAATGCAGCGTTAGCCAGAGCGCGCACACACACGTCACACACCGGATGCGTGTGCGCACTCAGATCACTTGGACATGGTTGTGTACAAGAGGTAAAAAACGATATAAATACTGTTCGTTTTCTCACACAAACCGCTCGTTTCGTGTCTTAGGCCATCAATGTGTAGTTACGATGGGGAATTGTTTAATTTGGATTTCTCTGTGCATGTTCTTTTTCCCTCTTATAGAGACAGTGACCTATACCTGCCATTATATGACTGACAGACTAGAACGGTTTGACCTAAAAACATCAAAATTGGATCTACTGAATAAAAAAAGACACCTACATCTTGGATGCTCTTGGGGTAAGCTGATAGATACCAAATTTTTATTTCAAAGTGAACTATCCCTTTAAGAGCAAAAAGAGGTGTTTAGAAAGGCAGCCTACTTCATTTATGTGCTTTTTGCAAATGATTATACTGTAAATACATTTACATAAAACAATGACTTAAAATGTGTACTTTAAAGAAAAATTCAACGTAACACCACTGTCAAACACACCGTACATATAAATAATAATAAAGTAGATGTACAAAACAGTGTCGAAATAAGATATCTTTTCATATTATTTAGCATTTGGGCAACTCAAAGATAAGCGCTCCTAGAGCGCGTTCTATCTCTGTTTCTGAAATTACCGTAATAGTAGTAATAGGCGCACAGTCTCTGTATGTGCCACCAGACGCGCTCCGTTATGGACATAAAGAGCGGGATAAAATATAAGACAGGATGATAAATATATAAGTAAACGGCTGCACTGTCTGTTTGCTCTATCAGTAGAAATGTCTGGTAGCTGTAAACAGTGAGATCTTGAGGCAGGCTGTAAGTCTGGTTAATGGTGATAACTGACATTGCGCTTCATTTTATTTAGAAACGACAAAATTGCATTTATGTTTTATTCCTCCCTTAATCCATAATGGTGCGCGCAGCACCGAAGCGTCACGCCTGCAACAACATCTCTCTCCGTTTGCATTGTGATTGATGCATATAAACAAACAAACGCATTTCTACACTATAAATAATAATAAAGTAGATGTACAAAACAGTCGAGTCGAAATAAGATATCTTGGCAGGCGCATTTGTCGGTTCATATTATTTAGCATTTGGGCAACTAGCGCATGCTATTTTCCCTTATCAAAAGCGTGGGGGTCGATTGCGTCTTTTCACGCGCCTGCCCAGTGCTAACCCTACTTCTAAATTGTGTGAAACACATTTAACTAGGGTTAAAAGCTGGTTTTGAAGGACGATAACCCAGGCTTGTTATACACGGCTCTTTGGAATACATTCTGACTGGTTAGTCACAACATTTCTAATGTTTTTTTTTTTTTTTTTTTTTTGGTCATAATTTTGTTATAATATAATATTGTTATGAACTGCTTGCTATTTACAATGGGTTTATTCTGCGACAACAATTGGCTTGATGTACATTATCCCTTGCTTAAGCGCAGTGTGAAAAGCCCCGTGAAGGCCTTCAGAAACAGCCACTGACAGTCTATCGTACACGTATGCAAACACAGACAAGCGTAGTGAACAATGAAAAGTCACAGACAATGCTGTCAGACTGTTAAATCAGCTCTCTTTACCAGAACCAGGTATTCAAAAGAGACAGGTGATTAAAAAAAAGAATATTTTGAGGTCTATTTGAAAAATGAGGGCTGAGGGTAGATTGGTTTACTTTTCAGTTAAGTGTTACAGGTTTCCATGTTCACCACATCCTGTGACAAAGTCAGCGTGAGATCATCTCAGATGGTTAGATACCAGCCCTTTTGCAAAACTAGTGAATACCTGTAGTATGCCAGTGAGGAAACTTAATGGACATCTCACTCATTTTACTAAAATTGCCAGATTTGTTAAATAAAATGACATTTTCTAAATAGAAAATACTTTTTGTTTAAAAACAGAATTTCAGATTAATTTGATTTTAGTGACTACATACCAGTCAGAATATATTTAGCCAATAGCCTTCGTCAACTACTTTATTTTCAGATCTGTATAAGAGCCACACCATGAGAACCAGTCAACCACAGAGTTTCCTCTGAGCAGACAATGTCAATTATAACCACTGTAAAAACAGAACGCTGACTTTATACTCTATAATCCTGACTTTTTCTTGTCAGTGCAACTGTCCGTGTCATGTTTTAGAACATATTAACTGCAGTTAATTATTCATTATAATTAATCTGATAGTGTTGGTAAACACATATTTACTTAACATTATTACCAAGGTCATACAGGTTTAACAATAAAAATAATTGTAACATTTTGTATAACAAGCTAATATTTTAAATTTAACTTCACTTTAGAGAAAAAGTGATGTGTTGAAGTGTGTGGCGAGGGCGGGTTTAAGAGTCTGTGTGCTGTTCTACTTTTTTTGAAGACCACAACGAGCTGCGTTCTGCTCCACTGTGCCGATATGTTTTTTTAAAGCGTGGAGTTTATCAAATTCACAAAATGTACAGAGGACTGCTATTTATGATTGGTATGTAATTATTTACAATGTTGATGTTAATGTTTATAATTTATGATATGTTTTAAACTCTTCTTTATTTGAATCTGGAAAGGTCTGGGCAAAAGCAGAAACAATATTATTAAAACATAATTAATCTTATTACTTTATCCCTATGAAATAAAATATGTGGTCTGAATTATTTTGTATGTTACAGTCATATGGAGTGTGACCGGGTTCAACATTCAAATAACTCCCGTGAAGCATTTCCAAAAAGACGATCCACTCTTTGGTCAAACCATTATTCAATCAACAGATGGGTTGGTCATTTATTAGAGTTTTTGATCATTCTAGCTATATATTAATTTTTTTAAGATCATCATAAAGAATATTTATTGACCTATTTCAGTAAAATTGTCTTAATTTGTCCTATTCTAGAGTTTTTGTTCCTTCCCCCCAAAATGGAGAACTTTTCAGATGCACTTTAAAGGATGAATGCATTAAAGTAAATTCTGACGGTACATTTCTCTTTATCTTTTCATAATGACGATTACTCTGAAAACTTTACTTTGTTAATTTCATAATGTCCTCAGTGATTGACACAATTACTTTTTCACTCTAAAAGTCTTATTACGTCAATATCTCTTTTAAAGATGAAAAACCTAAAGGCCTGAGACCGGTAGCATCAGTATCTAGCCTGACATCAGAAGAGGAACAACATGTTATGGTATGTATAAAGATCCTTAAATACAAGGATGTCAGATATGGCCAGCAATTGTTTTATTTGGTAACCTGATTATACTTACAAAAGGTTGAGCACAAAGCTATATACCAAACAAGAAGTAAACTGTTTATAATCAGATATAGTTTGCACAAGGTGTTGAGTCTGTCGCACAGCATTTTCACAGTAAAACCACAGACTGGTTTCCCCTTTACATGTGACAGACAGAAATGTATCAGTTCTTTTTCAGTGAACAGGAAATAAGTCTTTAAGAGAGCTGGAAAATAGTTTGTGAAAAGTAAAATAGGACTAGAAATATCAGGATACCACAGTTATTATTGGGGAGTTGTATTTGTTTTATTTATTGGGACATTTGGAAATTGTTCAGAATGATGTGACTATCAGGAGGAAGTCATGTGATGTCACTCAAAACCATAGTGACAGCACTTCCTCAGTGAAAACTTAAAAAAAACAAAAGAGTTATTGTGTCTCTCAGTTAAAATCTACTAAAAATTCTCATTAAAATAAGACATTAACATTTGTTTGTTTTTTTGGAATGAAAATGATAGTTGGATAAGAAAGGAATGACTTTTGTGAAAGATAAAAATGAAATATTTAGATTTGTATATTTTTTGTCTCCTAAGATGTGTAATCAAGTTCGTGTAAAGTCAGTAACTGAGGATTTGAACGGAGATTGCAAACTGATGAATCCCTCTGGAGGAGTCATTGAAAATCCCAATCCTGTTGCATTAGGTAAGATTGGGTGATTTCACAATAGTATTCCAGATTCAAATTTCAAACAGATAAAATCCTAACCCTTACCTTTCAAAATCTCTTTTTTCTCAGTCAGCAACAACAACAACAACAACAACAACAACAATCATTATCAAGGTGCAAGGTCTGGTCAAGGTGAGTTCACCTGAGAAAAAAATGTGTTGCCTTGGTTTGACTGTTTTAAAGAATCTGATTGCTAATTTACATTTTTATCAATATCTACAAGATCAACGGAGGATGAGAAGAGATGCTCAGCCAGACAGTGACACAAAAGCTAAAGATAAGGATTATGATGGTACTAATCTTGTTTTGCCTTCATTATGTCATGCTGATGGTGTTGTACAACAGATACAAAGAAAAAAAAAGTCATCTCAAACCATAATTTCTATATATCTTTTGTAGATTATAATCTTTCCTGCTGAACAGCAAAAAAACATAAGTGCGTGCACAGATACTCACACATTTGCACCATCTTTATGTACTTTTGATAGATTTTGTAGTTCTACACTCCTAAAAAATCCTCAAAAAAAGTAATTTTTTTACATTCTTTAAAAAGTATAGAACTGAATGTAAGTTATAAGTGCTTAAGGACATTCCCTTGATGTAACATCAGGGGTGCCGTAACGGGGGGAAGGTTAGATTTCAAAGACCCCTGATCAGAGAGGCCATTATAAGAGAACATTATGGATTCAATAAGGGATTGTTGTCAAGGTTGCAATGAATTATCAAAAATGAATGCAATCACATAGGTGATGTTACGTAGAAATATGTGTACATTTTATTATTTATTTTTTTAAGTTAGGAGTCTCTAAAGTTTTGAGCTATTTATTTTCAGACTATTTAAGCAACCATACAAGTTTCCACTAATAGCTCAACTTCAACACTAAAGCAACAATTAGTGGCTTGAACAAAGAAACAAAACACAAAAATAGGACAAATACAATAAAACAAAGAGACAAAGATTAAATAAATGGTGCTTTAAAGTTTAAAATTCAGTAACTTTCCTTAATACAGAATGTACATCATATGGGTGCAGCTAACACTTTAGTAAAACATTCATACGTATTAAAGGTAAAGATAGATAAAGTATTGAATGAAGATAACAAAGATTTGAAATGTACTTCTGTCACAGTGAATGTGCCACTGCCATCAAGATCTGCACTTCTGTCTCCTGCTACAAACCAAATGGAAAATGAAAAACTCAACAGCAATAACAACAACAATCATTATCAAGGTGGAAGGATTGAGGAAGGTTAGTTTGTTTATAATTTACTGTCTACCAAGACTATATTCATAGTGAGAGACAAAAGAAAATATAAAAGTTAAAGAAATAAACTGTTCTTCTCATAATAAATAAAACATAAGATATAAGCTACAAACTAAATAAAGTAATGTTTTTAAAATTTTAACTTTAATAAAAAAATGGCCTCACTTTTTCATAAGAATTTATCTGAAAAGAGAGCAGTTAAAACCACATAGTCCATTAAAATATGCTTCAGAAATCTTGGAGAGCACATCTGAAATTGAAATAAACTGTTGCATTAGTGTTACTCATTTAAGGAATCTGATTTATAATTTACATCTCTGTCAATATCTACAAGTTAAACGGAGGATGAGAAGAGATGCCCAGCTGGATAGTAACACATATGAAGATGAAGATGAAGGTGATGATGAATCTTTGTTCAGCCTTTGAAATAAATCAGCATTTGGGCTATTATTTCATACTGATGGTGTTGTACTGCAGATGCATAGATCAATGAAACCATCAATTCTATACTGATGTTTCTGATCATCTTTTGTAGATGCTGGGACAGAGATTGCTTTTGTGCTGGACGGCTCTGGTAGCATTCAACATGACGACTTTCAGAGAGCCAAAGACTTCATCTACAATGTCATGTTCAATGTTTGGAACACATGTTTCGATGCAAGTATAAACTAAAACATTTTATAGCACATTTTAAGCACAATTTAAAAGGTATTTTATCTAAAAAACAACAAAAAAACTCTCTCTTCAGTGTAACTTTGCGATAGTGCAATATGGTAGTAAGATCAGGACGGAGCTCTCACTACTAGACAATGAAAATGGGGCCGAATCCTTGCAAAAGGTCAAAGAAATAAAACAAATTTACAATCTCACAAAGACCGCCTCAGCCATCCATCATGTCCTGTGAGTTTACAGATTATGATTTGAAATATGAGACATTTTACAACTTAAGTGTTTGATTAACATGGAGCACTTTTGTTGGTGATATGTTAATGTCACTGGTTTCACTGGTTGTTTACAGCACAGATATTTTCATCCCTGATCATGGATCAAAGATTGACTCCAAAAAAATTATCATTGTATTGTCTGACGGAGAAATTTTGGGAGACAATAAGAATCTTTCTGATGTTTTGAACATGCCACAAATGAAAGGTGTCACTCGCTATTCCATAGGAGTAAGTGTCCTGCTTACTGCTTATTTCCACAGAATTTTAGATCACATTTTGAAGTTTTTTAAATGTACATCATCTGTTGGAGTTACAAATTTCAGTCATTTATTTTAATTTGTCTTGTAGATACATCTAGAGTCTTACTAAAAAACTCATTTACTTTACTCACAGATTGCTATTGTATTAAGGATTTTATTATGGTTTAAACAAATAAATCATAAAATGCATACACTTGCAATAACCACTGTTACCTTTAGGTTGGTGACGGCATTCTGAAAAAAAATACAGCAATACAAGAGATGATGGACATAGCAGACCGTGGCAAATTTTTCAATGTTTCCAATTATGCTGCATTAGATGACATTCTGTCATCACTGCAACAAAGTATAATTGGAATTGAAGGTAAGAAAGTTTTCAGTAAACATAACGCTGTAATAGAGAAAGGCAGTTTTGTGGTTAGTTTGCATGCTAAACTCTGTTTGGATGAGCTGCTGTAGCCTAGATGAACAGCCATTGTCAAATTAAGTCTTTCTGATAATCAGAGTGATACTGTTTTTACACAACAGTTCAGTGAACAAGAAGTAAATAATTGAGTACAACACAACATTGCCAGTTACTTTGTCTATTTTTGCTTCGCCAACCAACATTATTCTAAACCAGGGGTGTCAAACTCAGTATCTGGAGGGACGGAGCCCTGCAGAGTTTAGATGCAATCCTAATTAAACACACCTGATCTAGCTAATCAATTCCTTCAGGCTTATTTGAAAACTACATCGTATGTGTGTTGGAGCAGGGTTGGAACAAAACTCTGCAGGGCTGCGGCCCTCCATGAACTGAGTTTGACACCCCTGTTCTAAACAAAGCCATTGTAGAATCAAGCATTTTATCTCCAATCAACACATGTAGATGTTTTTTTGTGCATGAATCCGTATACTTGAAGGAATCGGTTAAGTGAATGTTTCAATGACTCCTCCATAAAGAGCCAGTTATTTAGTTCCCAAATGAGTCAGTGTGTTTTAATGAATTAGGTGAATGATCAATGACTCACTCGTGAAGACAAACACTTGTTGCCATCTACTGGTTTTTCATGCAATTATCTGACCACTTTGTGTCTCAGGCACTCAGCAAGGTGCAGGATTTCAGTTCCAGCTTGCTGAAGCTGGATTCAGCTCCCATCTCATGCAGGACGTAAGTAGGATTTTTGGTTTCTGATACCTTTTATTTAAGAAACTAATCTTTGTATCACTATTAAGAATGTGTGGATGTTTGCAACAGCCTTTCCCAAAATGATTAATTGAAATGATAATAACATTTGTTTTTGTTTTCTGTGTAGAATTCTTATCTTTTTGGAGCAGTTGGAGCCTATGACTGGAGTGGTGGAGTCTTTTTGCAATCTGGTGACACTGTGCAATTCTTAAATGACTCTAATAATGGACCCAAATTTTCCTATTTAGGTGAGTGATGGTTGGATTTTTGAAGGGGTTTTTGAGGAGGGGTCACATTTATTTGGGTGAGAATTTAAACCTCTTTAAAAGAAATGTTGTGAAAGCAGTTGAGTTTTTTAATGTATATATCTGAATAATTGAAAGTCATCTCAGGTTCATGTTTGTTGAATCTCCTTCCCAATCACAGGATACAGTGTCACTTCTGCTAAAGTAAAACCCAGTAAAACACTCTACATATCTGGTGCACCGCGGTATAACTTGACTGGTGGGGTATTTATTTTTGACGGCTCTGAAAAGTACGTGCTCCAGGGAGATCAGGTATTTGTAGTTAATACTGTTGATATTAACACACCAGACTGTTTGTTTTAAGTTTTTGGCACTCAATCAATCAATCATTTTTTTTAAGACCAGACCATTTTTGATGACCAGTTTCTACCAAAATGAATTGAATAATCTTTAAATGGTATACATATCATGAATTCATAGAAAATGTGAAATTTGATAAAAAATGTCAGTATGAACTTTTAAAACCTCTAAAAAGTTTTTAAACAATACAATACATTTAAATTAAATAATTTATTACTTTAGGAAAGTTTTTTTTTTCTTTCTGATTGATTATTTGGCGCTCAGTCAGTTAAAAGCTCCAGTTTATGCATTTGTTAATTAATTATGTATGATATGATATATGATAACAATGAAGTAATGTATAATTATCATAGGTTGGATCTTACTTTGGATCAGTTCTTTGTGCCTTGGACATTGATAAAGATGAATACACAGATTATCTATTAGTTGGAGCACCGCATTTCCATCTAAATGGAGAAGAAGGCAAAGTGCTGGTGTACAAACTGAATCAGGTAAGATCATACTCTCCTTTCAGCTGTTATATGTGGACAGTGGTTTAACATGATTTGTATCTCATGAGGTTATTTTTAATCATCCCAAAGCAGGACAGGTTTGAGAGCGTGTCCATGGAGCTGAAGGGTGATGAAGGACAGACCTTCGCCAGGTTTGGTGCAGCCATTGCCTCTATAGGAGATATTGATGGGAACAAGTTCAATGATGTAGCAGTTGGTGCTCCTCTAGAAACAGATTCCTCTGGAAGCATTTACATTTACAATGGATTCAAACATGGACTTAACTTTTCACAAGTGCGTTTCAGCATATATTCTTTACTCTTTGAGCTTTATAATATATCTTTGTTGGAGTGTTTACATTATATTTTATTATTTGAAATGTATTGTGATATATATAATATTCTATATTGTATACATTAAAACTAGTGCTGTCAAATGATTAATCGCGATTATTCGCATCCAAAATTATTATTTTTTGTTTACCAAACATATATGTGTGTGTACTGTTTATATTTATTATGTGTATATATAAATGCACACACATACATGTAAATATTTAAGAAAAAAGTGTTATGTTTATATAATAAAAATATTTATATATAATATAAATTATATGAATATAAATATATACATTTAAATACATGTAAATATTTTCAAAATATATACTGTATGTGTGTGTATTTATATATACATAATAAATATACACAGTACATAGTACACACATTATGTGAACAAAAACATATTTTGGATGCAATTAATCGTTTGACAGCACTAATTAAAATATAAAATTATATGTATTTATATGTGTATATATATATGTATGAATGTATGTGTGTGTGTATATATATATATATATATATATATATATATATATATATATATATATATATATATATATATATATATATATATATTATATATATATATATATATATATATATATATAAATTTATAATATTTTGATTTTAATTTAAAAGTTATTATTTTGTATTATTATTGTTTTTCTATTTTTGGACATTATCTGTTAATTATTAGAAGAATGATTTATATTAATTATTTTGATCAAATTAATAAAAATAAAATAATAATAACTTAATTTTAAAAAAATCCCACTATAGCACAAATTATTTTTTTAAAAAGTCTGATTCAGTCTCTACATGAACACTTGATGGAAAAAATCTAAACAATGCAAAAAAAATATCTTTCTTTATGACAGTTATGACCCTGTTTCTTAGAGAGATACAAAATGTAGCTCATTTTCACTTTAATTCTAAAATTGAATTTGCTATTTTTTAATAATAGACATGAGGATGGTTGCTTTAAAGTTAGTCTTTTCATCTCTGTGTCATTTGAAGTATTTTAATGTAATTTGCTATTTCCTCCCTAGAAAATTTCTCCCTCAGATTTTGGAATGAAACTTGTGCACTTTGGTCAGTCAGTAAGTGGAGCACCTGCTACGGCATCAAATAAGGCCTCCGTCGCTGTTGGAAGTAAAGGGGGAGTGTTAGTTTTCGAGTGAGTAAAACATATCTTGTTATATTGTTCAAAGTGACAAACTATTTTTTACTTTTTATTTTAATATTATACTTGTACAGTGTACACTGTAAAAAAAAAAAAAAAAGTTGGGCAAACTTAAAAGTTTAAGCCAACCAGCTTCAGCAGATTTTTGAGTTTTCTCAACTTATTTTTTAGGAAATTTCTCAACTTTTTGTTGTATAAACTTAAAACTGGTTGCCTTAAACTTTTAAGTTTGCCCAACTTTTTTTTTACAGTGTACTTTCTGTTTCATTAGTGGATGGTGGAACCTTCTCAGATGTTGTTTAATGTTTATACTTTTTTGTACAGGACTATCCCTGTTATTGTTATCAAACCAGATGTGACAATTACTCCAGATGTCATTTCTGTCAATCAACAGATGATTGAAATATCCAGCAAGTTTGACATAATGTACCACATATGCTTTAAAGTGATTAATGAAAAGCTTCAAAGTAAGTATTCTCTTTCAGTTCGGTGAGTATTTTTGATCTAAAACAATCCTCATGATTATTTTAACCATATTCACTTTCTGTCATTTTAAGTTCAACTTCCTATTAAGTACCAAATTGCCTTGGATTCTGGAGTAAACAAGAAGCGCCTCACTGTTGACGGCAAAGATCTCTTAGAAAACACTTTCACCTTGAGACCAGATGTAGAGTGTGCACCTGTTATCAACCTAAAATATTTGGTACGTTGGTTCTGTTTGACTTGTCCCGTTTATAAGAAAATAAAACATGTTACAGGAACAGATGTTCAGTCTAAACCTAATGGTACTACTACAGATTGTAAGAAAAATTGACAGCATTCAGTAAACAGCTAATTATTTATCATAAAAATCATTTGAGAGCGATGACTCTTTCTTTATGATGCTGACTGAGAAGAACTGTGTCTTCCTTTCAGGGCTGTTTTGATTGTTTTTCACCTATTAAAATCAAGCTGAATTTTTCATTGGATCTCCGCCCAAATGAAGCCCCTAAACGAATCCTTGATGCATTTACTCCAACAGAGGTTGTAAAGGAGGTAAAATATTTTTAAGCATATTCATAACAAAGATTTCTCAAGCACTTGTAAACATTTATCTTTCACTATTTGTTCACTACTTCACTTCATTTGGGGTCAGAAAGATTCTTCAATTTTTTTAAAAGCAGTGTCTTATGCTCATCAAGGCTACATTTATTTGATCAAAAGTACAGTGAAAACACTAATATTCAATATTAAAAAAATTTCAGTTTTCAGTAAAAAAAATCTCATCTATCATGTAGTCATTATCCATATTGTGAAATGTTTCATTAAATGACTTAAGGTTTCTGTAATAACATTTAAAATTATCATATCATAAAATTGTCATCTTTTTGTCTTTTTTAGATTTTCTTTGAAAAGGATTGCAAGGTTGCAGATTGTAAACCAAAAATTACATTATCTGATTCAAAAATTAGGTATGTACTGATTAAATGTACTCTATTTTAATTTTAAAAGGGGCCACTGGGGGCCCAGCTACATCTTTTTTTTTTTTATTAAAAATATAGTTCTGTGTTTTTGCAACTAAATGATTTATATTTCAGTGAAACTTCGATCATAATCGGAGAAACTCAAAGCTTGAGTATCAATTTCAATCTTACAAACGCTGAAGACCCTTCTTATATGACCACCCTAACTTTGACCTTCCCCAGCATACTCAGTCAGAAGGTAAAGACATGACCGCATCTTCAAAAGACAATTACATCTGCTGTTGATACATTTAATAGATATATGACAACCTGGTTTGGTGTCTCACTTACAGAAAATAGAAGGTGCCACCTGTCCTGTGAAGAATGACAATCAGATACAGTGTAATCTTCAACACCCTGTTTTCAAACGAGGAGCACAGGTATGAATCAGTCACACATCTTTGAAACATTAGAAATATGATCTCTTTTGCACCTGATTTTTCAGTAATGAAAATGTTTTTTTTTCAGACCAACCTTTTCATCTTATGGCAGCTCAATGACATCAAATCAGATTTGAAGAATTCTGAGATTATTGCTAATCTAACCAGGTTTGAGAGCAGCATTTCCAAAATTTGGTGTTGAAACAATTTATACTCAGAAATTGCTAGTAAAGTTCACAATTACAGAAAAACGTCAAGTGACACATTTAATTCGATTATTAGTACTTTCTTGTAAAATGTGCTCCAATAATCTTTTAAATTTACATGTTTACAGTGTATAAAAATTAAATCTTTAAACCTTTATTTTAAAAACCTTTTCTCTGGTTTTAGTCAGAATCATGGCTCTGAAATTCTGGACTCTAAAATATATGCATTTGATGTGAAGTATTCCCTACCAATCCAGCTAACTGGGTAGGTGTACAAACAACCTGATAAGTATTTCACACGAAACCTCTTCATTTTGTAATATTATGCATATTTATGATTATTATTATCAATATTTGTTTTTCAACAACAGCACAGCTGAACCAGTGAGACTCAGTATTGAAGAGGGGGAAAAAGAAAAGACTCAGAAGATGCATTTTTTATTTCAGGTACAGTATATAAAAATCTAATCTCAAAATAGAATGAGTTAAATATGATTTTTGTATTTATATTATACATTAAATATTGTATTCTGATTTAGTTTGCAGGTGAAAATAAGTATGGTGCTACAATCAGTGTAGTTGTAACCATAACAAAGGAAACCTTCAAAACTGATTTGGATATCGTTAGTGTCACGCCACATAAGGTATCACATGAAATGCAATATTTAGTTCATAGACTGACAATAAACAGCATGAAAGCTTTCACATCTATTGCTTCTTTCATATTAGGAGTGTGTTTTCCCAGAAAATACTAAAGTGGAGGTAAGATATTACCCTGAAACAATGACCATGCTTTCAAAAAATATATAAATATAAAATGCATTTTATATTTTTGTGCATGTAGGGATCCTATGTCATCAGCTGTAACATGACAAAGCTGCAGGAAATCAAAATTGCTGCCAATGTTTTGATACATGATGTTCAGGTATAGTAATATAGTTCAGGTATTCTGATAATCGTTTGCATCGATGAACTGTTTATCCAATAAATCTTTTCAAACTGATAGGAAAAACCAGACAAGATTACTGCTGTAGGAACATACAGCTTTGACGAGACCGTCTATGCTGCGAAGGATACTTCGAGGACCAGCCAGGTGAGCTGCAGTCCTTTTCAAGCATGCAAACATGTTATCACGTATTTAGTTAGTTACTGATATCATGCCATGCAGGAGGTGGAGGTGATGATTACGAAGCTGCACGTGACGACATCTAAAGGTGCCATCATTGGAGGATCCATAGGCGGGTTTTTGCTCCTTTTCATCATCATTATCATTCTCATTAAGGTAAAACAAACACTTCCTCTCTGTCTACACACTTACTCTGATAATGATGTTCACAAGGAAGATCAAGTCAAGCACATTGCATTGGATATATGTAATTGTGTATTGCAAATTGTGGTGAATATAGTTAGTCATTTGAGTATTTTATGCTTAAAATGTGCATCCTGAAGGAATAGTGAGAGTTGTAAGGTTCTATGCTGACTCTGTGATCTCATTTTCAGTGTGGCTTTTTCCGTCGCCGTCATAAAGTGGACCAAGCACAGAGTCCAAATTGAAGAACGGCACAGCCCAGGAGGGACCATATATTACCATATATCTTGCTTAAGTTTGTGTCAAAAAATATATTGTTTGTAAGATGAAAGTTATAGTCTTGTTTTATTGTCAATGTAACATTAAGAAGAAGCTTTTTAATGATTTATTGTATTTAATATTGTATATACAGAAAGAAGGAAAGACAAAACCTGTGTTTCTAAATAAATCTAAATCCGAAATATCAGCTAAAAAACAGCTATTTCCTTGCATGGAAGTCATTTGCTCAAGATCAAAACCAAAAGTCAAATAATTTTTCGGATGGATTTTATGATTCATCATTTACAGTATTGCAATCAAATGGCAAGACCCATTTATAAACCAATTTGCATGAAAAAAAAAGAAAGTATTTTGGTGGCGAGTTCTCTTGCCTGGTTTAAGATGATTTCCCAGCCTGGTCAAGGTCATGTTTAACTAGTTGACTGGTGGTTCTGATAAGCTGTAAAGTGCTCAAACTCTATATAAAACAAACAAACATATAACCAACTTGCCCAGGCTGGGAGACCAGAAGAGACATCATACTGTTTTGAAACTGGAAATAAAGTCTTTTAACTAGTGGTCAATCACGTCCACATGGGTCTACACACACACATACACAAGGTCATGTGATATGCTCTAGCTCTCACATGTCTGGCTATGTTTATTCTTGCATGTGACTACTGAATGTCACAGCTTGATGTGTGGAAATAAATGGCCACCCAGCAAAGATTTTTTTCTCTCTTTCTCTAAACTGTGTTGAATAGTACGCATAATGATTATGCGCCTAAATGTAACGCCAAAGCCACCACATTTCCACACATAATAGGCCCACTAGCCTACTGTCTCTAACGAATAACGAAAATAGCGGTGACCGATTGGTCAACGAATCGTTCTTTAGAGTTGGATCTTTTCAATAAATCAGTTCAAACGGTTCACCAAACCGTTCTGGGGTGCGTTTCCCAAAATCAACTATGGTCGCAAGTTCCGTCGTTACCAATAGAGTTCAATGGAACTAACGACCATAGTTAGCTAACGATGCTTTTGGGAAACGCACCCCTGGACGATTCTTCCACGAATCAGAATGAAATGTCAGGGAGTTTCTCGAGTCGACAGAATCGACTCTTCTGGACAAGTCTGGTACTTGATTCGGACTCATTTAGCTGAGAGACGTCTTTTTCGGTCACGTAGAACCGAGGAAGTTGAATCGGTTTTATTTAAAGGTTTAATGTATTGTTATGTAATTTTATGTACTGATTTTTGTTTTAAGTATCGCTTTTTATATCTAAATTTTGCAACCAAATTTCCTAAATATTACCATGGACATGAGTTCAATCATTTAATATGGAATGCTACAAATAAAATCTAAAATGAAATGAAAATGTTTTACAAGTTAAATGAAAAAAAAATGAATGCAAAAATTAGGCTAAATATGTTTTTATGAGCTGGATTGTATTTGCATGTCTACTTGTACTTGAAACCAATTCATTTATTTTAAGTTATTTTTTGATGCTATAAAGTGACTACATTGTATAAATTCTCTTTATGTATATTTCTATGTAAATATTATTTTTCTAAATTCAATAAAATAAAAACACAAGTTCTTCAAAACTGTTCGAGAGAGTACATTTGCAGAAATGAATCGGAAATCCTTTTTTTAATTATTATTATTATTACACAGTACATAAATCAAACAATTATGACAATACAATTATAAAGAAAGACAAAATAAACGCAAGACAAAAAATATATAGTAGGTATAGGCCTACTACAATATATATATATATATTAGTCTGTATACTACAGACTTGTTGCCAGGATAAAAACATAATACTATTACATCTCAAGAAGACACAAAGAAAGGACGAATATAAAGATACAGTTAATGCTTTCAAATGAACAGAACTTTGGATAGTTTCCATATACTTGTCTAAGTCCACTTTGAATAAAGAAAAGAGAGGTTTAGAGCCAGTAAACTTTTGTTTGTGAATGTGAAATTAAGCCAACAGCAAACACAAATTAATGATGTATTGAGTATTCAAATAATCCAAAGAAAGCATCTTTAAAACAAAAAGAAAAGTCACTTACACATTAAGATTGAATATGAATCGGAGATCCCATCACCAGTTCTAATACCGAACCAAATCTCGCGAGAACGGACGAGGGGATAAGTTAAGGAAACATGGCGATGTCTAATTTGTTAAAGGTAAGAGACACTAACTCTTTGCCTCCAAATTCTCCATAAACAGTCAAAAACCCTTTTAGACGCCTATAACCTTCAAATGACTATGTTGTACCATTGTGATTTAGCGGCTTGCTCGGACTCTTACGTGCAGTGAGTTTATAAGAGAGTCTTGCAGCCTGTGTTTAGCTAGCAGGTTTTGAGCTAGCTGAGATTAATAAAGACAATAATCACAAAAATACTGCACTGCATGCAGACGAGTTGAAGTCATGATTCACTCCAACGGGTGTTGACCTTCGGTATTATGCTGTTTATTAATATATATCATAAAGGGACGTGTTCCTGTTGACAGTTAGCACGCATGTTTGCTAGCTTGGTCAATGATTTAATGACACTGAGTGTAATAGCTGAGCTAATGATATAAAATGTGAATGTGTTCCGTTATTACTAAGAGTTTCGTGTTGTAGTAAGCCAAGAAAAGATGTACATGTCATGTCACAAGTGTCAGATATTATAAGTACTTGAAATAGGTGAAGAAATCATTCAGGGAGTATGAATTAGAGAGTAGAGACATTCCATTTGTATAGATGATGTTTGATTTAATACAGTTAAATACAGTGGCTTTGTCTTAAAACCTAGTGAGCTGCCTACCTAGACAACATTTTGGGCATCATAGATGTGTTCAAAAGCGCCAGTGATGTCCAAAATGGTAAATATTGAGTCATAAACTATCAGTTTGATTGAAACTTTTCTATCTTTTGAGATTTTGCTGTTACGTGCTATCTGTCTGTGGTGGACGTGACATTTTAAACATGAAATTGAAAGACTTATTTTTCTTGTTGAAATTAATTAGCTAGCAGACTTATCTTGAATAAATACTATTAAATAGTAGTTTTACACTTTTTGAGTAATTACGCACAAAATTATTCTGTTCACAAGAGATGTTTACCTTGCTTTTTACTTTTTTGTTTTCTTCATGTCTCATATTTCATTTCAAGCTCTTCACTGTTGCCTTGGTAAACAAGTACAACATTTGAAAAAAATTAATAAAATAAAAAAACTGAATTTTATTAGTGGCATTGGCAGTATTTGGGAAATTACACAAAATTGAGGTATAGTTGTAATTTGTGATTTATATAATTTCACATGTATAATTTTCGCACAATAACAAAATTGGTGTATTTATTTCAAATGGATTATGGTTTTAAAAATGTATTTTTAAGATGTATTTTCATATTTTACGATTGAAAGTCTTGGTTTAGTTCAAGGATAAAACAAGGAAATCTATACATAAAAGGCATTTGGAAAGGATGTTGAAAGCTTATATAACAAAAAGAAAAAAATATGTAATAAAAAACAAAGAAATTAAAAAATAAATAATTAAAAGTAATACAAAAAGTACAAATAATAATAAAAACATTTGGTTCCGTTTTAATAGATTTAATAAAAAAAATCAAACCCCAGGGCATAAAAGTTTCTTGAAGATATTAGACATAAAAGAAACAGCTTACTGCTTGCCTTATTGTAAATGCTTTGTGAATCATATTCAATAAGGCTTCTGATTTTCTGGGCATGTTGAGACAGAGAAGTCTGCCATAATGTCTGATTCATTGTTTTATGTGAATGCATTCACACTCTTTTCCTCTAACTGTCTATATCCTCTTCCATGTCTTTTTGCTTAGAACAAGGGTTCCCTCCAGTTTGAGGACAAGTGGGATCTTATGCGCCCCATTGTCCTTAAGTTGCTTCGCCAAGAGTCCGTAACCAAGCAGCAGTGGTTTGATCTTTTCTCGTAAGGCCCCAATGAATTCAGATCTTTTTATATCCTACACAATAACTACAGTCTGAATGGTCAATCTGTCTTCCTATTCTCCTCCATTCTCCCAGAGATGTTCATGCAGTTTGTCTATGGGATGACAAAGGACCAGCAAAGATCCACCAGGCCCTCAAGGAGGACATCTTAGATTTTATTAAACAAGCTCAAGCGGTAAGAAAGATTCAGGATTAAACAACCTGTTGATGTTCTTCAGCAGAATAATGTCTCATTCTCGATCGTTCGTGTTTAGCGAGTGCTCAGTCACCAAGATGACACGGCGCTCCTCAAGGCTTACATTGTGGAGTGGAGGAAGTTCTTCACGCAGTGTGACATTCTGCCCAAGCCGTTCTGCCAGCTGGAGATCACCCTGATGGGCAAACAGGGCACCAACAAGAAGTCCAATGTGGAGGACAGCATTGTTAGGAAGGTGAGCGGGATAAAAGCAGGATTTTTAGGTTGATTTCCTAGAATGGGATTCATTTGTTTGCTCTGCTTTTTATGTTCTCGCAGCTGATGCTGGACACTTGGAATGAATCTATATTCTCCAACATCAAGAATAGATTGCAGGATAGTGCGATGAAGTTGGTCCATGCTGAACGGCTGGGAGAAGCGTTCGACTCGCAGCTGGTCATCGGGGTCAGAGAGTCGTATGGTGAGGTTCACTCCAGGTTTTCTTTGGATTGCGTGAATATTTTTATTAATGAAAACTGAAAAGTCTCTTACAATCTCTTTCTCAGTGAACCTGTGCTCCAATCCTGATGATAAACTGCAGATCTACAGGGATAACTTTGAAAAAGCCTACCTAGACTCCACTGAGAGGTTCTACAGGACCCAGGCGCCGTCCTACCTGCAGCAGAATGGAGTACAAAACTATATGAAATATGTACGGCCTGCCAGACATCAGATTTTAGACTACATGATCTTCAGCCAATCAGATTGCATAGCCGAGAGGCTTGTGTTTGCAGTCATATATTCTCATGTCTCTGTTTACAGGCAGACGCTAAATTAAGAGAAGAGGAAAAACGTGCACTACGATATTTAGAGACGAGACGTGAATGTAACTCTGTACAAGCAGTGAGTATATGATTGGCTTTTAAATAATAATAATACATCATTTGTAGAAATGAGGCAGTGACAAAGATCGAATTGAACAATTTTGCATAAAATTGGGCATCAGCCATTAAAATATTTAAAATGTATGTAAAAATATTAAAAGTATTATTATTTTTAAGTTGTTCAATATTTAATTAAATAAATAAAATAATATAACCAGGAATGTGAGACTGAAATTGTGCATTGTTTTTTCCTCAGCTTATGGAATGTTGTGTGAATGCACTGGTAACGTCATTTAAAGAAACTATCTTGGCTGAATGTCCTGGCATGATCAAACGAAATGAGACTGACAGTGAGTATGAGACTATTTAGAAATGTTTAATTAGATATATTTAAAATTACCATTTTAGGTTTTATTGTACACTACCTTTCCGAATTTTGTCTTTAGGATTTTGTTTTAAGAAAGCACTTATGCTCAACAAGGCTGCATTGATTTGATCAAAATACAGTAAAAACACTAATATTGTGAAGTTATTACAGATTTAATTAGCTGTTTTGTATTTGAATATATTTTTAAATGTATTTTATTCCTGTGATGGCAAAGCTAATTTTTCAGCATCATTACTCCAGTCTTCAGTGTCACATGATCCTTCAGAAATCTTTCTAATATGCTGATTTACTGCTCAAGAGTAATTTGAAAATGTTTGTGCTGTTTAATATTTTTGTGGAAACTATGACTCTTTTTTCAGGATTTTTTGATGAATAGAAAGTTCACAAGAACAGCATTTTTTTTATGCAAACTTCAGGTGAAACAGAAGATGGACTTTGCATACATACATTGCATACTGTGTAGTTGTATAATATCTATAAACATGAGCTTTTAGTTTTAAACCTCTGAACTCTTCTTCCACAGAGCTGTACCTCATGTTCTCTCTCATGGATAAAGTGCCCAATGGGATTGAACCCATGCTGAAAGACCTGGAGGAGCACATCATCAGTGCTGGACTGGCAGACATGGTGGCCACTGCCGAGACCATCACAACTGTGAGCAAAACATTTGCAAAATTATTATATTCTTAGTGAGCTTTATGAATTTTAGAGCATTAGCTGGCTGTTATTCACAGTATAAATAATGGATAATTGGTTAATGTTGATAAGATGAATATGTAATTAATTGTCACAGTTTTACTTGATTTATTCCAAAACCCTGTTGAGGTTTGAACCTTGACCTTTGTGTTAGGATAGATCCTCAAATATTAGGCAACCACAGTGTCGAACAGGTGTTGATGTTTGTGTTTGTTTCTTCTCAGGACTCGGAGAAGTATGTGGAGCAGCTCCTGACTCTCTTCAATCGATTTAGTAAATTAGTGAAGGAAGCGTTCCAGGATGATCCTCGGTTCCTTACAGCCAGAGACAAAGTGAGCATGCCGCCCTGTCCATATTCATTCTGTTCTCAGTAAGTAGCCTGCATGACTAGATCACACCGCAGATGGTTACCAGAGATCTGTGACACAGGAATACAATGGAAGGTTATATAACAATAACTCCACTTGAAATGCTGTTGATTTTACTGAAAAATTTATTGAGGTGATTATTATTTTGAATGAATGAAGTTTTGATATCTCACTTACCTTTTTAATGGTGTTTAACATTTCCCCACAGGCATACAAAGCAGTTGTGAATGATGCCACAATATTTAAGTTGGAGCTGCCAATGAAACAGAAGGGGTGAGTAACGGCTGCCTTCTGGGCTTCTGTTAACAGTCCATTTAAGTGAGATGCACAAAATAACCTTCATTTAACTAATAGACACGTTTACAGGCAACTCAGAAGCTGAAGTCATAGTCTATAGTGGAGAGGTTTACTTTACAAAAATCTATGACTTTACAAATAGGTGTATTTTTATGTATAATACATATAAATATTTATTTAAAATGTATATCTTCTATAAAAATATAATAAAACTAATAAAAATATAAAATTTCTGTAATTTAATGCCAAGGAAATATAACAAAGTATATTGTTGTAAATTTATATAAAAAAAATTAAGAATGGAAAAAAATAATAAAAAACTTTAGATTTACAATATAAACTGTGGACAAACGTCTTCACAGTTAAAAAGGGCCCATATGTAAGTGAGTGTTATTTTAGTATTATTAAGATACTATTAGTTTTTATTAGTATGTTGAATTGGTTTTATTTTTATATTTTGTTTTCACCTTAATTTTAGTTAAAGTTTTAGTTTGTGTGTGTGTTTATCATTTTTTGCAGTTTTTTTTTTGTTTGTATGGTTTGTCATGTCTATATGGTTTTCATTATTCGTTTCATCTTATTTCAGTTCATTTATTTTTTTTAAAGTTTTAGTTATTTTAGTGCATCACAATACACTAAATGAAAATGAGAAAAGTTGCTGTGGCAACTAGATAAAATCAAATAAATTTTTCATATTTTATTTTAGTTAAAGTTTATTTTATTTCAAGTCACAAAAATTGTTTTATGGTTTTAGTATTAAAGGTGCTATAGAATGGAAAACTGTCTTTACCATGGCATAGTTGAATAATAAGAGTTCTGTACATGGAAATGACATACAGTGAGCCTCAAACACCATTGTTTTCTCCTTCTTATGTAAATCTCGTGAATAAAAAAGACCACTGAAAAATAGGCGAATCAGAACATAACACCGACTGTGACATTACAGTTGGGATCACTAATAGTTACGCCCCCAACATTTGCATATACCTGCCCATGTTCTATGCCAACAGCGAAAATGGCAGATCATGGAAATAAATGTTATGTTTCAGGCTGTGCAGGGGGTGTGAAGTGCAGGGATGGGTTGGTGTCTGTATTCAGAAAGACACGGAAAGCAAATAACGTGTTCTAATAAAATAATGTGAGCCACTAAAGGGACATGGTTAGCTCCTTGCTAGCTGTAGCCTGTTACAGTACATAAGATTTCACTTACCACATAAACAGAGTAAGGAGAGATGAGGATGATGACGAATGATTTACAGATCCTGAGCACCACTGACAAGCATCTGATCTTGTAAAATGTGTGGTAAGTACTGCCCTCCATAGTATAAACAGAGTACGTGCGATCGCGAATCTCAAAAATTAAACTAAAAAGCGATCGTGCATTTGAAAGCAGTTTCAATGCCCCGCATATTAATAGCGGCTCCCTGATGCCCGCATTTTATTTACTGTATAATTACCCAACGATATAACTGTGCGAGAAAGTATTGAAATATATATTTTCCCTGTGTTTCCTTCCTGTGAGCTACTGAAATGAGCAGCACTGTGAAACAGCCAATCAGAGCACAGCTCAACATTGAGCCGCACTGTGAAACAGCCAATCAGAGCAGAGCTCAACATTATTATTCATCATGACCCTTCCAAATAAGCCAATAACAGACCGTTTCATTATGGGGAGAAATCCTAGGGTTGTAAATGGACATGTAAAACTGTTTCTGGAGAATTTTTGCACTTACTTAAGCCACATACCTTCTATGTAGATATCAGAGAACAATTTAAAATATTGTATCAGTGCATTCTATGGCACCTTTAAATATAATAATCCTGCAAGTGAGCTTTAGCGATCCATATTTCAGTATTGTATCAACTTGTATCAGTCGTGTTTGATGTTTCTAAATGCAGAGTGGGCCTAAAAACACAACCAGAGTCAAAGTGTCCGGAGCTGCTCGCAAACTATTGTGACATGCTGCTAAGAAAAACGCCACTCAGCAAAAAGCTGACCTCAGAGGAGATTGAGCTCAAACTGAAGGAAGTGGTGAGAGGCTGTTGTAAAAGTCACATGTTGTTTACTCAATGATTTTGTTGTTATCCTTAAAAGTGTTTTGAAATGTAAATACTGTTTTTTCCTGTAGCTACTTGTGCTAAAATACGTCCAGAATAAGGATGTGTTCATGAGGTACCACAAAGCCCATCTGACCAGACGTCTGATCCTGGACATCTCAGCGGACAGTGAGATCGAGGAGAACATGGTTGAGTGGCTCAGGGTAAGAATAAAGACAAATAAGAGTGAATGAAATTTGTATTTGTGTGTTTTATACTCTAATGGTTCACTGTTTGGCATGTTTCAGGAAGTTGGGATGCCTGCTGACTATGTGAACAAGCTAGCTAGAATGTTCCAGGACATCAAAGTGTCCGAAGATCTTAACCAGGTTTTCAAGGAAGTGCACAAACACAACAAGCTGGCTTTACCAGGTGACATACAAGCCCATTTTTCTCTCTGTATATGCATTTACACTACCTTTGAATTATTCAGAAAGGATGCATTAAATATATCAAAAGCAGTCTCCCCTTCTGTTACCCAGCGGACTCTGTGAACATAAAGATCTTGAATGCTGGAGCGTGGTCACGCAGCTCAGAGAAAGTGTTTGTGTCTCTGCCCACCGAGCTGGAAGACCTCATTCCAGAGGTGGAGGACTTCTACAAGAAGAACCACAGCGGCCGCAAACTCCACTGGCACCACCTCATGTCCAATGGCATTGTGGGTTTATTTTATGCACTAAGTTTAGTGCTTAGTAGTGATTTGTAGTAACTGTAAATTGCAACTTGTAGCTAATCAGTCTGTGTGCTCTCTGATAGATCACTTTTAAGAATGAAGTAGGGCAGTACGACCTGGAGGTCACGACCTTTCAGCTGGCTGTACTTTTTGCCTGGAACCAAAGACCACGAGAGAAGATCAGCTTTGAGAATCTGAAACTTGCCACTGAGCTGCCTGATGCTGAACTGAGACGAACTCTCTGGGTAAGAACATGACTGGAGTGTCAAAACTGAAGGCCCATATGCCGCATTTTATTCCATTAGATATTTACCATATTTCTGCTGTACTTATGATGAAGGTTCTTGTTTTTTTTAACTTTAAACAGAAATTGGAAGCATTGATATATTAAATTAATTCACCACAGTTCATTTTGTGATTCCAGAAGTTCCAAGAACTGTGCGTTCTTACTAAAAACAATAGTTATCTTGATTTTTTGCGTTTTATTTAGATTATATTTTTAATATTAATAGCACTTACAATAATTTATTCATTTAAACACTTTCAAGTCATCATGCGAGCCCCTAGGAAGTTTCCTGAAGCCCACTGGTTTAACATGATAGGCAGATACTGATAAGCCGATAATTATATTTATGTTATGATTGAGAACTGATAAATGATCAATATAAAAACTGTTTACTGTTTAGTGAATAGATGAAAAAATAAAACACTAAGAACTAAAATTAATCACAATGCTACATGTGAATTTAGATATCAAAACATTATAATGTGTTGTATGAAAAATGGATATTCTTTTCTTTTTTTTTCATTACATTTTAGTGTTATTAAATGATTAGTGTTTTCAAAGATCAATTAGAAATATCTAAAATGGACTGATTATGATCAATTAAAATATCTTTGTTTATAGATGTTCAGTGCCATCATCTACTTTACATTTTCCCTCTCTTTTTTTACAGTCTCTCGTTGCCTTCCCAAAGCTCAAACGCCAAGTGATGTTATATGAACCTCATGTGAGCTCTCCCAAAGACTTCACAGACAGTACATTGTTTTTCGTTAACCAGGAATTCTCCTTGATGTAAGAACATGTCCGGTCCTGCTGGCTCTTTAGAACTGGTCTCTTTAATTGGAAATAATAATAATAATAATAATAATTTTGTTTCTCCTCAGAAAAAACGGTAAGGTTCAAAAGAGGGGGAAAATAAACCTAATTGGCCGATTGCAGCTGACGACGGAGCGAATGAGAGAAGAGGAGAACGAAGGCATCGTCCAGCTTAGAATATTAAGAACACAGGTACTAAACCTCAAAAAGCATTACTAGTCCTCTTTGTTCATGAACACTAGTCACTAAAGCCCAAAGTATACTTCAGTTTAATGTGTGGCCTTTCAAAGTTTACTCCATTTGATAGTATGTGTGTAAACAGAAGTACTCGACAAGCTAGAAAGTTTCCTTGTCCAGCGTCTGCGCTAAATCTACAGAAGTTATGCCGATAAAATGTCTTTGTACTCGTTTAAACTAGAGTTGCGTGTAACTCCATCACACAAGCGCTCATCAACATGGGCGTCTGTTCCAGTCGTTTGTTGTTATTTTTCCATCTCCTTGAAACAACTGTCCTGGCCAGTGTTGCCACCTTGTGGACAAACTAATTAGTGCAATACATTTAAGAAGTACATGGTTAGAAAAATTGGACTGTGCGTTCAGAGTACACAATTACTACCCTGTTGATGAAATTTGCATTGTGCACTGTTTGCATAAAAACCAAAGTAAAAATTTTTGTAATTGACGGTAAAAGACTGTAAATATGATGCTCTAAAAACCTGTTAAATAGTTAACAATAAATTCCCTTACTTTATATTGTGAAAAACTGTAATAGATCTAACAGGATAATTAAAGGGATTGTTCACCCAATTATGAAAGTTATTTAATGAATTACTAACCCTCATGTCATTCCAAACCCATAAGACATTCAATCATCTTTGGAACACAAATTAAGATATTTTTGATGAAATCCGAGAGCTTTCTGACCCTTCATAGACAGCAACGCAACTAACATGTTCTAGGTCCAGAAAGGTAGTAAGGTCATTTTTTAAATAGTCCATGTGACATCAGTGGTTCAACCATAACTTTATGAAGCTATGAGAATACTTCTTGTGCGCAAAGAAAACAACGTTTTCTTCTCTTCCGTGTCAGTCATCGACGCATCCGGGTTTGACGTCAGAACGCGACTCCTGTGTCAGCAGCATCACACGCATGCGTCGTGGTTCTCTCATGCAGAGAAAACTGACACAGTCTTTGCCCACAAGAAGTATTCTCGTAGCTTCATAAAATTACGGTTGAACCACTGATGACTATTTTAACAATGTCCTTATTATCTTTCTGGGTGTAAAAAGTACTGTAATAAGTAATTTTACAGTAAAATACTGTTTGTTTTTTACAGTGGACTTAATGTGTTTGTTTCTTTGACTGAAACATTTCAGGAGGCCATCATTCAGATAATGAAGATGCGTAAGAAGATCACAAACGCTCAGCTGCAGACCGAGCTGGTGGAGATCCTGAAGAACATGTTCCTCCCTCAGAAGAAAATGATCAAGGAACAGATCGAGTGGCTCATTGAGCACAAGTACATCAAGAGAGACGAGACGGACCTTAACACCTTCATCTACATGGCGTAACACGGAAACGACTCCGGAGATGATCCGTGACCGTTCTGGAGGACGGCGTACCTGTCGAGGATCAGCAGCGGGGGAGGGATGGTGATGTCTCGAAGATACTGCTTAGGCTGCTGGTCTGGTGGCGTAGTCATGAGCTTGTTTTAACGACAGACAGTCACACATCAGATTAAAAAAAGTGTATTTAAAAAAAAAAATCCCTGCCTTACCTTACAGCGAAGACACATGGGATGAGGATAGGAGATACAAAATAGGAAAAAAGACAAAAAGGATTCTATTTTTGCCATTTGTAGTCAGTATGCATGGTGGGCGGTTTGCCTTTTGTATGTGTACATCTCCAGCAGCATGCGGTCAGTGGGAATGTCACATTCATCCCAGGACTTGTTTGTGTGTGCCGTGTTACGAGTGTTTTTTCCCCTCCCACATCCTCCGTCTGGACCTCGCCACGTCCCATCCTCAGCGTGCAACCCGTGGCGAGAGCCGTCCCACCGTCACGAACACCTGGCCTTGCATGACGACACCAGAGTCACAGAGGAGCACGGGCCGGGATGGAGGACTAGCATTAGCACTTTTCACACTCTCTGCCACAATATGTCAGCATGGCTTTATTTGGGTTGTTTTTCACGACTTTTTTTCATTTTGACTTTTTTCTTCGTCAAAATATCGCAAATGAAAGATTTGTTTGGCTGATAGCAGTTTAGGCAACACATTACTCTTTAAAAAGCTAGGAAAAGAGATCCTGGCATTCAGATGTCACAAAGGGTCAAGGTCTGTGGAGAAAATCTATCAGTTTGCAATGTTTTTTTTCTTTCTCCGGTGTACATGCATTATCGTTACATACCAAGTCAGAAGGTCAGTGTAACATAGTTGCAGTTTCTTTTTTGGGTTTACTACACTTTTCCGTTATCTGTCTCAGATAGCGACTGAGATGCCAACTGATTAGCTTGTGATTAGATGGCCCCACTAAGGTCCTGTAACATGTAGCCTACTCATCGAACCTGTTGAATTTTAGCCACAACTCCTGATTTATTGTCATCGCCCCATCAGGGCTGAGCATAAACAAGCGGTAAAGCACAGTTACAGGAGTCTGAGTAAAGCAAGCACTGCTCCAGCCGCAGGTAAAATAGGGCAGAGTTATTTTAAAAGTAGGTTGTGCTAACTTTAATTAGCGCCTCGCGTTTCTTTTTAATCACACATTGCCAAAGCGAAGCACAAGAGTGCTGATCTCAAAATCAAATAATGTAGGATCTATTACAGTTATTGTTTTCCCTCTATTTCCGAGGTCACCTTCATAACCACATTTAGTGGAAAACAGGAAGTCTGGGCTTTTTGTTTGACTCATTATTACCCTATTATGACCGAGTATCCATGAACAAAAGCTTGTGCAATTACTGATCAGCTGTTTATTATAATCAAATGGACTGTTAGCATTTAAATACGTGCAAAAAAGTATTAACTCTTATTTTTCAAGCAGATTTCATATAGTGATAGTCTGGTCAGTCTAAGATGTAGTTTTTTCAGTGGGTTTGGAGTGACGGTTAAATCAAACACCAATGTATTTACTATATCAGCCTGCCAGTGTGTCCTCAATAAAAAAAAAAAAACAACAACAAAAATATCATTTTTGCTGGCTGATGACGTCTAGATTTGATTGTACGTTCATATCCAAACCCAAAACACTCAATCTAATGAGGAGAACATGACGACGTCCCAATGAAATCCTCACTGATATTTCTGTAACATTGCTGCAGTTCAACTGTCCATCTCCACTATGGCATTTTCTGTCAATTCTGTTTGTTTTTGTCTGTATTTAATGCAACGCAGTCACTCATTTGTATCCCCAGTGTTTGATTTCACATGGTAACTGAAATAGTGAAAAGGTTCCCTTCGATTGTACTGAAAAGCCATTCTTTATAAGATCCGGATGTACAACAGTGTTTGAGAACATTGTGTTATTTGATTGTCCACGTTATTTATTGATAACTTAAGCCTGTTTGAGAGGACGAGTGTGTGTGTGCATGCGTTTACGCTTAGGAGCCTTTTACAACAGGGTGCTGTCATATCCTGTTACGTTTATGCATTTACATTTTTGGAATTTAAAATCGATGTTTCTGCTAACTGTATGTTTTCCTCTATCAATTTCTCTAGGTAAATACATATAATTTTAATAGGACAAGCACTATGATTTTCATATTTATCATTCACTGTTGGAGTTTGTTGTGTGCTTGTTATTCTAAAGCCAATTTGAATGACATCAAATGAAATGCAGTCCCAAAATCTGAAATTTCAGTTCATTGTGGAGGATGATGAAACTGAATAAAAATGGTGTGAATGACCTTACAAGGGAATGCTACATGAAATTATGAATTATACTTTACTGTTTGCAAATTTATACATTTTCTCTGATACACATCCAGTAATAAAGTCTGTGCACATCATTCAGTGGTATAATGCAATAAGTGAGCGTGAAACAACATTTTGAAATCTGTTGATGGAATTTTCTCTAATAAAGTTGCGTACACATAAACACTCACTATTAAGTTGATTATATTGCACTGAAATAGTCCCATGTGTGAGATGGGGAGTGACACAACAGTATTTTCATCATTCTAATACTGTACTAATAATGTGCACTTACTGTCATTTTTATCACTCCACTATATCACATACCAGGAGGAGAGGTGTTTGTGTCTTATTTATCACTCTTGTCTTGTAGAGTGTCTTCTGTCATCGTCACAGTCGAAGAGTTTCGTTCATTATAAATGATCTAAACACTGACTAAAATGTAAGGGTTTGGGTTTATTCTCAAAAGAATATGTCACTTTATAATACACTTACATATACAGATATGTTCTGGTGATGGTTCTATAGTGACTTGGGCAGTTATCAGTATTAATTTGAATGACACATGAGGACAGTTCTGTTATTATACCCCACATACACTTTCTGGTAAATGGTTCAAGTAGAAAACTGAACACACAAGTTCCCTGTCGTGTGACACACTGCTGTTACAAGTCAAATGTAAATCTTGTTCTGAGAAGGTGTGTATGCTCTGACTATGACTGTCTGTTTTTAAGATTTCTTGCCTGGAGCTTTAAAAGCTTCAAGAATATTTGAGAATGAATAAGTTGTCTGCCATTGTACAGTGAAGATCTGGAATGGATGCTATTCTTGCAGTGTGAGTCGAAACCATTTTCTGTTTTGTTTTTTTGTTGCATAATTTATTTACTGGCGAAATAAAAACTATTTGAATGATGCTGATGTGCGTTTTTATTGATCTCCTGTTCGCACAACAAACCCTGAACAAATAATAGGCAATCCCATAAACCTGTGCAATAAAATGAAGGGTTTATTTCTGATTTATAAGTTTTAGTTGCTTAGTGAGTCTGATTAGGTCATAAACAAATAAAGATATAGCTTATGTATTAAAAACATAAAATAAGAAGAAATAGTATGTTTAGAAACAACAACAAGACTGAAATGAGTTGATTGTTTTAAACTGAAGTAAACGAATGATCTTTGAATCTTAACCAACATATTTATTGTTTGGCAAGAACATATATTAAGATAAAGTATTATAATATGTGTAAAACATCTGTTAATGCTAAAAAGGCTATAATTTTATCCTTTCTTACATTAGAAAATAGCAATATACAATGAAAAAAGCAAGCATGCCTGATATGGTTTTAAGTCAGCAAAGAATGATTAACAAAACAAGGGAAGTATGTAAATCTCTGCTCTACGTTTGGACCAATAGCAAGTAATTAATTTGCATGTAGTGCAACGCTGGCTTTAATGTAGAATTTCTGCAAATTTCGTATTTCCTTGAACTTCATACTATGGGAGGCAACATTATATCATAAAGTACTCATGATATGCTGTTAAAAAGGTTCATAAATAACACTCACCATAGATGTAACACATAGCGCAAGAGAGACCTATATATTGAGGCAGTCTCAACACTTACAAATGCCCGGATGAACCTCGGTGGTCCGGGGTGCAGGCTTCAAACCTGTAGCTGCCTAGCGGCAGAGTGGTTCAATTCCACCTTTCGGGCGCATGAGAAATGAGCTGATGAGGAGATATTAATAACCTTTTAAACAAATTAGTGTTGAAATCTGAACTATTTTAGACCCCCACGAGAACATTACTACTGTTAAACCCCCGGAAGCTCAGCCGTGCAAACAACCAATCAGCGCAGTAAACACTCCACTGAACCAATCGCAGTGCTCGCGCTGGTGTCTGTCACAGGAAATGACGTGAGGTGCCCTTGGTTAGCGTTACAGCGTGTGCTGGTGCTGACTGAGAAGCTAGCAGCAGGCTAACACTGATCATGTAAAATTAAATTAAAGCTCCTCTGTTCGCGTCGTTCCCCGGTAAGAATGCTGATCTGTATACAAGCCCTTTTCTTATCGTTATTAGCTTTGCATTTTTATATTATAAAGTGTATATTTGAATTTTTTGCTGTAGCTTATCAGCTAGTTTACAGTTGTACTCTACTATATGTCTATATATAGTGTTTGTATGTTATATGTGTATATTATTTGTATATATTACTATTCTATATTACTATAAATGTATTGCTATGTATATTAGTAAGTATTAGTACTATAATTATTATATTTTTGTGTACTCTGTAAGGTTTTGTCCAATAAAATGCCTCTACACAAGTATCCACCAAAAATCTGGGAAGCCCTGAAGCTGCAGAAGGGCATCTACACCCGTTTACCCCAGCACTACCTGCGCTCTCTGCAGGACACCACCCCTCCTTCACCTGTGCACTGGAAACCTCTGGGGGTCAAATACAGACTCAGTCCTAAATCTGGACACAGAGAGCAAGTGCAGGATGTGCCTGTCCCCGTCTATCATCCTCCAGAAGCACAGAGCGGACTCTGGGGGGGAGAAGGCTGGATATCTGGCTTTAGATATGCTAAAGATGACAAGGTAAGACCGAAGAGACAACTACAGATTTGGGTTCTTTTATGTGAATAGTGGATAAATGAGAATGTTTCTTGAAGATGACTTGTTGTATAGAATGTAATATGTACTTGTCACACCAGCTTTCTACAAGACTGCGCAAAACCTGGAAGCCGCAGCTGTTTAACAGAGAGCTGTACAGTGAGATCCTCGACCAAAAGTTCACTGTAACCGTCACAGCTCGCACACTGGACCTTATTGATGCTGCTTTTGGCTTCGACTTCTACATTCTTAAGGTGAGAAGTCCTCAAAAGTCTGTATGCTTGATCATTTTAGAAAAAATAAAATAAATTTATTTAATATGTATTTGTATAGTAATGATAACAATTTAATTAAAACCTTTATGTATAACGCATTAAAGTAGTTTTAATGCATTAATTATTCCTTGTAATGTACCTTATAATGCATTGTACAATGTCATGCATAATTGTGACCACAGTTAATACATTATAACACTTATCAATTCATTGTGACACTGTGCATTTTAAATGTGGTTATAATTATTACAATGCATATTATGAATAATTATAATGCATTATAGCCTTTAATAACCCTTTATAATGCATTATACATAAAGGCTTTAAGTAAAGTGTTGCCAGTAATATTTATTGAATGAAATGTTTTATATTTATTATTATATTAAAAATATGAAGGCCTTAAAAGTCTGTGACGTTTAATGTTTTATCATTTTACAAAAATTTAATAATTTTACATAATATACATTTATATAGTAATATTTATTGTATAAAAATGTTTTATTTATTATTGTATATGTATTATTATTTTAATAAATAATGAAGTCCTCACAATCTGTAGCGTTTTAGCATTTTACAAAAATTAAAATAATTTTACATAATAATTTTTTTACAGTAATATAAAAATATTGTATAAAATGTGTTATTGTATATTTATTATTATATATTTTTTTAAACTTGAGACTTCAAAAGTCTATGGTTTTTAGTGTGCTTTTTTATTTTATATAGATTACAATAATTTTATATAATAATATGTGTTTATGGAATATATTGTATAAAATTGTTTCATTTATTATTGTATATAATTAATATTATTATATAAAAAAATCAAGTATTCTTGTTTGTGGCATTTAGCATGTTTTATTATTTTACAAAATTATGGTAGTTTTATGTAGTTTTTTAATATATTAATGTATAATTGTATAAAATGATTTCAGTTATTGCAAATCTTCACATATCTGCGGCGTTTAATATTTATTGTTTTGGATTAATTTAAGTTGTTTCTTATAATAATGTTTATATAGTAATATATTACATAACATTTTATTTATTATTGTATATTCATTATTAAATTACATTGTGTAAAATGTCATTTTCTAAATATAGAATATAACAGACTTGTGTATGGATTAACTGGTTCTCGCTATGAATATAGCCATAGATGCTGGAATGACGTTAAGAAGAAAACAAACAAACTAACAGAATATATATAAATTGTTTGTGAAACCATTCTTGTGTAAAGGGTCATTTGGTTCAGTGTACTGTAATAATTTACATAACAATCCATTTTTTAAAATCATTTATACTAGAAAATCTTACAAATGTGGTCGATATCTTGTATTTCTTTTAAATCAGACACCGAAGCAAGATTTGAACTCCAAGTTTGGAATGGATCTAAAACGTGCGATGCTTTTACGTCTGGCACGGAAAGACACAGATCTGTACCCTCATGATCCGTCTCGCAGGGAGAAAATCTACAACCTCTACAAGGTGAGATGAGTTGATTATCTTTGTATATTTGCAGTCATATGGTGTTGATAATCATCCTGTGTGTTTTCTTCACTTGCCTTCCTCTCATTTCTTACAAGCAGCAGTTTGAGCTCCCAGAGGAGGAGGTTGAATGGGTGGGCTTGAGTCTAGAGGAAGCAGTAGAGAAACAGAGGCTGCTGGAAAAGAAGGTAATGAAATGAACAGGAGTATAAAAGACAGTCACTGCATGTCAAGTCGCTATCATCAGATAAATATGACTCTTTTTCTTTCTCAGGATCCAGAGCCTCTTCACAAGAGTTTGGTGAAGAAGCTTGTGGAGGAGTTCACCATTAAGAAGCTCTCAGAGCCTCAGATTGTGGAGAAAAAATGATGACTTCTCTTCTTTGCCATCCTCCATGTCTGTCATACAGTCTGAAAAATAAACCATAATGCATTTATTTTGTATTAACATCACCAACAGCTTGCTGATATTCTGTAAATATATCATTTTTACTTAATAATAAATTGAATCTGAGAGGTATTTGCCAATCTGGCTGTGTTTGGAAACTGTAATGTTCTACTAATAATGGTTCTCATTGGTTATCTTTTTGGAAACCAAATCCTAACATTCTAGTAATGTTCTTTTTAGGTTCTTTTTAGGTATACGTAATTTATCTAATGTTTATTTATTTATAACCATCAGAACTTTCCCAGAAGGTTCTGTGAACCAAAAATTGTTTGCTGGATGCAGCAAAAAATAAAGAATTTACAAGTTGACATGTTTACATTTCAAATCACATTTTGTTTAGTAAATCGTATAGAGTGTATTGCACATTATAGGACAGCTAGTTCCGGTCAACTGAATTGTATCACTCTGCTTGCACGTTCATGAAAGTCTGATTATTGGTGAACATTTTTCAGTGACTCTTTATCCAAGCTATATATTTACACCAGTAGGGGGCGACACGTGACCGTTTTTCTGAATGATTCATTGAAACGTTCACTCAAACGACTTGTTCAAAGACGGGAACGAAATGTCGCTGTGTGTTGCTCAAAGACTCAACGGTTGATTTTAACTTCGACTGTTGTCAGTAAAAGAACAAAACAGACACAAGTAAGTGGCAATACTGGCTCTAGAATGTCAGTTACTCATTAACTTAAAGTTTTTAAAAGCTGTTGTATAAAAGTAATATCACATTTTGATCAGGAAAAAAAAAATATTGCTTGTTAAAGGAACACTCCACTTTTTTTTGGAAATAGGCTCGTTTTACACCTCCCCTAGAGTTAAACAGTTGAGTTTTACCGTTTTTGAATCCATTCAGCCGATCTCCGGGTCTGGCGGTAGCACTTTTAGCGTAGCTTAGCATAGATCATTGAATCTGATTAGATTCTAGGGGAGTTGTAAAATGAGCCTATTTCCAAAAAAAGTGTAGTGTTCCTTTAAGCAGTAGCTACGATAGTATTACACTCTGAAAACAGTGCTTGACATTTGTCAAAAAATCATTTTAATCATAAATTTACATTACAAAATTTTCATAGCAATTAGTTATTTTGAGAGTATAAATGTATGTTGTCTAAAAACCTTCCTTTTGGCGCCATGTGTTTTATACACTTCGATTGCCCAATACTGGACTTTATAGGCTTTACGACATAGTTTCCGTAGAGCATGTCAGTGTTAAACCTGGTTAGTCAGAAGTTGCAACACACACAGAGAGAGAGAGCAGGCGAGCACATTGTTGTTCACATTAATAGTTGTTAAAGGTCATCTCGAGTCATGTGGACCGAGGTGTGAAATCACTTCTCACACACAAACATCTTTTGTTTTAAAGTCAGTGTTAGGTCATAATGAAAGCTTGAATAAAACTCAAAGCATCAGTTTATGCATCGTCTCTTAAAGTTTGATGAAAGACTGTGGGAGTTGATTGTGACCTGTTGAATGTGTAGCTATTGCTCTGAACTCTATATATAGTATCAGAGAAGTGCAACAAAGCACAACAATAGCTGTAGTGAATGAGGAAGTGACTAAACTTCTTTTTTTCCTGATTCCCTCGGCTCGTAGCTTTTAAATATAAGAACGTGTATGGCATGAAATCAAGGGTTTGGAAGGTTTGAATTCCTTTCAGACTGATGGAAATGTATTTATGGATTAAACTCATGTCGATTGAGGCATTTACATGAAGGCTTTTCAATCCAATTACTAACTGATTATTTGGATGCAAATAAATGTAGCTAATGTTAATGCGGTGAGGTGGATTTGGTTGGACTTTGGCCTTAATGCCGCCTACTCTCGAGAATGGAAGAAATTATGATTTAGCCAGTGACTAATAAAGCAAGAACACAAAGGGACTGCAAAACAGAGTCATTTTCCAGAACACACGATTTTAATATTGACAGCAACAACACACTAAGAAGCACAATGTGACATTATTTGATAGCAACTAAAGGACTTTTACACAGGACAATACAAATCACAGCAGTACTACAGACATTAAATGTGTATAAATGAACAAAATGCTTTCCAATGGTTATGCTGGTAATCCAGCTTCCTTCAACATTGATGTGACAGACAAAATCACTAAAATCTTTTTGCCACTGACTTATTGACTACATTCATTTCAGTTTCCTATGCAAGCTCACATCATGACATAACCAGGTATGACATGTCAAATTTCCAGGGATAAGTAATGTGACTATTCTCATTGAAAAATGAAATCCTGTACAAAGCAGCCAATCAGAACATATTTGATGTATAATACACAACTTAAGACCAATTTTAGAATCTTAGACCAATTAAACTTCTTTCTGGACGGGGCTTCAAATCCAAATCCCCTCTGACACATTAAAATGTGGTAATTAATGTATAGAAATTACATAAAACATATTACCAAAGCCAAAAAAGGTCAAATGAAACATTTCCCTTTCTTTGTGCTTTCAGTTAGACTTTGGTTAGCAAGCTAAGAAGCCATTCACACAGAAGATTTCTTTGTGTTTAAAAACACGAGAGACAGGCAGTGGAATGGAAAAGAAAAAAAACGCAAGGTCTAGAGAAGTTCAGAAGCTGAACTTTTTAACTTGAGCGTCATGCTTTTAGAACATTTTGTCATGCACAATACGCATAAGTGCAATGGTCAAACATCCGTCTTGTGCATGTTTACATAGAAAAACAATGGAAAAGCAGTGCAGTGAAGTGGAAAAACATGTTCTGTGTGAACAGCCCCTTATAGCATAGCATAGTGCTAACTAGTTAATCGAATTTCACAATTTTTAAGAACTATTTTTGATCAGGACTTACGAACGGCCACCAATGGGCAGAGGATTCAATGAAAGTTTTTGTTGTTGTGGAGATGACAGAAATGACTTTTACCATGTTGTCGTGTCACACCTGGCTTGATCATGGTGTGAGATTGGTATGAATTACATGAATTAATCCAGCTGCTACTTCAGAATTATGTTTAAATATGTCATTTTGTCCCCTTAATGCTGTTAACTGAAATTCCTCTGTGGATGGACTGTTCCGAAATGTTAAAAACAAATATCACGTTACATGTAACACTTAAATACAAAGTGAATTTGGGTCTGGGACCATCTACACGATACTAATAGGTTCTGCTCAGAAATCCAAACAATAAATTAGTGAATGACGGACATAACTGGCACATCACAAGCAACTGAGCAGCATCTGTTGCTCCCTTTTTACTAAAAAATGCAATAGCTACATGCTTCTCCCGCCTTTTGTTGGCACATGGTGTCTAGTCCATTACAAAACCAGTGGCTGAGCAGGTGATTTTCTTCATTAGGAAGTCAGATTTGGCAGTCAATAAAGTTTGACTTAGTCGGTGTCTTTTCCTAGTCCAAAAACGATTTTATAGTCAACAGTGACTGTATGTCCAAAGTCCCAATAAGAAAGACATGAGTCCACAGTGGCATTCAGTGGTCCAGGTCGTTCTCGCTCTTCACGGGGGGAAACATGAGACCTTCGATGTTCTCCAGATCTGCTGGATAGGCCTGATTCTCATTCACCATCTGACAGAAGTGCGCGTCGTTTATAGACGACATGTTCATCATAGGCTGACTGACGTTCAATTTCGTATCTGTGCCATCTAAACCAAAGTTGAGATCGCCATGAAAGAATAACTGATTAAGAAGCTGGTCTGAACCTTGCTGGGACTGGTCTGGTCTGAAGCTGGCAAGGCATTGGGAAATGCCTTGGAGGACGGTGTCCAAAGTTTCTGGGTCCAGGCTAACGCAACTGTCCTCTTGTTTAAAGTCTTCATCATAGTGAATGTTTTGCTCCATGACCTGGGATGGCATGTGGATGCCTCCGTCCATAACAGGGACTGCCATGGAAGCATTGGGAACGTTACAGTCGAGAGGGGCGTAGAATGTGTTGTCAAAATGCTGTGGCATGTTGAGTTCATTCTCAATGTCTTGATCTACAAGAGGAGGGAAATAAAAGACTGATGTAGTCAACAAAGTTTGAGAGAGTGATGTTAAGATATCTGTTTATTTTAGAAACATGCTTACTTTGAGGAACGCTGCATGGCTCGCTGAACTTCACATCAGACTTTATTTTCCTCTTGCGGTTGACTCCGTAAGGATCTGCAGATCAAAAGAGCAAATCAGATTAACCTTCCTTCCGTGTCACAGGGTGGCAGGAGCATGTGATGGCGCTGACTAAAATGGCACTGACTATAACAGAATCATTTGTGTTCTGTAGACAACAGAATACCTATTATGAAGTATTACAGTTTCCTCATGCATACTTTCAGTTTAAACTACTATAATGCTGCTATTTATAATGAAAACTGACACGGTGACACACCCTCTTTTTTGCAATATTTTAGAAACTAGAAAGAGAAGAGCTGATTCATTTCTGGGATGTCTGGGCGTCTTTGCTTAACCGTTCTATTGGTGTACTTTTGTATGCTATTACTTTTAAACACAACAAACCTGAAACACCATAACTGACATTTTTAGGACCATTACACCTTAAGAAAATTTTACTCAAGAAAAAAATGACTACCATTCTAAACTTATTTATTTACAAATAAATGCATACTGTTATTCAGAAAGGATGCACTAAATGGATCAAAAATTATGATAAAAACATTTACATTTCAATTTCAATTTTCTTTGTTTCTTTAAAAAATCCTGTAATAAATTATCACGTTTCCACACAAATATTAAGCACTGTTTTCAACATTAAAAATAAATGTTTTTTGAGCAGCAAATAAGCATACTGTAATATGATTTCTAAAGGATCATTTGACACTGAAGTAATGATGCTTAAAATTCAACTTTTCCATCATAGGAATAAATTACATCTTAAATTACATAAATATTATTTATGTAATAAATTATTTTTAGAGTTATTTCACAATATTACTGTTTTACTGTATTTTTGATCAAATAAATGCAGCCTTGGTGGGCATAAGATACTTCTTTCTGGTAGAATTTGTTATACTTCTTAAATTTGTTTATTTTAATAATTTAATATTTAAACAGTATAATCCTTTCATCTATCCATTCTCCAAACTGCTTATCCTCAGTAGGATCGTTACGGATGCTGGAGCCTATCCCAGCGTCTCTAACAGCGTAATATTTAATTAATTTAAGATTTACCAACATTTTTATCTTTTGATTTTGGGGTGAAATATACCCCAGATATTCACCTTATGTTATCTATTCATCTTGTTTTTATATGGCGTCTGATAACTCACCTGCATTGTCTGGGACGTAAGTGAACTTGACTGGCTCGCTGTCCATCCGGTCAGACATGCGGCGAAGACACACACTGACCTCCACCTCCTCAGTTATATTCTGCTCCCTAAAGGGTGGGGACTTGAAGACGATGGCGATTTGCCGGTGGACATCAGTCTGAGCAAACTCTGCCTTGGCCTCCCAGTCGTCCTTGCTGAAGATTATCTCAACGTCATCTATGGAGGTTTCCAGATATACAAATGAGTCCTTTAAGAACAACTGTATCGAAGAATTTAATATGACATATTTAAAGTCCACTTACCTTTCTGCACTTTGTCACAGAGCATGTAAATTTCAGTCTTTCCTGTGCAGGGGCCTCTGACAACATTAAGCCGATTGACTTTCAGCTCTGCCGTTGTGGTCGCCTCTAATCAGACAAACAGAAACAATCCAAACATCATCTCACAGAGTTTGCAAGCTTGAGTAGAGTATGTTTTTGGCCCAACATGCATCTTGCTCTTACTCTTGTCATAGATGGGGTTGGAAATCACAGGGGCGAGGGGGATTCGGTCTCCATCCTTTCGTTCCACCTCGCACTGGAAACACAGTCTCACCACGTTCATGTCCATGTCCTCAATGCTCTTAGAGTGGCCCGCTGGTGGAGAACAAGACAAAAACATTCAACAGATGCACATGCTCTACTACAGCGGGAGAGTATTATTAGGATTTTATGGAGGTTGCTCACAAAGTTTCAGAACACAGCCATTCAGTCTGCAATATTCAACAACTCACTGTTAAACGGATCAATGTTCTTATTCCTCCTCTTCTGCAGTGAGGCATCAAGTTCCTTCCTCCGCACACACTGGATGCCAAGATTTGCAAAGCTGGAAAACACCAACATACTCAGGCAGGAAATAACATTTTTACTCTCAGATCACGTTCTGCTGACCATGCTGCCGCTCAAAACATTGACGTTAACAGAAAGATACCTGTGTCGACGAGCACTGTGGGGATTGATGTGGATGACGCAGATGCCATCTGCACAGTCTTTCCCGACCAAGCAGTGTGGGTGTGGGCGGTACGGGATGTCCTTTGTCACAAGAGACACGGTGACCATCACTTTCTTGATGTTGTCAACGGGGCCTTGTATCTAAAACAGGTGAAAAGACAAAATACAGTTTTACTTTTGCTTTCATGCCAATTGAGTCTTTGTGGATGTGTTATTGGCACAAGGCTCTTGCATTGAAAATACCCATTTATGGACATTTCACAATGGCAAAACTGACTAGTGAATATGTTTGTTTGTGAGGTTTAAAGGTAATTCCCTCCGTCAGAGCCCACGCGTTGCACTCCTCGCAGTGGACTTTCATTTTTAACTGCAATTACAAGTTTAACTTGATTTCATATACAATAAACCACAAACCATAATGGGGAACCCCCAATGTTATGGGATAGTCGGTGCATTCCAGACACACCCACTGAATCAAATAAGGAGTGCACAATCAATTTCGAATTCATGTAAATGGAAAACGAGCAACGGAAATTAAATAAGTTTTACAAGGTCTTATTGATGATATCATTTTTAACCCTATATGGCCAACGGTTTTATACGCTTAATTTCTATGGTCTCTAAATCATCCACGTGATCAAAACTTTAAGGAAAAACAAATTGATTGATATAGTTTATGCTTATTTAACAAATAAAGTATAATATAAAGTATTTAGTATAAGTCTAAAAATGTCCAGTTGAAGTAAGAATGATTTTAGTACATTAAATACTGTTAGTAATATTTTAAGATAAACATTTACTGGACTGAAGAAAATTTGCTCGATTATCCATTATCATTTTTAGAAAAATCAGGTTAAAATGTGGGTATCAAACATGATACATCAGGCTTTTGAGGAGCATTTATTTGTTCATCAATCAATCATCATTGTGCATTGCATTTTATGTTTTGACCCCACAATAAAAGCTACAGAGCTTTGATCATAAACCTAAGCACTTAGTAGGAAACATTACTGAGATATATTTACACATTTTAAGTGTCTGTTGATTTATCAGCTATCAGAACATTAATATTAGCAGCTGCACCAAATTGCATATTTTTGCTCAGCTTGGGCCTCTGAATAAAACTGTTTTTGTCCTCTTCGCGTATGAGCTCCATATTCTCCTATATCATACTATATGAACCATAACAGCCTAATGTATCAAGTACAATACTCAACAATATATATATATATATATATATATATATATATATATATATATATATATATATATATATATATATATATTTTTTTTTTTTTTTTTTTTTTTTTTTTTTTTTCGTTTGTTTCAATAGACGTTCCATTTTAAAAAGGTAGATTCATATGTCAGGCTTTACACGGTTAACTTATTTAACTCCTAAAAAAATACAGTTGTTGACTCATTCATTAGCATCCATCCCAAACCTTCTTCCAATGACTCACTTCAATGGCAGGCAGAGTCTTGCTGGAGTCAGTGCTGGAGGCTCCGAGGATGCTGCCCGCGGATCGTCCCTCGCACTCATAGCGAAATCGCATGCCGCGCTCCTTCGGCTGCTCCACCACCACCAGCTCTGGCTTTTCCAGGAATTGCTCCAGATGTTCTGTTCCAGTCTGCCGAGAATGAAGACGCTGGGGTGCTAAAGATGACTGTCCACGTCGCTGAGATGCCACTTTGTGGCTTTGCATGGAATGCATCGGTGCCATACCATCAGTGTGCGCCGTTGGGGTCTGGTCAAAACTGTATGGGTTCTGAGAAAAGAGAGATGCGAGCTCAATATTAAAATATGAAGAAAATGAAATGGTGCTTCTCTGTAGAAAAGTTCATTGCTATACAATTCCAAAGGTTTCTGAATGGCTTTTAACAAGTCGCTATATGATATTTATAGTGTCTGTTTACGAGGGTGGTTACTAATGAAGAAAAGTAAGTATAAAGATGGTTATAATAATAATAAACTTTATTAGTGTCCAAATCAATGCACAATTACATTGTTTATTGTAAGCATGTGCTGCCTCTTTGTTGTCTGCCACGTTAAATAATGTAGTCGGGTGAATTCGGATTTGCTTCAATGATTTTATTGTTTATCAGCTGCAAAAAAAATGTTTTGAAAGTGATTCCAACGATATCACTTATCTAGGTCATTATTGTTGTAATCGTAGTGTGAATTTCCCTGTTCTTAGAATGATTATTAAAAATTTATCGTTATAATTACCGCCCCTGGTGTGGCTTCAACTGCTGGATTTCCAGAAAACAAATAAATGAACAAACAACTGAATAGAGGAAGAGACAAAATATTTAAACAAACAGACAAAGCTTTGCCAAAAGGGTTTACATGTTTAAGGTAAAAACAAAATGGCTTGCCAAACACTGAATAATTTATTTTCAATCCCCCACACAACGATTCAGCAACACAAAGCGTTCAGAAAACCACATTAGCTTGCTTTATTACTACATTGGAATCATATGTTCCTTCTCTGACTTTCCCATTTTTTAAATCATTAATGGAAAGACAAACAATTCACCTTCAACTCACTCGAAGCAACCACCAAAAAAAACAGCAAGAGAGAAAGAGAAAGTGAGTGTGTGTGAAAAAGAGGGTGAGAGAAAAGAGAGATAGAGTGAACAACAGTTTGTTTTACACGTGCAGATATTGAACACAAAGAGCACAATTACAATAACAGAGCAATAAAAGCATTTTTGAGGAAACAACAGACAAACACCAAGTCTGGACATGCCTGAAAATGGACTCAGATCGCTTACACAAAGAGCCGCTGAGAAGAGCCAGAAGAAGCATGGTGAAGAAACAGGAAGCTCACATAGCTGGACGAAAAACCAGCCAATGAGAAAGTGAGAAGCAGAGAGGAGGGTATGAGACTGAGTGTCTTTTGTATGGGGAGAGAAGCATGAGCGAAGAGAACGTTAACTGAAACTAGGCGTCGAATTACAATCACCCGTCAGAGAGCAAAAAAGCCTGATGTCATGAATAACAAGTTTCGATATCTACTAAAAAATACAAGACATTTTATAATAGAGAGCGAATACACTCAATATGAGTTTGATGCATCATTCATGGCCATAGCACAAACAAAACAGGATGAGTTACGCACCAAATTCAATTGTTAGTGTTAAAGGGACAGTTCACCCAAAAATGAAAATTCTGTCATTATGTCATTCCAAACCGGTATGACTTTCTGGAACATAAAAGAAGATATTTTGAGAAAATATACTCTTTTTATGTTCCACAGATGCAAGTATTTCATACATGATGGTGAGTAAATGATGACAGAATCTTCATCTTTTTATCCTTTTAAGGGGTTTTAGAAGTTGCTCTAGCAACTGATACAACGACTGCTCTTTTGGCTCGTTTTAGTGTGACAGCAGAAAGACTCACGTGTGGAGCTGCTCCTCTGGAGACCAACACCGGTCCGCTTCGCCTGCTTCTAGACGGCGGATCAACTGGCTGGCTATCCTGGTCCACAGGTGGAGGAGGAGGACCAGGGAGCGTTATGGTCTGTTGTTTGATTGTTTTCTCCAAAAGGTATTCATCTATAATATCTGAGGTAAAGTTTTGATGATTAGAAACACGAGCTCTAGTTAAAGACATCACTTGAAAATACTTTTTTTCCCATGTGACACAAAAGCAGATGTTACGCAGAATTACACTCATGTACTTTCACTGCATGGAAAAACATGGTGACTCGGGCTGCATAACATCTCCTTTTGTGTTCCATGGAAAGTCATTGAGTTGGAACGACACAAAGGTGAGTAAATAATGACCGAGTTTTTGTTGAACTATCCCTTTAACACCACAAAACACTTACCCTGCGTGCCAATGTGCATACTATCCACCCTATCTGCCCTAAATAGTATTGAAAATGACTAATATCACATAGAATTTAGGATGGATAGTATGCACATTGGGACGCAGGCTTAGTATATTAAAGAACAAACAAAGTGGACAACCAAGGTCACATCTGTAAAGTTACTCACCTAGATCTATGGCTGCACAGGGAGGCATGATGGGAAAAAAAAGAAAAGAAAAACAGTTAAACATGCGCATTTCCGGAAAACGAAACTGAAAGCAACTTTATTTATTTATTTATATAACATAAAATTAGCTGTTAATGACAAAGTCGTTTGATAAACGTCTCTGCAGCCGCTTGATTTTATTACCAGCTAACAAACAAATGGCCTAAAATGAGTCCTAAAACATATCAGATGATAAACACACTTCTCGACAGATTATATACATTATTTTTGCGACAATAAAACAGGAAAGACATTCGCGGGCCTGTGTTACTGTTTCAATACAGGCCTGTAACTTTGGAAACACCCACTTCTCTTAAAATAACAACTTCGTTTCGATACCAGTGAACTTTCTTGTCATAAAACGTGATATGGCGATAGCTGCAGTTCGAGTTGAGTGCATAACGCGTACATAATTCATTGCTTAGGCGTAAAGTAGAGCAAATGAGTATTGCTAAATCATGCTGAATCAGAGTGACAACAGGGCCGAGGTGAAGATGTAAGAAACTGAACCGACCTCCCGCTGCGCCGTTCCGACTGCTCATGTTTCTCATTGCAGGCACGAAGTAGAAGAAAATGAGTCTCGTTGGTTCCTACACTGTCGTGGGTCGTTATTGTTATTGTGTTGAATCGTAATCCTCCGAAACGGCGATCAGATCATCAGTCCCGCGTTATGGAGTCATTTCCGGGTGCTTCGCCTGTTTATTTGGAAGCCTGAAGTTAACGGAAGCTTTTTGGATAAGAAGTCTCGAGAGCAAATGAGAGACCGCTGTATCCGTGGCTCCTCCACTAACGATTGTGACACGACAAACACCTTCGCTCCGTAGTTTTCTTTCACTTCTTCTCTTGGTAAGCTACAAGAGGTCTGATCTGGTGGGTGGAAATCCCCCTACGTCACAACTGGGGAAACCCCAAGATTCATCACCATGACAACGACTAACAACAGGTGAGTGTCAAGAGAACGCACCAATAACAGGTAACACTGTCCTGACATAACCTATGCATCAAGTAAAAATAAATAAATTGTTTACATTATATAAAACCGAAATGTAATTAAAATGTACGATTGGATGGATTAAATTGCTTATATAACATTTAATATATATATATATATACACACATACATACATCATACATATACGAAGAGTTCAGATGCAAAAGCCTCTAAGTGCCATCTGAAATTTTCTTCTAAAATGATAATTTTTATCAGGCTCCTTATGTTCAGTTATTTCACTTTAATTGCATAGAAAAGGACCTATGCATTGCCATTAGAGTAAAATTACTGAACCTAAACATAGGAGCCTGATAAAAATGCTAATTTTAAATGACAATTTAGATGGCACTTGAGGCTTTTGCATCTGAACTCTTCATACATACATACATATATATATACAGTCAGGTCCATAAATATTGGGACATCGACACAATTCTAACATTTTTGGCTCTATACACCACCACAATGGATTTCAAATGAAACGAACAAGATGTGCTTTAACTGCAGACTGTCAGCTTTAATTTGAGGGTATTTACATCCAAATCAGGTGAACGGTGTAGGAATTACAACAGTTTGCATATGTGCCTCCCACTTGTTAAGGGACCAAAAGTAATGGGACAGAATAATAATCATAAATCAAACTTTCACTTTTTAATACTTGGTTACAAATCCTTTGCAGTCAATTACAGCCTGAAGTCTGGAACGCATAGACATCACCAGACGCTGGGTTTCATCCCTGGTGATGCTCTGCCAGGCCTCTACTGCAACCGTCTTCAGTTCCTGCTTGTTCTTGGGGCATTTTCCCTTCAGTTTTGTCTTCAGCAAGTGAAATGCATGCTCAATCGGATTCAGGTCAGGTGATTGACTTGGCCATTGCATAACAGTCCACTTCTTTCCCTTCAAAAACTCTTTGGTTGCTTTTGCAGTATGCTTTGGGTCATTGTCCATCTGCACTGTGAAGCGCCGTCCAATGAGTTCTGAAGCATTTGGCTGAATATGAGCAGATAATATTGCCCGAAACACTTCAGAATTCATCCTGCTGCTTTTGTCAGCAGTCACATCATCAATAAATACAAGAGAACCAGTTCCACTGGCAGCCATACATGCCCACGCTACCACCACCATGCTTCACTGATGAGGTGGTATGCTTAGGATCATGAGCAGTTCCTTTCCTTCTCCATACTCTTCTCTTCCCATCACTCTGGTACAAGTTGATCTTGGTCTCATCTGTCCATAGGATGTTGTTCCAGAACTGTGAAGGCAAGGGACTGCTCATGATCCATGATTAATGTTTCATTTGAAATCCATAGTGGTGGTGTATAGAGCCAAAAATGTTAGAATTGTGTCGATGTCCCAATATTTATGGACCTGTGTAAACACACACACACACATATACATATATATATATATATATATATATATATGTGTGTGTGTGTATTAAATATTAATGAATAACTTCCAAGTAGTAGCTCTGACAGTGAAAGGGTTGTAACTATTGCAGAATAACGACTGATGTAATGAGGGCACATTGAGACTGTTGTTTTCATCATTTGTTAAAACAGCACTGTAAAGTAGAAAAGTCTGAGCCGCAAATTACGCAGGTGATTTATATAACTTATACATCTGCTTAAACTGCCTGTTTAACCATATTTCATTTAAAAGGTAGGCCTATGCAAATATCGCACCACATAGTTTCATAGAATATACAAATGAAATCACTTGACATTTTCGATCGGCTCGTTAAGGTCATATGACAGACGTGCATAAAACGATCACGTGAATTCTCCCACGCGAAGCAGAGGCCCAAATTGAGCAAACAGCACTTGGGTTCAAGGTTACCATGCACTATGCCGTCACCAATCCCCATCACCCGACTGCTGCCAAAGGATTTTGGGTTGGAGTTTGGCGCGTGCAGCAGCCCAATATCCAAAACAGTGAGTGGATCTACACTGCGCGTGCCCACAAACGCGTTTCACGGTAAAGTCGCGCACAGACTTTGGTCCTCTGTGATCCACTGGCGAGAGCTGCAGGCTCTGGAGCCCATCGGCAGCGGGGGATTCGGTACGGTGTTCAAAGGCACATACTTTGACGAGACTGTTGCTGTGAAGAAAGTGAGATGTGTGAAAAACAAACTAGCTTCGAGGCAAAGTTTCTGGGCGGAACTCAATGCGGCGCACCTGCGCCATCAAAACATTGTGCGCGTGATCGCAGCCACCACGTGCACTCCTGCGCACCTCAGCACCAAAGACAACATCGGGACTATTGTAATGGAGTTCGCCGGCGCTCTAAACCTACAGCAGGTCATTTACGGACTCGCAGACCCGTTGCCTATGGACAAATGCGTGAGATATTCAATGGACATCGCGCGTGCGATCCAGCATTTGCACGCGCACGGCATAGTCCATTTGGATTTAAAACCTGCCAATGTTTTGTTATCAGAGCAGGGTGTTTGTAAACTTGCAGATTTTGGGTGCTCTTTAAAACTATCGAGTAAAAGCGACACCGTGACGCACCTGAGTGAAATCGGTGGCACGTTCACGCACCGCGCGCCTGAGCTGCTGAAGGGAGAGGAGGTTTCTCCGCGCGCAGACGTTTATTCGTTTGGCATCACGATGTGGCAGCTCCTCACCCGAGAGCCGCCGTATGAGGGGGACAGACAGTATATTCTGTACGCCGTCGTGGCGTATAATCTGCGCCCTTCCATCACTAGAGATGTTTTTATCCAGTCTTCTCTTGGACAGAAGTGTGTGAAACTGATCAGTGTGTGTTGGGACGGCGACCCCAGCATCCGACCCACCGCAGACCAGCTCCTTAATCAACTTTCCATTTTATTGTGAATTTGCACCACATGGACCCTCCAGACTCAGACAATATCTTCATCTTGAAATGTTTTTTATTGTAATGTTTAATTTTGTAACCTTTTTATTGTTAAGCAAAATTGTTTTAAATATCAAAAGATCTTTAATTAAATGTTTTCTTGTTTAAAGCGGGCCTTTTTGTGATTTGTAATATTTCTGAAGAAATGTATTTATGTAGTTGAGATTTGCTTCATATTTACTAATAGATGAGGTGAACGTTGATTCACAATGCCTAAAAAAGTTTAGAAGTTAAACAAAATTAGTACATTCGTTTTACTTTTATATTTTATTAGTAAATAAACGTTGTTAAAAGTTATTTTGCTTGTAATTAAGCATGTTTTACCCACATAAAAGAGCAAAATGTTTTACAATTATGATGTATGACGACTAATTTTACATGGAGCGGGTCGCCTTAATAGGGGCCGCCATGTTGAGCAGTTTAATTTGACTCCCTTTATTTCGGAAACTGCTTTGTTATCGGACAACTTTGATCGCAGAATAAATGAATAATGACAAATAGAGTGTAAACCGAGCATTTCTTATGACATCGGTGACTGAAAACCTTTGCGTAATGCTGCATGTACGCCGCTAGGTGTCAGCACAACATAAACATATCTGAGTGCATATTGAACCGGATTACATTTGTGAATATGATCACAGCACTATACAAAATAATTTGCTTTCTGCAGCTCCATTGACCATTTTTGGGTTATATCATACAGTAGGTGAAAAGGCAGAAGCCATGATAAATTCAGATTGGTGACTTAATGTGTATCATCCAAAATTCTGACAAAGCCTTACAGAAATGGTTGTATAGAGAAAAGTTATTATAATCAAATGTTTAACTTTTCCCATGATTCATTAAATGGTTTTGGTTTAAAACCTTTGCTAAATTTACCATTTTCCTTTGATACATATCGTTTTATGAGCCCAATGTAATGCCTTTAAAAAGCCAAATATGCAAATGCACAACTCTTGAAACATGAATAAAACAATGTCCAATTTAAACTGCACTTATGCTTTACTAAAAACATGAGTGATCAAATTTTGGAACGTACCAAAAAAAAAAAAACAATCAATTCAGAAGTACGACACCAAAAATAAAAGACATACCAGGCATTTCATCTCACGCATTGTTGGACTGTCGACGTGTCGAGCCGAACCGGACGTGACACATGGTCCAGCCGTGGAGTGTGAATGTAATGAAACTAGTTCTCAGTGAGAGGACTGGCACTTCAGCTATTGCTAGACAAGTTGACATCAGCATGATTAAGTTTTACAAGCTGAGATGCTGTACAGTTCTAGAACATACAAAAGAAAATGCAGAGGCTTAAAAAAATCATAATCAGTTATTAATATTATTAATATAATTATATATTAATACCTACAAGGCTGTTATTTATTTATTTTTTGTTCAAGTTTGCAACATCAATTCTTGTTTTAAAAACGTGAAAAGTCTGTCTCGCACACTAGTAGCGTTTGAACAGAATTGGCTGTTTTTTTTTTCTTGGCCACCTCCATCCTACACTACACAACTGCTTCCTGGTACCCCTTCACACATGGAATGAACAGAGAATAAGTACACAGAATCAGAAGACCAGCTGCGTTGAGCCTGTTTTCCTCGCTCTTGTACTTCAAAAAACAAAATGATATGTACTGCAATCGCCCCATTCACTCCAGCCAATAGGATTTAATTACGGACCACCTAACCCTTCAAATTATTAGTGTTACCAACCCAAAAAATATACAATACAGTACATCACATTTTACTTCACTTTGACTGCAAAAATATGGGAGATTGAAAGAATGATTTTAGGAAGTCTACATTAAATATATATATTTTTTTCCTGTGGATCCCACACAAAGGAGGAACGCTGAACTGAACTTTTTTTTCCTGCAGTCTTTTACTTAATACCATTAATCCAGTTCCCTTCCCTGACAATTAAACATAAACTCAGCCTTGAAGATGCCTTATCACACCTTCACAAGACCAGAGGGCAAGGGAGGGGGTTAAAAGGGGTTAATCATTCTTCTTCTCCCCCTCTGATTTATCTGTGATGGCAGCGGTTGTGTCAGCAGCTGCTGGCTGGGCTGGGCTGTCCTTGCTCGCTCCGCTGGTCCCGAACTCATTCACACGGTTGGGATCCACTCTGTAAATCCAGCGCTGATACAGATAGATGAAGAAGACCACATCTGTGGAGAAATGGTGGTACATTCAATTAATACTAGATATTATTAACATGACCCTACACTGAAGCAATCATATTGAGAAATTCAAAGTATAAGCACGTACCATCTCTGAGACAACCTATTCTGTACATCATTGGCATCTTGATGACGAAGGCAAACAAGTCATCTATAAAGGTATTCAGGGCCTTGTAGGTGAGCATCCTCCATGGAAGATGGGCTACTGACTTCATCTTGTAGTTGATGAAGAGCTGCGGTGTCATGGTGATGAACCCTTTAGGAAATACAAAGCATTTATAATTCAAAACATGGCAAATGGATGGATTTTTTTTTACAGTTGGACATGTCATAAGAACTAATGAAAAGTAACAAGGATGTGGGAAACAACAATTTAAAATCAGTGGGACACCTTAACAACTAGTCTGTCTTGAGGACTCACTCAGGGGTCTTCAGATTCTTTTTTTTTCTTTCTCACTAGACCACTTTTAATGTCACATGCCAACGGAAAACCGCAATGCTCCTGGTGAGAAGCTGAAATGTCCGTTGCTCTAACGGCTGTTTAAATAAATTTACATTCACAAATTTCCCTAAAAAACATTTTTACCATCCAAATGGTCTAAAAGCTCAGGCAAAGCATGTTGTCAGTATGCTTATTAAAGCATTAGTTACTTAGTTAACCATTGTGAAGGATCTATAAAACATTTGAATGAGTGCTAGACAGTGATTTGACAAAATATTTCTGAATGACAGACATTTTGTCATTTTTTAAAGCTGAAATATCTGATTTCAGCACTTACAGCATCACCAAACAGAATTTCACACTAAAGTTCCTATAGTTCCTATAACAGTCAAGCATGACATTAGTGACGCCAAACTCATGGGGTTGATTCCCAGGGAAAAGCGTGACCTGATAAAAATGTATATCTTGAATGTAAGGCAAGTCACTTTGAATAAAGCAAGGTTTCTGTGGGTTTTATGAGGATAAAAGTAAAGAAAACTGAAAAAGAAAAAAAAAACAAGTTTTTCCCACAGCATTTTTGTATTGTTTTCCAATGCAAATGTTTAAAGATGAAAATGCATTTACTTAAGCAAAATGACATAAAAAGTCTCAAAATGAGTTTCTCATGTACAATAAATCTATCTTGATTTAAGGATATTTCGATATTTGTATTGGAAAGCAAGACAAATACTGGGGAGGATATTTATTTTTAGCAACATTAAAACAAAAATGTAGGCATCTAAGACTTTCTGTTCTGATTTAAGACCTTTTCAAGGCCTTAAAGGGATAGTTCACCCAAAAATACAAATTACCCCAAGATTTACTGACCTTAAAGCCATCGTAGGTGTATATGACTTTCTTCTTTTAGACCAGCGTTTCCCAATCCCAGTCCTCACGCCCCCCTCCCCCTGCATATTTTGTATGCATCTCTTATCTCGCATGACATTTGTTCTATTCGACCGTAAGTGCCCTGCGAAGTGGACATCACTGGATATTCCGCCATGATGCCAGTTCGAAATGAGTGTATATGTTCCATACAAAGGGCATTAAAGTGTGCGAGACGTGAATTTAAATTGTATTTACAGAGGTATATGATGTCCACTCATCTGTGTGTGAAGACGCTGTCAGGGCAAATCCATGAATGAATGTTCTGAAGTGAAATAAACTTCAACGGATATCCCCTGCTCAGGGAGTAGGGAGCAATGAACACTGTGTAGGGATCATATCAATCGGAACACAGTTCATGCACGTAGCTCTCTTCTAACGAGCTGGTTATCTGAATCAGGTGTGTTAACTAAGAGAGACATGCAGAGCAAGGGGGTGCGAGGACGGGATTGGGAAACACTGTTTTAGACGAATACATTATATTGAGTTATTTAAAAAAATGTTATGGCTCTTCCAAGCTTTATAATGGAAGTGAATGAGATTTTGAAGCCTAAAAAAGTGCATCCATCATAAAATGTGCTCTACACGCCTCCGGGGGTTAATAAAGGCCTTCTGAAGCAAAGCGATATGTTTGTGTAAGAAAAATTATCTTGCAAGAAGAAAATAATAATCTCTAGCTTCCGCTAACTGTCAGACGTGTGTTCATGAGAGAGTGGCGTTCCAGCAAATGACGTAGGATGTAAGTGTAGCGTAAGCTCCAGTGAGAATATGATGGTGAGTAAATCATGAGGTATTTTTAAGACATAAAGACCCACAGAAGCCCTGATAAAAGCATCTGCCCAACTGCATAAATGTAAAGAAAAAATTATCTTGTTCCTTTCACTTTAAAATCCATTAAATATTAATGTGTGTCAACACGCATTCACGCCCCTCAGGCTAACGACTGGATTTCACACGTGACAGTGTGTCCTTGTGGACAGCGTTCTCTCTTTATTCTATTTACAGAACTGTAGAAAATCCTTTGGGCCTTGAAGGTGAAAAAATGGAATTCCCCTTTGTGAGTTTTTCCTCATGCATCTAGTCACTGATTTTAATTTGCCACAGACTCTGATTTTTTTAATTTGCCACAGACTCTGAATCTGACTCTGATTTTTGTGTTTATCAGAATGCAGCCACTGCAAACATGAAGTGAAGTTACACTTACCGAAGGTTAACAAGAACCCATAAAGCATACTGAGCACCCAAGAGTACCAGCCTTTGTGTTCCACATATAATAAGCTATAAACTGCATAGCACCCAAAGAGAGGGTACAACAGCCAGGATAGATACTTGAAAGCCATCTGGGAGAAAAAAAACAAAACACGCATTTCTCATAAACTTTGAATAATGAGGTGTAATTGATGAATCACCAGTAAATTGCAGCTAAAAGGTCTCTTACGTCATCATATATTTTTGTAGAAGAATTCACATATGTGGACTTGTCTTTGAATATCAATCGTGGGAAAATTCCAGCAATCCTGTTCTCTCTGTCCAGCTAGAAAAAAACAAAAACAAGAATCAACATAGAGATCCAAGAATTCAAGCCTAGCCATTCAACTAAAGTCATCCAAAATGCCTGGCAGTGGCATCATCTCACCCTGACGTCCATGACTTTGGTAATCTTCCAGAAGTCGATGAGCAGGCCGATGAATACGCTGACCTGGACGACAAAATTGGTCTCGTTGTCAAGGATATAGAGCAACACTACCAGAGACTGGAACACCCCGAATATGATGGAGCGCACAGACAGCCCCTCCAGAGACTGACGGCTGTTCCAGAACTGGATATCTGCAGAGAAAGTGAAATGAGAGACGCCACACAGCTCAGACACCAGAACCCACAAGTCTTGATCAATTACCACACACATACATCAGTATTTATTTACCATCAAAAATCTTGAAGGAAACAACGATGGTCAAGAAGGGGTTGGTCTCAAAAATGCTAAGCAAGTTTTTTTTTATTTTTAAACAAAACATTTTGGATTTCTCAAAGTAGATTGCTTGTAATATTAACATTACATCACTAATAAATCGAAACAGAAGAATCTGCTTGCTAAGTTGTGATGGTCTACTCATTTCAGTCAGGTGTTTATGAGCCAGAACACTTTTTTTCTTTTTACAACCAATACAGATTTTTCTACTAATATTATAAGTTTCAATAACCACATTTTATTTTTGCATTTTACCACAACAGCTAAATCTATTTGACAATGAAAAACCATATGTTGGTCTCAAGTAGAGCCACCTATTGAGACATTAAGCAAGTTTTTTTTTTTTTTAAACAAAACATTTTAAGGGCATTTCTCAAAGTAGTTACATTGCTTGTAATATTAACATTACATCACTAATAAATCGTCATGATTTAGGCTCAGAAGATTATCTGCTTGCTAAGCACATTCTTGACATTACTCATTAATAAATAAACTGTCAAAATTATTTATTAAATCACTTATTATTGTGCCCATTTTTTAATCTTTGACCTAGAGGAATCGTCTACTCAGCTGCTCAAAACTTCAATTGAAAATACTACCTGAGCAGGTGTTTATGAGCACTACTGAACACTTTTTTTCTTTTTACAACCAATACAGATTTTTCTACTAATATTATAAGTGTTTCAATAACCACATTTTATTTTTGCATTTGAGAACCTACCATTGTAACAACAGGTAGGCTAAATCTATTGCCGATGATTTTGCAATGAAAAACCATATGCACTATCGTATTACAAGTTTTGTTTTGGGGATTAATCTGCAAATCTCTTTTTTGGCTCATATCTGTGAAAGCAAACCTCTAATTCTGCACATTAAGGAGTCAATTTTTTTCCTAAATGGTTTAAGTTACCTAAAAATACATTTTTATTTTTATTTTGGACTATTTAAAAAAATATGAGACCAATGCTTTGCGAAAGTGAAAGTGAACAGCAAACTTAAGTTTTTAATAATGACAGGCTATAAAAAAAAAGAAAATAGTTAAGAAAATTTAGGCTGCAAACAATACTTTACATAAATAAGACAATTTCTACGAAATTTGAATAGAAATAAACAATTTATTTCAAATTTATAATAATCACTTTCCATGAATCCAATGGAATTATAGGGTACTTTTTTTTTTTATACCCAAATGGTGTCACTTATCTGTACTTGCAAAATTAAAAAAAAAAAAGATATAAATTAACTAAAATAACTAAAAAAAAAAAAGAATATTGATTAAAACCAATTATCCATTTAGTAATATTTATCTTCTATAAACATTTTTTACCCTCATTTGCAAACATTTTAATGGTAAAAAAATCCCGTCTCTCACTTGGATCTCTAAACCAATAAAAATATTTTCTTGAGTGCAGTACAAACCTTAACAGAATCCTGGTCATCATCTGACTGCTCGTAAGTGTCCTCTCCCAGGAAGTTCCAGGGGGAGCGGGCATTCTGGGCGGCATATAACTGCCAGCGCCACAAGGAGAGGGGGCAGTAGGTGAGCCGGAGGGGCAGATTCTGCAGGGTATCATTTATGGGGTAATAGTCCTTCTGCAGGTTCCAGTAGTCATTAAAATAAACAATGGGATAGTAGTCTCCGCTCACTGCATCAAACTTTACATCTGAGAGGAACAAAAGTGCTCAGGTTAAACAGGGGTGATTCTAGATTCATCTAAAGCTTAATAAGTAATTTCAAAAACATAAGTTTAGCACCAAAACAAAAAAAACCTACGCTGGTCAAGAGGTGGGGGGACAGAGCCTTTCACCCAAGCTGTGTGATCATCTACCATGTTGATAGTGAGGTTGGGGTGCCAATGGGATATGATCTCCACAGGTCCATGACTCTCAGCTCGCTGGGAATGTACAAACATAACAAAACTTTAGAAACTTCACAACACACATGTCCTCCATTAAAAAGGAAATCCCAGAATGCACAGGAATGAATGCCATGGGGAAGAAGATGGTGGACAAACCAAGACCAATACCGATTAACTTATTTCAATGAGGCAAATCTCAATTTTTTTTTTTTCCAACAACTTACCTTGATCATTTCTGGATCAGCTTCGGTTTCTCCCGTCAACAGGTTCTTGGTCTTGAGGAACTTCCTCCTCTTGTACTTGTTGAGCACTGTTGAAGAGGAAGCGTGTGAAAACGGGCTCTAGGCTTTAAAGAGGGTTCACCCATGCACTGATAATGTGTTATTTTAGGCCTGCTGACAGCAAAAACAAGTGTCAGAGGTGAATGAGAGAACAAGTAATACAACCAAAAACTGGACACACTCACTTCGAGTGACATGGACCGTGGATAGCCTGCGGTACTGGCCCTTGCGTTTGGGGTCTGGGTGGAAGCCACTCTTGGTGAAGTAAATGTGGATGTATATAGAACCGTTCTGCTTCACACTCTGTACGAACAAACAGAGGTGGACTATCAGCAAATCATGCCAAAAAAGTGTATTCTTGGATTTCGACAGTGCCGCTAAACATGTACAATCAAAAATGTTACAAAACCATGCATCTCTCATATCTATTCAATTCACATTTATAGAAAGCTTTTGAATCCAACCTCAGAGAGGTCCATCTCTTGGTAATGCTCATAGCAGCCATCTCCCGACTCCCCTGTGGTCCAATCTCCATAAACCAGATCTTGCTGGTACCAAAACAGTGCTTCTGTATTGTTAAAATCTGTAAATATCTCATCCTCAGAGATATATACATAAAAATCCTGTGAAGAGACAGGTAACGGAGAATTATCAAAGCAGCTACAAACCAGATCTTACTGAGAATTTGGTTATGTGCTTGATTAGATATCCTGCTTATGTCTTATCCTGCGTTTGGTCTCGTTCTGTATCGCGTATCTTGTCAGTGTCTGCGCTTGCTTGGCCTTTTGTTGTGAAAAAATAAGGAAAGTGTGTCCAGCTAAATTCAATTAGTACTTTGTTAGACGGGTATCATTATTATACTCATACCTTTTGTTCTTTAATATTTTGAATTGTTTTTAGCTTTATTTTTTGTTTTTCATTTAAATGTTAAGTTTTGAAATTTTGTTGTATGCATTTGTCATTTTTATTTAATTTCTTTATTTTTAAAATGCGTGTATGTATTATTTATCAAGTTTTAGCTTTTAGTTTTGGATCTGTTTTTAGTTGTTTTAATACTACAATTGATTGCTTCTGTTGTCATCATTTGTAAGTCGCTTTGGATAAAAGCGTCTGCTAAATGACTAAATAATAATAATGTAGTTATTTATGTAAAAGGATTATATTTTTGATTATGAATACCATAAGGGTCTCCTTGGGGAAGAGGTTTCGGCTGGGCACTCGTGGAGCTCCAGCGGGAGTGTTGGGATCTGGAGTTGATGGACCGCTGCGGAACCAGCTACTTATAGCCCAGATGATAAAAATCCTGGGTGATACACAAACACAAGAGCAGACTCACGTTAGACTTCACCACATGATATTCAGAAAACATAATCCCAAAACTCATGATGCAATACTGTTGCCTTACACTATCATCTATGGTGCGAGACGGATTTTAAAAAGTTTGTGTCTTTTTGTGAAAAACAGCCTCTAGCAGCCCACTTTAAATATGAGTAAAGTGAATTTATAGAAATATTACTGGAGAAGGTAATTACTTTAATTCTGACAATAAGCTTTATATATTGCTTAAGTATGAAATGTTAACATAAGTTAACAAAACCCCCTGACATCAATTAGAGCATGCAGAACAGCTCAAGAGTTGAGTTGCTTTCCTCTCACGGGATGTCTGTTGAGTAATACAGATCCTTAGGGCTCATACTGGGGTTGTTACAATATCAAAACTTCAGAAGGCAATTCCAGCCAAAGTTGACAATTCTCAAACCTATTTTGATACTACAGAAACCCTGGAGATGTCATTCAAATGCACTGAAAAACAGCAAACCTAGCTCAAACACTACACCAAATTATCTATAATAAGTTACCAAACACATTGGTTTTACAATGGTCAAAAACAAATCACCTCTGTCAAATAAAGACCGATGTGCAGAAGGTTCTTATAGTACATATGAAGACGAGGAAAAAACAATTATAGAGTTAAACAATCATTTAGGTGCATAACATTAAAGACTCACCTGAAGAGGACACCTTTAATCACCTGCCAGGCATTGGGCTGCTGTTGCTGCTGTTGGGGGTCCTGCGCAGTCGCACCTGTCTCAGCTACCTCACCTGAGGCAGCTGCCCCATTACTGCTCACCTGCACAGAACATTTGTGATGAACAAAATTACTATATATAAAGATCTAGTATTCACGGTGATATAAAGATGGAACAGATCAAGTTTCAGAGCTCTGATCCTTTTTTTTAGCCACAGGTTGATTTCATTTTGCTTCAGATTTTCAATTATAATTAACTAAGCAGAAAAAAGAAAGCAAAGTATTACAACTATAACTTTACATGCTTGCAATTATTTTCGATAACCCAGTCTGACAGGATGCCAACTAAAAACCTGTACTGACAAAACAGGAAATAAAGTGCTCACAAAAACACATATTTTATTGCTAAATGTCATATTTACAAAAACAGATCTCAAAACCCCCAACTGCACTATACATTCAAATGGGTGCTTTTTGCCCAAAAAAACAAACAAACAAACAAAAAAACATTGACTCAGTCTAACAAAAATGTGACCAGTTTCAACTACGAGCTAGAAACAAAGTTAATATGATTTATAAATTTATTTTCACAAGCTCAAAGTGACTACTGGAGTTTTCATCTAGCTTTGCAACTGTTCTAGCTTGTTCCTGTTCTTTTAATTGGTGATCAGCTAAAAGCAATTTGCCAGGGAAAATGATTTAGATTTGACACACTACTGAACAGGGTAAATATTAAACTTAAATCTTTTTGAGCATGGAATTACTTCTGACTGGATTTAGGTCAACTAAATGGAAGCAGAAGACGGGGATCTGATTTACAATGATTCTGGTTACAGTCCAGGGGCCTGTACCATGATGGTGGCTGAACAAACTCAGGGTTACAGGATTAGTTTTGAGTTGACAAAACCAAACCAGTCCAATCTGGCTTTGTTGGTACCATGAAGCTGATCATCAACTTTCTCTGTCAACTCAGGCTTGATCCTGAGTTAATGGAGCGCGTGCACATGAATGTCTGACATCAGTAATGAGCAGCCAATCACATGCCTTGAAACTGTGATTCACTTCTCGTGAGAGATTCAGTGCGATTCACTACCAAAGATTAAAAGATTGAACAATATGAAGAATTTAAACATTTACACAGCAAGATGAAACGATCTATCCATGAAAGAGGAAAACTTAAAGAGAACATCTTACCACATAAGTGCAAGTAAAAGTTGTAAAGTTAATTTATAGAATTTGTAATATTTATAGGTATAAACACTTAAAAATCTAAATTCATATGTAATCATGTTTACAGCTATTGATTCTAAAACTTATTTACACTGCATATTAGCTATATGTTTATATTAATTTAAAATAAAAGCTTAATTACTATTAAACTAAGCTGGCTTGTGTAATGGATTAAGGGTATGATAATTATATAAATAATATAAAATTACAAAAAAATATTAATCTCTAAAAATCAGATGATTTTATCTTTAAAAATGTTTTACTATGCATCGTCCTTTAATTTGGAGTAAGAGAAACTGGAGGAGTGGCTTTATTGCATCAGACATGTGTCACTTTGCTTGAAGCTGATTGGTCAAATTTCAGTTTGAGATCTCTAACTCAGAACATAACGTGCCCCGGAGCAGGTTAGCTGTGGAGCGTAAGTTACTATGGCAATGAACGCAGCTAAAAGTCAATCCACTTTCATGGGACCTAAAACCCAGAGTTGGCACAAACTAAACTGAAACTTTCCTGGATAGCCAGCTAAACCGGCTTCATGGTACAGGCCCCAGATGTCCAAAGATTACAGATAACAGCTCTGAGATAACAATAGGTCCAAAAAGGCCTGCCACCAAGATCGGGAATGGGATCAGAACATAAGGCCAAAAAATATAGAATACAGTAACATATCAACAAACTTATAAATTGTGGTACGTATGCAACATGCGAAATTGACCTTTGGATGTTATCAATGTCTGTGTTTACACACTTGCATAGAGCATACAGTGGGGGAAAAAATTATTTGATCCCCTGCTGATTTTGTACGTTTGCCCACTGACAAAGAAATGATCAGCCTATAATTTTAATGGTAGGTTTATTTGAACAGTGAGACAGAATAACAACAAAAAAAATCAGAAAAATGCATTTCAAAAAAAGTTATAAATTGATTTGCATTTTAACGAGTCAAATAAGTATTTGATCCCCCATCAATCAGCAAGATTTCTGGCTCCCAGGTGTCTTTTATACAGGTAAGGAGCTGAGATTAGGAGCACTCTCTTAAAGGTAGTCTCAGCTTGTTAAAAAAGACATCTCTGTGATTGCCAACAAGGGTTTTGCCACCAAGTACTAAGTCATGTTTTGCGAAGGGGTCAAATACTTATTTGACTCATTAAAATGCAAATCAATGTATAACTTTTTTGTTGTTATTCTGTCTCTCACTGTTAAATTAAACCTACCATTAAAATTATAGTCTGATCATTTCTTTGTCAGTGGGCAAACGTACAAAAATCAGAAGGGGATCAAATAATTTTCCCCCCACTGTATTTCTAGAGTACATTCACTGTTCAAACCTCAAACAGTGAATGTGGGCAGCCAGTCATTGCCAATCATCATTTGGAAAACGAGCCTCTATTGTATTGCAACTAGGGTTGGGCGATGTCTACCAAATTGGCATCGGACGATGTCTACAGTGAAACATCATGATGGACGATGACATCGGGGGGCAGGGTTAGGGGTGTGCCCGAAGCGTGAATCCGTATTCAGAAAGGCACGGAAAACAAATAACGCGTTCTACGGAGCCACTAAAAGGACACGGTTAGCCGCTTGATAGCGGTAGGTAGCCTGTTACATTACAATAGCCTACATGAAAGTTCACTTACCACATACACAAAGTAAGGAGAGTTGACTTATAGGACGATGGCGAATGATTTGCAGATCCTGAGAACCACTGACAAACATCTAATCTTGTAAAATGTGTGGTAAGTACTAGGGATGCATCGATCCGATACTCAGGATCGGTATCGGCTCCGATACGGTCATTTTCTGCGGATCGGGTATCAGTGAGACGAGACCGATCCAAATCCGATATTGTGTGTATACTATTCTGTGTTATTGTTAAGCCCCACAAAAGCACAAAAACATTATAAAGCACCATAAAGTCAAAGTCCAAGACAAGTGTTCTGAAGCCGTTCCATAGTTTAATGTGAGGTACAGATGAATATTTAAGTCGTTAAATTCAAGTTCACGTAAACTCTTCTCTCCGCTGCGTCTGTCAGTCATCCTCCGTTCAGCATTCAAACTGTGTCACGTTCGGTTAAGACAGTCAAGACGATGAAACTCTCTCCAAGAGCGCACAATAACTAAAATTTAAAACTGTTAAAAGAGAAAAGGCTCAAACTATCGCACCGATTTAATAAGCTACGCATCAATATCTCTTTCCTTTGTGCTTTGAACTTCTCTATCCGGAGCTAAGCGCTGTAACTCTGTGCTGCTTCAAGTGCATCATTCTGCGCATGGGAAGCACATAAGCGCTTTGTGCCACTCTCTATTGGAGCTTTTTGTATTATAATGCTTTTTCACAATGAAAGTTTTTATAGCGTTTCTTGTTCTGTCCTATCAAGGCTATTAATAATATAATGTATAGCACAGTAAAGGAGGCAGCAACATATGATAGATAGTACTCCTCTATCATATGTTGCTGCCTCATTACTGTGCTATACATTTAAAAGAAATGTATTTTAATTTTGTAGTTTATATTTATAAATAAATACATTTACTTGTTTTCATTAATGTATTTTACAACAATACAAAGAGCAATGTGTAACATTTTACCAGATTTAGTCCTTCACATATTCACTTTTATTTGCTGCATTATTTCACTAAATGTTAAGATTTTATAAGATTGTGCACTCATGATTTTTCTAGAATTTTTTTTGCTGCTAAATTATCCACTAACCCCTAGTTTATAATAGTATTTTTGTCATAGATTATGAATGGGCCTGTTTACACCTGGTCATTTCATGCGTTTTCACTGATCGGATATCTATCTGATTTGTTAAAACGTTTCCATTTACACTTGTCCACATAAATGTGTCGTCGCAAAACGGATATAAATCCGATCTTCAATTCCCGCGCCATATTTAAATTTAAAGAAGTTCACGTCAACAAAATCAAAAGATAAGCGCTGCATTTTATGAATTATCAGCTCATTTCAAGATCAAAGACTGCTTCTTACTTTCAGTTTCTTTCGCGGCCGTTTGCGCGTCTGCTTGCTGAAGAGATACTCAGCTACTCGTTTGCGGTGATGCGTGTTGCATTAGCGCAGTCATATCTGACTATAATGTCATATAGCATAGCTTATAACACTCGCACACGTTTATTATTTTTTACATTTTGGGAGGAGTAAAATTTACATATGTGGTTTTGACAACCAGATGCATTTACACATGTCCAGTTTCATCTGGAATGCAGCCCAGACCACCTCCTGAAGTGGTTTGAGCGATAGGATTTATATTACAAAACGCATGAAGTGACCAGGTGTAATTAAACAGCCCCTATATATTTTTTCCATGTTATTTTTCATTAAAATTAAGTTGTCTAGTAGATTGTGTTTAACACACAAAAGAGTGACAGAAGTATAGAAATTGTACATTGATTTAAAAAAAAAAAAACTGCGCTGGTATCGGATCAGATCGGAATTGGCCGATACTCAGAATTTTCTTGGATCGGATCGATTCTGAAAAAAATGGTACCGTTGCATCCCTAGAAAGTAGGGCTGTACAATTAATCGCATGCGATTCTCATGCGCATCTCGTCAATAAAGCCGGTTCCGTGATTGGCGCTAAATCTCCATCACCTGCTTTCAAATGGAGCGGCAGTTAATACACAGAACCGTAGTTCACTGACAAGCTAGGCAATATCGCGTTTATAATCGCAGATGAATCGCATTCGATTATGAACGCAATATTGCGTCGCTTGTCAGTGAACTACGGCTCTGTGTATTAACTGCCGCTCCATTTGAAAGCAGGTGATGGAGATTTAGCGCCAATCACGGAACCGGCTTTATTGACGAGATGCGCATGAGAATCGCATGCGATTAATTGCACAGCCTTACTAGAAAGTATTGTTTTCTAGTAGGAGCTGACTAGACCCGCACATCCCTACTCCATATGCCGCTCCATTTGAAAGCATAGATGTCCGATTAATTGTGATCGCGAATCTCGAAAGTGAAAGTAAAATGAGAGCGCGCATTCGAAAGCCATTTCAATGCCCTGCATATTATTAGCGGCTCCCTAATTTATTTACAATATAATTACTAGAGGTAGACCGATTAATCGGTTTTGCCGATTAATCAGCACCGATAGTTGATTTGCGGAACTATCGGTTATCGGCAAAAATCCATGCCGATAGTTTTCCGTGTTGTATCTGTTGCTGGAGTGGTTGAGAATGGTCTGCTGTCATTATACTGTGCGAGAGCGGCCTCTAGAGGCGGAAATCACTGACAGCACGTGTTGTTTATTTGGACACGTGACACTGTGCGCTGCACAGAGAGGGAAACTCCAGACTCGCATTTAAATACAGCCGACAGAAAATCCTGCCGCGGAACAGAGCGCCATTCACATAGTTTTCTTTTAAATTACATTATGTACATTAACAATGATTTGGGACAAATATAATGACTTCACCCTAGGTGATAAATTATGTATTGAGCATTTTTCAGCAAAACGTTTGTCTTTCTGTGACTCTAATACAGTCTGTATGCTTCATATAGAGAGCTGTAATACAGATCGCGCTCTCTCTTTCCGTTTGCTGTTTTTTAAACACCAAACTTCAAACTCATTTATGCCACATAGTTCATTCTTAAAGCAAACTTATGTCCGTTGCTTGAATTGAACGTGACGCGTCCGGTGTGTGTGATACCTGTGACTTCTCCAAGACGCAGCGCTGCGCTTTTGCACAGTGTGTCACTTGCATTTTTTTAATATTTTGATTAGATAATCATGCAGTTTTCTAAAATAGCAGCAAATAAAATGTGAGAGTACACATACAATATCAATAACCTGTGCATGTAATTTTAATATGGCCTTGTGTAGGTATTTCAAGATGGCCATCTTTAAGCATGACTGTTGAAATGAAATGGTAATACTTAACAATAAGAGTCCATTTGTAACATTAATGAAAGCTGTGGAAGTATTGTTCCTTGTTAGAGTGTGTTCATTTCATTTCAACATTTACTATTACTAATAGGCTTCATTTTGAAATTTTAAAGTTTCTTCTTTTAACATTAGTAAACTATGAAATAACTTTAATGATCAATATAATAATTAATATAAAAAAATACAAAATTTGTATTCATTTACAAAGTATGGTTCAGTACTGTTACTGCTTTTTTAAAAATAGCAAAGCTCTATTTTAGTTTTCGTTCAGTATCCATTTTAAAAACTATCGGTTGATTAATCGGTATCGGCCAGTGTGGTCCAACCTAGCTATCGGTATCGGTAAAATCCACTATCGGTCGACCTCTAATAATTACCCAACGATATAATTGCGAGAGAAAGTACTGAAATAATTTTTTTATCCTCCCATCTCGTAGGCCAAGCGTTTCCCAATCCCAGTCCTCGTCTGTCAGCCATCAGCGATGGACGATGGCATCGTCTATCGGCCCAACCCTAATTGCACCCAAATAAAAGGCCATTGTAGCTTTCTGATGACATGGTTGAGGTCACCCCAATCACAGATGATGGAAAGGCCTATCAGAAAAGGTGGAGATTCTGATGCTTTCTTCTCATGGTAATTTTTGTCAACAGAAGTAATTACACCCCCTCAATATTAACAGAGACCCCAAATAGAGATTGATTACTACCAGTGAACCAGACATGGGTGCAAAAACACATTTTAATTGGGGGGGGTAAGACAAAATGAAATACAAAGGACATTCAGAGCAGTTTTCTGTGTTTCCCATAAAATTAACAAGCTTGAGATTTCAAAAGAAATGCTGGGAAACCATTAGCCACTTGTTTACATTTGGCAGCCCACACTGTTTTGGAAAAAGGTTGGTAAACCTGAGTAATGTTTATGATTGATACCACCTATATGACCTTTATAACCTGTGTAATCAGTAACCACAGGGTTATTCATCCAAATAAGTGAAGCTAACCTTGCTATCAAAGCTACTTAATCCAGCATCAGGCCAATAGCAAGTTCTCACTCTTGATCTGCTATCCTGAGGGTTTAGGTCTAACTCCACCAAAAATAATTAACCAAAGTCTTCATGTTCACTAGAAAATAACAGCAGGAGCATGGCTGCAATAAATCTCTGAATGAAAGCAGATCTCTAATAGCAGGACTGATCACCCCTGACTTAAACCAATTACCCAAGTAGCTGACTGCATGCTATAGCCTAATCATTACAAAACGTCTCACCACCACTACAGTTCCTCTATCTACACAAAGACACGTGCTATTTTGTCACTATAAGGTCTAGCTGGCGGATTAATAGGATTGCACAATACTGCCATCTTTAAACTGCTTTGACGTGTGAAGCTAACATAAGAGCTAGGCAGCTAGTTAGCCGGCATGCTAACACTGATCAACTCAGACATCAGCTCATAACACTACGTAGATCAATATCTGAAGGGCCGTCTGTAATAGAGGCCGTTTCTCAAAGCCTAGACAGCTGTCTACCTAGACAGCGTTTAAGGGCATCAAAGACGGAGTTCAAACATGATGATGCCCAAAAATGCGGTAAAAATAAGCCACGCAATCGGACAGACCCTTCGTGACTCAGGCAGCATTTCTGCCCCAATGCATGCTGAATTAAAGGGGTCGCTGATTCAGACCGGCAATCTGGTTTTCTTCTTTAAAACTGACACGAAACAAGAATTTACTTTCGTGAACGTGTGGACTATATGAAAGCTGTTCGTTGACACGTCCATCTGAAGGCTACACTTTATCATTTCGGCTATTCTTACCTCTCCGTTGCTTACGGACAGCTGCTGTGCTGCTTGAGTCTCCTGCGCCGCCATCTTACCTGTTTCGCACTGCACACTTTTGTAAAAATCGCGAGATTTCCGCGAATCAGTTCTTCTTCTTCTTTTGGTTTTATGGCGGGTTGCGAACCAACGTCAAAGGTGCATACCGCCACCTACTGTGATGTGGAGTGTGAAAAGAATGAACTAAATACTCCTATATCCTATTATATAACCCACTATTCTTAATAAATCGATAACTGCCTTTATTTGTTTTCCTGAATTAGACCCTTCGTGACTCTTTATTATAAGGCAGCATTTCTGCCCCTATAATGTGTAAATTATGATTTAGATTTGAATGTCCTGCTTAAATGTGTGAAAATAATGTTCTCTTCTACTTAAGTTGTGAATTAACTTTCTTTAAAGGGGTCGACCTGATTCAGTTCCAAACTGTCTGCCATTTCTTATTGCACGTTTCTAAAATATAATGTTTTCCTTCTGATCTCTGAGTGAAATGTTTATATTTTTCTTCATTTTTTATTCTTTGGCTATTTTGTCTGCTTCCTCATTACTGATTCCCACGTGTGCTGGAAACATAAATTGAAAGATTCCCATTTAAACTGTATAACCTTCATGATTTCTGTTAAAAACAGTTCTATTTGTTTCCAATGAGGTAAACTCCCAAGGATGCCAATGAATCAAGCATATTATTACTTTATCAGGTCTAACTTCATAAACCCACTCTAGTGCCATTAGAATTGCTGTCATCTCACTGTATATACTGATGTACCATCTGTTATCTCCAGCCTTCCTCACCTTAAACTCTGGAACTAGAATGCATCCCTGTCCTCCAGAATTATCACTTTGAACCATCTGTATATATTTGAAGAAATGAGTAGTGGAATTTTTATATACTCATTTACATATGTATTTATACTAACAGCTTCAACCATTTCCCTTCTGTTCTCGTGTAATTTTGTGTCTATTTCAGGTGAGCTAGTATCCAAGGTGGAATTGGTGATATTACTACAATTGGTGCAAATGATTTTGAGTCAGACCATCTTCATTAACCCACCCCTTTATTTTCCATGCAAAGCCTTTACCTGTTGCATTTAAAATTTCCCAGCAATCATTCAGGACTTCCCTACAGGATGATTATCTCTTTGTCTGTAAATTTATCCAGTATGCCATAGCCAGTTTTTGCTTCTTATAAATAATGGCATTTTATGTTTCTACTGCAATGCTCAATGGGTGTGGTTTTACTGCTCTAAAATGAGCTTAATGCCTTAGCTTGCATAACACTGTTTCTTTAACAAAGTTGACGTGCTGACTCATAAACAATGCATCCATAATCTATGTTGTTCGCATAAGACCAATATAAATGCCCTTTAATGACTGTTTGTCAGCACCCCAATCTTGTCCTGCTACTGCTCTCATTAAATTTAAAACTTTTCCACATTTCTTTAATATATAATCTATATGTTCCTTCCAGATTAATTTGTCCGCGAATCAGTTCTTTCAAACAGTTCGTTAAAAGAACCGGTTCAAAAACGTAATGATTTTTGGAATAATTAAGATATATATATATATATATAGGCCTATATATATAATAGGAGTTTGGGGTCCTGTGGCTAATTTTACACAAAATTGGTCTCATTTTTAAAAAGGGTTCTATTTAATGAAAAATTAGCCTTATTAAAATAAGGGCTGCCACTAACGACTATTTGTATTTCGATTAATCTATCGACTAATTTATTGATTAATCGATTAATCTAAACGATTAATTTCCCACAAAAAATCAACAATTTTACTCAAGAATATTTTATTAAACCAAATGAAATCCAAATTTCTATGAAATCCTTTTTTTAAATCATAAGTAAAGTGCAACATAGAGTGCAAGAAGCAAGTGTCCATCTCACAGTCCAGATCACTGAAATCAGTTCAGTATTATAGTGTAAGAAAGACAACATATCCACGTGTTCTAGTCTAATAATACAATTATAATCAGTATTTTAAATAAAGGAGTATTTACCAGAAATATTATTTACCAGAATTTATTTAGGTGAAAAATGTAAATGTGCAGTATTTCTGGAGAAAAAGAAAAAAATAACTTTTTTTGAATATAAAATCAATTAATTGGAGATGCTTTTGACGCTGCCCTGGGTGTTGTAAATCTCCCAAATATTCCGATGAAATTGCAGACTAGGCTATACCTAACGGTTTCGTTTTTGGGGAATAGAGAGAGATAGGCTAATAGTAGGCTATATATTCGCTGCTGCGCTGTTTACACTCATTCAACATCTCTGGCAGGATCAGGAGCCGACACAAATGCAAGATGGACAGAAGTAACGTTATCTGGTAAGAAACGTCTTTAATAGCAACACAGTAGAAGGCTATAGGTGATATTCTGAGGAAATTTATGTTGCATTCTTTTAGGAATAAAAGAGGTTTATCAATAAAAAACGGTGAGGTTAATAGATATATAATCATGAAAACAACAATTAATTTGCTTCTTGTCCACCAGATATGCATGCTAACGGACTGTTATCAAATATATTGAGGTCTTGTTGGTTTGAGTCTAGACTGAGGTCTATTGAGTTTAAGTTTCGTTTCGCCGAGCAGCGTCATCTGCAGGAATCTGAAACTGAAGCGCGAGGCGCGATCAAACACAGACGACCTATGGCAAGCCGAATTAGCTTTAAATACACCCTGCATTACTCGCATTGCGTTTTAATAATAAGAACTAGTAAGAACTCCAAAATTCAGTTTTTACTAGTAAACAATTACGATTAGAGATCTATTCCAATACTAGCCACAATTATATTCTGAGAGATCTATAATTAATTTTTTACTAGTTAGCTAGAATTCAAGAGCTCTACAATAAAAAATGTATTAGTCCTATATCTCCATTGAATTCCATTTATTTTTCATTACAGAGCTCTACAACTGAATTTTTACTAGTATGAATTGCAGTTAGAGAGCTCAATTCTTACTTTAATTACAGTCAACGAGCTCAGTAAAATTAGTAAAAACACATTAAAGATATACAGTATTTAATTGCAAAGTTCCATAATTATGACTGAATTTATTTAATTGAAATTCTTACAAGTGACAATTCAATTAGAGAGCTCTCTAATTGGAATTCTAACAGTTCCTAATATCACCTAATATCAATTGATATCAATTTGATGCAAAAGTTATTCAAGACTTGATCAAGATGCTGTATAACATAATTTTAAGGTCAGTTTGGACAGCAATTTCATCCAGTGGTAATTGTGTGAAAATGTGAAGTTAATACTCACACTGAAATTGGTGTATATGCAGGCCAATGTCATATTGACATCAATGACTTGTGTGTTTGATTGATATTTATTGCATAATATGAATTCTTTGTTGGCCTGATTAAGTATACGTATAATTTTTTCTTAACTGAGGCCTCGGACAGCATCGATTTGCCACATCTCCTTTCGAAACATGTCCCAAAATCAAACTGTCGTCAGAAACTTGATTTCACATCATACTCATGTCCTTTCTAATGCTCATTCAATGACAAAGCATTCTCTGCTGTTTAATACCACACCTTGGTGCTATGCTAGTATTGACGGGGGAGCTTCTGCTTCAAAAGCATTGACAATCCTAAAACAGACCGTGACATTGTGTCCCGCTCATGTTCTGTCACGCTCAGGTGGATACATGGGTAAATTTGAACACTTTCAAGAATGTGTTTCAATAAAATATGACTTTGTGCTATGACTATTTCTGGTAGTTTTTTGTGGATGCATGCCTACCACGTGGTAGAAGAAAGATCCTTTGATCACATTTACCACTGTAGCACGCATGTGACACACAACCGCTTTTTTGTGTGTGAGGGTAATCCATGGCACACTGCTATTTCACTATAGTTAAACTCAATTTTGCAGTTAAAACTCTTCAATTCACTGTATAATGCGTAATGTTATATTTTGTAATAATATTTTGGTGGTCGAAAGAACATCAGTGTGTGGATGTCAAATGGACGTGAAGTTTTTGACATCAGTTTGATTTGCATTTTTGACCTGTTTTTTTACGCCAATGTTGGATGTCAATTTGATGTCTTTTTAACATCAAGGTGCCCGCTGAGTTAACAACTGAATTAGATAACTCTGCAATAGCATTCTAACAACAATTAAATTAGAGATCTCTCTAATTGTAATTCTTACTAAGAACAATTGAATTAAAGAGCTCTCTAACAGAAATCACCCTGTAACAACTGCAAGAGAGCTATTAATTGAATTAGAGAACATTACAATTGCATTTTGTTTCTAGTAACAACTGAATTAGAGAGTGCTCTAATCTAAATTGTTAGTAGGAACTACATTGTAGAGCTCCACAATTCAATTGTTAATAAAAATGCAACAGCACAGCTCTCTAATTCAATTACAGAGCTCTCTAATGCAATTGTTACTGGTAGGAATTGAATTATAGAGCTCTCTAATGGTAATTGTTACTAGTAACAATTAAATCGAAAAGTTCTCAAACTTAATTGTTACTAGTAAAAATGCAATTATATTAAAAGCTAATTTGGCTTGCCATATAGAGCACTATTTAATAGAACACAATGCTGTTGTCTTGAGACTTGGCTCCGGTCTCATGGTAATTTATAACATTTCTTCTCAGGATTTCAGCCTTTCTGATGCTGTGGCTTCTTATATGTGTCGGTAAGAAGACAATGACAATGACAAAAATATGCCAACTTTTTCATTTATTAGCATTTTTTGCTTTATTTTAATGTAAAATAATGTGTATTTTATTGAACTTGTCTCTATAGGCTCCTCTCCCCTCTCAGTGGTTGTCCATACGTTGTCAAGGGTCGGTCTGCCAGCTGTCCTGCCGTGTTCTGTGGCATCACACCTGGAGTCTGATCACAAGCTTCACATACAGTGGCAGACCACAAGCGATTCTGTGTTTGAGCGAATGGGACAGGAGCAGTTTCAGGGGGAGGCTTATAGAGACCGGGCGGATGTCCCAGTGGAATTGCTTGTGAGGGGAAACTGCTCTCTGTTCTTGCAGGATGTCAGATTCAGCGATGCAGGCATTTATGAGAGTTACTTGGTGGTCGGTGAATCGAGTATCAAGAATCGAATTTTCATTCAGAGCATCCAACTTGCAGTTATCGGTGAGGGCACTTTAACACTATCGTCTCACTTATAACAGTTTTAAATAAATAATCTGTGTTTGGTACAAGTTAAGCTCAATCGGCATCACTTTTGTTGTAATACACTGAAAAATTGTGTAACAACAGTCAGGGGTTAAGACGATTCTAAGGGCCTGACGATGGAGCACCACATATAAAATATAAAATAAAAAGTGAATAAAAAGTGAAAATATTTTATTTCACGAAATGAAAATGTTTTTACTATTTTAGTTCAAGTTAACTATAATAACTCTCTTTTAGTTAACTATAATGACTAACTCTAAATTGATGCTTTGTTCCTCTTCCCATGGTAGATCACAAGGACATCACATCTGTGAAGACTGGAGAAGAACTGATCCTGGATCTGCACACGCATCAAGCTGAGCAAGTGATTTTTCAAAACAGTGATGAAACAGACTGGACAGTCCTGTGGCAAAAAGAGGCAGTCATAAACAAGAAAGGTCATCTTAAAAAGAGAGACAACAAGTTGATTCTCAGTAATGTTACGGCCCGCAGAGCCGGAACATACAAAGTTCTCGACTCAGAGGGTTTGGCTCTCAGCACAGTGAAGGTCACAGTTACAGGTAACTTTTGATGAGTATTATGTACTGTTATGTACTGTCAAAAATCCAACTTTTGTTTTGTTATACAACTCTTTTTTCAAAAATGTTGACATTATTTAAAATATGAATTATCTCTGTAGTGCTTTGGAGTCTATTTTGTTGTAAAAGTTTATGTCATGTCACCATTAGAGTGATTAGTGTTTTCTTCTGTTTTCTTCATTTCAGTACATAAAGAACTTTCTTTGGTGAATGGAAGTCATTTTAAATAATCTTTTCAGTTTGCTCAACAAACTGATAGTTAGACAAACTAAAAGTCCTACATCACTATTATGTAATATCACTGCTTATATTCACTTAAAATGCAAGCTGATTGAACAGTGCACTACAAAAAAATAAACAAAAAAAAACATTAATTTTGAGTTTATTTTCAAGTTGAATTTTGTGTTTGATGAAAGCACAGAGCAAATTAATTTTTTTAAGTTGATGCAAAAACTTTTCTTTAAGTTGAGTAAACCCAAGAAAAGATGGTTTTAAGTCAGTTGAAGCCTCCAGCCATTTAGGGTTTGAAATGTAACTTTTTTTTTTCAATAATATTTTTTCTTTTGAATTTTGAGAGAATTTTATGGTACTAATTAATATTTATGCAATAATTATGATCATTGCCCAATTTTCACCATTGAAAATAGTACATGTGGTCAATAGTATGACCAAAACATTAAAAACGTCAAAAAGTTCTCGGTTTTTTTTGGTCATATTTCCTATTTATTGTCATAAATTGGTCATTTTTGACCACGAAGGAGCCAAGTGTGACTTTTTTGTTGTTGTTTTGTTGCTGTTGACCCTTTAATATATCTGAAACATGTCCATGATTATGCGACAAAATACATCCCATTCTGATGAAGCAAAAAAATTAAAAATGTCAAAATGCTAAATATTTCGGTCATTTTTTAATCGAAAAGGCCCAGAGGTTTAAGTTTTTCCTGATTTTTTACAGAGTGGCCAGTTGTAAGACTTTGTTAATCTCAGTCTTTTTCTCAATTGTAGAACCTGTGCTACCAAAAGAAACAGAAACTCTGCAAATACAGTCTGCATTAGGTAAGCTGAAGACACATAGTGTAATCGTTACTTGACAAGCTAATGAAAACATATGACTGTGAAGGAAGAAATTACTGTTTTTTATAGTTTTGATCTTTATTGTTATTTTTTCCCACTTTTTTCATTTCAGGTAAAGCTACAATGAGGATGCCTTCTCTAAACCTCATTACTCTTTTCCTCACATTTATTCTAATGCTTCAAATGAACTGAGATTGCTCTGATTTTAACTGTATTTTTCATTTAACTTTTAACTGAACTATTTTAACCTACATTGTGGAAAAAGTTAGTTGGAAAACAGCTGTGAAAAGAGTGTTGTTTTAGATACTGTATTGTATAAGTCTGTGGTTCTCTCTGAAAGCTCACAAATGAGGGAATACCTGAAACCTGTGTGTGATACTTTTGTAGAGGTTATTTTATGTACATTGACTTATTAAAATCATTTTAAATTGCAGAGTTAATATATAATAAATAAACAAATAGCAAAAGTTTTTTGAATTGTTTGATTTTTAGATATTTGAACATTTCAGTGATCCTGATATAGATTTATCAAAAAATGCATTTAGATTAGTAGAAATGTGATGCAACTTCATGATGCAAAAAAAAAAAGATTATCAGCATTTACCTACACTTTTATTATCGCATGAGATTAGAGTAGATTCATTAAAATCTATTAAAATTGCTGACACAAAAATCATAGCACACATACATCTCAGAGATGTCTATTTGTTGTACTCGTTTACATCTGGAAGATATATATTTTTTAGAGCGTTTGCTCATCTGCAATACGTCTCTAGGACGTTTCCTGTAAGAATACTGTAAATTAAAGACATTTAGAAAATGTCTTTAAGACGTTTATGATTCAAAATGTATGTAAAACTGACATCTTAAAGACGTTTATCAGATCTTTGTACACAGCAGATGCTTTCCTGGCATCTTGCAGACGTACGTATGCTATCTGGGCAGTATATGACTTCACCCTTGTTATATTTAAGATGCTTGGTGGACCTATTAATGACGTCTCAATCCCTTTTATCTAAAATATTGTATTTATCAGAAAAAAGACACTGCATTGTCTAAGTGAAAGGTTTAAATACAAAATTATCAAAGTGAAATTTCCATCCTCAAAACAACACACAACAAGAAGAATATTGTAAATGTATTATTTTATTAGAAATGTACAAAAACAATAAAAAGACAGCAAATTAAACAGTGTGTAAAAAGGCACTATTTATAGCTAAAAAGATTAGGCATATGCAGGTTTAAGATACTTCAGAAATATTATTCAGTAAAACTCTGTATATTAATAGTTATAATTGTTATCACAGAAAGTATCACTGCTTTCAAAGTAGAGAAGGATTTTACTGGCAGGAATGTGTGACTGTACGTGTATTTGTGAGATAGAAACAAATGGTTAATATTCTGAAATTTCACTGAAAAAGTCTTCATTCAGTGACTCGAAGGGTCCTTGGTTTGTCACATTCGGGGCCGTTTGCAGTCCCGCGTTCTGCACGTGGGTAAAATGGACCTACTAGCCAATTGAGAGGTGTATTGTTGAGCAGGTAGTCCATGACGTTATCCATGGAATCTCTTATTCTGCTCAGCTGGGATCGACTGGTGGTGAGGACGCTGCTGGACAGATCTCCTATAGCGGCAGCCTTACTGAAGCTGCTGTAGATCTCCATGGCGGAGTGGCTGACGGAGACGGCCTGGACCTGGATGTTCTGAGGGAGACCTTTGAGACTGGACACCAAGACCAGACATGTGCTCTGGAGTTGCTGGCTGAGGTTGTGGGCAATGGTCAATGTGCGCGACTCAATTTGCTGATTGAAAAAACATTTGCAAGAGAGAAAATGAGAAAATGAGTAATACTCAATCATGTAGCTGAATTTCATGTTTCTAAAAACATTAAATTTAGATTTAAGTTTTAAAATAATTTCCAGTAGGGCTGCATGATATATTGAAATAAAATCCACATTGTGATATGGCTTAATGCAATTGTCAGATTGCCCAGATTGCGATTTAATTAACTATATTTGGCCTCAAAATAAAAATAAATAAATAAAAATTAAGATTTAAATAGTAGAATTTGAATTTTACAGTAAAATAAAACACATTTATTACCTTTTTTATTTTACAGTTCAAATGTTATTACAATATATTTCTTATTTTGTTTTATATTTATTCTTTAATAGTATATTTTTAAATAAAATCATAATGTTTTGTGAATATGGCCTAAAAACTGAAGTAAAAAGATTTATATTTTTTTAAAACAATCAATTTTTCAACACTAGAAAACATTTGATGTAGGGTGTACTTTGAAACAATTTTCACACATAAATTTAGTATATTTCACAAATAATTACAAAGAAATGGCTAGTAACACTTTGAATTAAATGTGACATTTTGAAGTAAAACGTACTGTGATTTAAGTACAGGTTTTTAAGTACATGATTTTGGTATTAAAAAAACTTTCAGAGTAAAAAACAAAACAAAACAGGATAAGTAATTTTACAGCATTTTTAAAATGATTTTTATTTTGCACCAAAAAACAATTAAAATAAAATAAAATAGATCTGGTGAAAATTCCCGAATTTTCATATCACAATATATATTGCAAAAAACCAAAATGTTCCAAAGTAATTTTTTCCACTATCGTGCAGCTCTAATTTCCAGTCACATGACATCTCAGATACCTCAGCTTCGTTGTCTGTGTCCATCTCATTTTCTTCTTGAGAGCCAGTCTTCCAGCCCATCACTGAACTCAGTTTCTCATGTAGCTTCTGGTTAGACACATCAAAATTATTGCGGGTATATTCAATCTAATAAAAACACAAAACAAAAACATGATATTAGAAGACAGTATTTTGACAGTTATTATAGATCTCTGAATGAATCTCAGATCAACTTACTAGATCCATGGTGTGGTTTAGCTGAGATATGGACTCTTGGCTGCGTTGCATGGCATTACGAACTTTACCTACAGCCCTCTGGTAAGCCCTGTCCCGCACTTTGCTGGAGAGAGACCCCAGCCGAACGTAGTAACTGGGTGCATCGCTGTTATTTTCCAGTCCTCCAGAGTTCTTCACTTCATGTTCTGAGAGAGATTAAGCAGAGAAACAGGACAAAGAAGCAACTGTTAGATTTGAGAATTTCCATTGCCGTTTTATAAAGATTAGTGAGGCTCTTGAGACAAAAATTAATTTCAGATTGCTAGTCAAGGATCTCTTTGAGATGTGCCTAAGTCTAACGTTCCACTCATGAATGGAATTAATATTTATTTTCCAGGAAAATGGAATAATTCCTAGAACTATTTGAAGCTTATAACAGAGCATGCAGTAAGGATATGCTTTCAATATACTTTAAAAAGCCATACCTCATAAGAAGCATATCACAAGAATATCACAAGATATGCAGTTCTCACAGCGCTTACGTGAGAGTCTCAATATAGATGTATAGATATTTATGTCTTTTATGAAAAAAAAACTCATTTGAGGAGCCATTTCCCTCAGATACATGTCACAATAGGAAAGAAAATCTATCACAACTTTAAGCGGAGCATAATCTAAATATCAGCAAAATATCTAGTGCCAGTAAAAATGGTCCATCCCTTATCCTCACCTCTTTCCTCTGTTTCAGGTAAGAACTGCTCCAGGAGAGTCTCAGATGTGCTCAGTGCTGTGTCCACGCTGCTGCTCATCAGTTTGACCACCCTGCTCTCCATCATCGTTTGGACTCCACCACTCACCACCGTCTTGGTCTTCTCCATGCTGCCCCGCACTGCCCCACGTGTCCTGTCCGTCACTTCACTGAGGGTGGAGGAGACAGACTCCTTGGCACCGTTCATGGTACCGCTGACGGCTTCCTTGGCTCCTGTCACTGCCTCTTTAGCACTGGTGACAATCTGAAAGAGAAGAACACCATTAGAGCAGTGCTTGGAGAGTAGTGCTGTCAAACGATTAATCACATCCAAAATAAACATTTTTGTTTACATAATATATGTATGTGTACAGTGTACATTTATTATGTATATATAAATACACACACATAGTGTTTATATTTTGAAAATATTTACATGTATATACATTTATTTATTTATATTCTTATATTTTGTATTACATATAAATATATTTAATAAATAAACATAACATATTTTTCTTAAATATATACAGGCGTGTGTTTGTATTTATATATACATAATAAATATACACAGTATACACACATATATCATGTAAATAAACTTTTATTTCAGATGCGATTAATCGCGATTAATCATTTGACAGCGCAATTGGAGAGTGGTGACCATGTCTACCAGCTCATGAATTGAAAAACCCCATTATGAAAATCCCATAGGAAAATATTGAGGGAACCCATGGTTAAGAAGTCTTCTAGGGTTTGACGTCACGCTTGCAGCACTCAATAGAAACGACAGCGATCATTTGATCCAATCAAATCCCAATAAACAAAATCAAGTTGTTCGAGAAGCTTTCACCGTTACAGTAGGTAAGAAAAGAAGATTGCAACTTCCATTAAATAAAGATAAGCGATCTTCTGTGGTTTACTAATGTTTCGGGAAGTTATAAGCCAAAATGCTATAAAAAATATTTACGCTATAAAATGAAGCACCTCTAATATTTCAGCAAATTTAAAAGCGCTTGTTAAGAGTTGGTCATGTTCCTTGTATTCACCGTAAAGCCAAGCATCTAAACTTTAATATGACACCTATTTTGTGTTGGTCAAGCGAGTGGTTATGAAGTAATATGATGATAACTTTTCAGCGCCCCTTGTCGGCTCAGTACTGTTAAAGTCACCATGGAATCAAAATGAGTAATTCTTGGTAACTCTTCCTTCACACCTAATGCTGTTGTGACGTTATCCTGATCAAGATTACACTGTGTTCATTCATTGAGCCTATTTCTCCAAGGTTTTTTCATCCATTTCTGTCACCTGATAGAGTTTGTGTTTCTTGCCTATTGGTTTGATTAGTTAGGGTCAAAAAGACACTTAATATTCAGTAATATCATGGATTTGACAGCACTGACACTATCAGATGAAAACAAAACTTAAACTAAATTGAGCTGAATAATAACACTGTTGTCTTCCGTAGAGCTGTTTTTATAGCTGAATCGAATTTGTTCATAATTCACATATATTGCAATATCAACACTGTTTTTGAGCTAAATCAACATTGAATTGACTCGAGCTGAATAACAACACTACTGTCTTCAGTTGAGCTGCTAATCGCCGAATTGACCTTGTTTCATAATAAATGAACTTTACACAGTTATTGAACTGAACTGAACTGAATGGAGCTGAATAATGACACCATTGTCTTGCTACAGCTGCTTTATAGCAGATTTTTGACAACCACTCACTTGAGATCTGAGCAAAAGCCAACGCAAATGATCCAATCAATTCCTGATAGACAAAATCAAGTCCCACTTGGATATAAATCACAGTAGGAAAGAAAAGATAACCGCAACTTCCGTTTCATGCCGACTTTAACATTTAGACAAATATTAAGTAATACCTGATCAGATGGCTTGTGTAGGATCGGTAGAGTCTTCTCTATCTTATCCAGTCCTTTGCATGCGAGGTCATTTGCCATAGAGACTACAGAGAGACAGTAACTTTTAGTAAATACATATTCACACTAAAATCAGCCCTGATCTTAACCCGCAAAAAACAATCGACTTACTCTGAGGCTCTAGCTTGCCAATGATTGGTAAAGCACTGTGAAAAGCAGCTGAGGTTATGGATTTCACACCATTCTCAGCCACCTCACACACAGACTTCAAGTACGGATGGTTGTTCTTGGTGTTGCAGTACACATTTGACACCAAGTCATAGGTGGAAATAACCAAGGGAAGGTGAACTATACGTTCAACCACATTCTAGACAGGAACAGACAGGAATGAACAGATTAATTGACATTCTAACTAACAAACATATATATTTATTTAGAAATATTTTAATAGAATTAATATTAGTATTAAAATTTAAATGAGATAAATTGCATAAATGTGACCCTGGACCACAAAACCAGTCAATTTTTTTGAAATTGAGATTTATACATCATCTGAAAGCTGAATAACTAAGCTTTCCATTGATGTATGGTTTGTTAGGATAGGACAGTATTTGGACAACTATTTGAAAATCTGGAATCTGAGGGTGCAAAAATAAAATAAAAATACTGAGAAAATCGCCTTTAAAGTTGTCCAAATGAAGTTCTTAGCAATACATATTACTAATCAAAAATTAAGTTTTGATTAAAAAGGAAATTTTTGAAATATCCCCATGGAACATATTCTTTATTTAAAATCCTAATGATTTTGGCATAAAAGAAAAATTGATCATTTTGACCCATACAATGTATTGTTGGCTATTGCTACAAATACCCATGCTACTTATGACTGGTTTTGTGCTCCAGGGTCACAAATGAGGATTAAAATGGCACACCTGGTTATTCACAACATCCACAGAAGCCATCACTATAGTTATCAGAAAATCTGCAAAAGATCATCAAACCGTCATAGCAAATGATTTTACTGTCAAATGATTAAGCTGTCATAGCAAAGCTTTAATAAAGCTAGTAGCCAGTAAATAACATAAAAAATTCAAGAGGTTTAAATATCAGCAGATCTTTACCTGTTGTGCTGTCTGAGGTTGCACGGACTGACTCAGTTGCTGTAATGAGGATTGAGCCACTGATCTGGATTTTATAGGAACTGGAAGGATCTCTGGTGACAGACTGTATGTGACGTAATGACGGCTGATGTAGTCCAAAGGTCGGGGATTTCACTGTATGACATAAACAGTTTTACAAAGATCATTTAGACACAATTTTCTGCTACTTCTGTAAAGTAGAGAACATTCACAGTTGCGTCTGTGTAGCCGTTTCACGCCTGAAACTTGTGACTTGTGCAGATTTGAAGAATAACTGAAACTAGCATCTGACACATTAATGCAGCAACTTCCCTTTTTCCTGACTTAATAACTGAGTAATGTAGGTGAAAGTTCACACAGAGTCAGTTCAGGTGAAGTATGATCGTTTGTTATCAGTTCATCGTCACAAAGGTCTTTGTAATCCTGAAAATGTTGTCATCTGTCTGACATCATGCTTCACTGTCAGTCAGCACACAGAACACTCAAATAAGAACACAGGTCAAAACTAATCTGAAGAATAGAAATTACCTATACAGAATATAACTACTTGAAAGATTTAAATTAGGCTAATTATTGGATAGTCACTTAGAACTTAATTTAGAGTTACATTAAACAACACTAATAAAATCCATTTTCATAGTTTGGCTTAAAAAGACGTGCCTATTTATTAAAACCACATCTGTTCCAGTATATCATCTGTCAGACAATCAATGTCATACATGTTAACGTCGATATTTATTTATGTTTAACTCAGCTATTCGGCTATCCTCGGTTCATTTCAAACTCGTTCTTACCGGTTGCCAAATAGTTATGAGTAGCACATCTCCCCAAGAGACGCTTTTCCGTTCAGTGTCTAACACTTTTTTAGTTTTTTAGTTGAGTCAGAAACACGGTTCCGTGTGATTCATGAACGAACCGCTGAGAAAGATTTTGTGAATCGATTCATTAAAAAGAATCGACTCAAAACAATGATTCGCACAACGCAACAGTGCTGAGCTGAACGCGGTTCAGTGATTTTCTGTTTCAATAACACACACATGCACCTGTGGTATATATCATATTTTTAATTTATTTGCCCCACGAGTTAACTATTACAACAGAATTATTGTTAAATAATTCTGTTGGTACTTTCAGACGTAACCTACGCTCCCTTTCCCCCACCCTTCTTTCCTCTGTAGTATCCTCCTCTCTTCCCTCACCTACCCATTTCACATCTCTGGATGTGAATGCAGCTACTGACACTTTATGCTCTACCTTAACCTCTTGTCTAGACGACATTTGTCCTCTCTCCTCCAGGCCAGCACGGGCTACCCCTTCTAACCCCTGGTTATCCGATGTTCTTCGTGAGCATCGGACCAAACTCAGAACGGCAGAGAGAAAATGGCGCAAATCAAACGATCCGTCGGACCTGACTAGGTATCAGTCTTTGCTTTCGTCTTTCTCTACTGAAGTCCACACTGCCAAATCCTCACACTTCCACAACAAGATCAACAGCGCTCCAGACATGCGTAATCTCTTCAGAACATTTAATTCTCTCCTCTGTCCCCCTCCACCACCGCCCACCACTTCTATAACAGCTGACGACTTTGCCACTTTTTTCACAGACAAAACTAGAACAATCGGTAACCAGTTCTCAACTCCACACACACAGGACCTCCAACCAACCACATCCACTGCTCAAACTCCCATCTTCTCCTTCTGTCCCCTCACCGAGGCGGAAGTATCCAAACTTCTCCTCTCCAGCCATCCTACAACATGTCCTCTTGACCCAATCCCCTCTCACCTTCTCCAAGCAATCTCTCCCACACTCTTACCGGCACTCACACACATTATCAACACATCTCTCCACACTGGCATCTTCCCCACAGCGTTCAAGCAGGCCCGGGTAACCCCACTGCTCAAAAAACCTACATTAAACACTTCTCTTTTAGAAAACTACAGACCTGTCTCTCTCCTTCCATTCGTAGCGAAAACACTCGAACGAGTTGTCTTCAACCAGCTCTCACTGTTCCTTTCACAGTACAACAAACTGGATGCTAAACAGTCAGGTTTCAGGAGTGGCCATTCAACAGAGACTGCGCTACTCTCAGTCACTGAAGCCCTGCGAGTCGCAAAGGCCGATTCCAAATCATCAGTCCTCATTCTGCTGGATCTTTCTGCTGCTTTTGACACTGTCAATCATCAGATCCTCCTGTCCACCCTCTCATCGCTGGGCATCACTGGGATTCCACTTCGCTGGTTTGAATCCTATCTCACCGGTAGGTCCTTCAGGGTGGCCTGGGGTGGGGAGGTATCCAAAGCACATCAACTGGTCACTGGGGTTCCTCAGGGATCGGTTCTTGGACCCCTCCTCTTCTCCACATACACTACATCACTGGGACCCATCATACAGGCACATGGCTTCTCCTACCATTGCTACGCCGATGACACACAGCTCTATCTCTCTTTTCAACCAGATGATCCAACGGTAGCTGCACGGATCTCAGGCTGCCTGGCGGACATCTCGGCATGGATGAAAGAACATCACCTACAGCTCAACCTGGCAAAGACTGAGCTTCTTGTCGTCCCTGCCACTCCGACTCTACAGCATGACTTCTCGATTCAATTAGGCACATCAATAATTACCCCATCAACTTCGGTCAGAAATCTTGGTGTAATCTTTGATGACCAGCTGACCTTCAAAGAGCACATTGCAAAGACTGCTCGATCTTGCTGGTTTGCGCTACACAACATCAGAAAAATCAGGCCCTTCCTGACAGAGCATGCTGCGCAACTTCTTGTCCAGGCCCTTGTCGTTTCTAGGCTGGACTACTGCAATGCTCTTCTGGCTGGTCTTCCAGCAAACACAATCAAACCTCTACAAATGATTCAGAATGCAGTGGCACGACTGGTCTTCAATGAGCCCAAAAGAACCCATGTTACACCTCTCTTCATCTCACTGCACTGGCTACCAGTGGCAGCTCGCATCAAGTTCAAGACACTGATGCTTGCATACAGAACGACCACAGGCTCAGCACCCTCCTACTTCCACTCACTATTACGAATCTACATCCCCTCCAGAAGTCTGAGATCTGCTAGTGAGCGACGCCTTGTGGTACCATCACAGAGAGGCTCAAAATCACTCTCCAGAACATTCTCATTCACCATTCCTGGATGGTGGAATAATCTTCCCACCCCTATCCGGAATGCTGGATCCCTGTCAATCTTCAAGCAACAACTGAAGACTCATCTCTTTCGGCACTACTTGACTTCATCCTAAACTTGTTGGAAAAAAAAACAAAAAAAACAAAAAAAAAACACCTTTCCCTTTATCTTTCTCTCCTTCCCTTGCTAGCTTGTACTTATTTGAACAATGACTGAGACTTGGTGTTACGAGCACTTCCTCTGTCTGATTGCCTCTTCAAGATGAATCGCTTTATGTATTCCCCAATTGTAAGTCGCTTTGGATAAAAGCGTCTGCCAAATGACTAAATGTAAATGTAAATAAGATATACTTTTTTTTAATCCTGAATTAGATATTTTTGATAAGATTTATAGGCTTATGTATTGTGATAAAGAAGGCCTATATTTTTTTGTACACTTAAGCAAAAGGTCATACCTGGAATTTACTGTTAGACTGTTATATTGATAAATATCAAGATATTTAAATATGCGTATCATGCAAGAGTTGTAGCGTTGTATAACCACTAGATGTCGCTAAATTAAAATAAATTAAATTCTCTTGACAACTTTTCTTTAGAAGCTTGTCTTTAGGTATCCTTTCAGCTGGACAGAGGTTGGTTGCCACAATTTTTATTCTTTGAAGAATTATCTCTGGTGGAACAAATAGGTGCAGATGAAAGCTAAGTGCTTTTAAAACAGACTACAAAATATTTCCTGAATGTATGATTAAAGTCACAAACAATCAGATTTTGTATTCATATATGTTTTATGATAAATAGGCTATGATTATTTTTTAGATTCTTTACAGGTTGGAAAATAACAAGAGGACAAACATTCAGATGTTTTATTTTGGTAACAGCATCCAGTAAACCAGTAATTAACCCTGTGCCAACCAACCCCATGTCTCAAAATCATAGTGATTTGTAAAGTTAAAAATTACAAGTACTGAAACATATGGAATTAGACCTCATTCATCCAAATCATGCCACCAAATTATTTATACTGGATGGTAAATTTAGGGGGGACTCTATTTTATAATACAACATAAAAGAAAACATGATATGCTGTTATAGTTGCTGGAAAAACACAGTGACACTGACTGACTGAAAGAAAGGAAAGATTGTTTAGGGGTTATTGTGATGTTTTTATCAGCTGTTTGGACTCTCATTCTGACGGCACCCATTCACTGCAGAGGATCCATTGGTGAGCAAGTGATTTAATGCTGATTTTCTCCAAATCTGTTCTGATGAAGAAACAAACTCTTACATCTTGGATAGCCTGAGGGTGAGTACAGCTATTTTTAAGCATTTTAAGACATTAGCACGATTTAGGACAGTGTACATATATAGTAAAGCAATCACATTTAGATTTTTTGGTGTCTTGGAATTCAAGGTTCCTCTGCTGACATTATAGTGGTGTTGACTGCGGTTGGCATCTTGTGCTGACAAGCAGAAAAGATAATGTTTACTCAGGACAAAGACCAAAATGACTTCACACTGTCATTCTACTGAATCATTGAAACAAAACTCTGACTCGGCCATCTGATAGAATCTGCTTCGCAGGGAAATTGAATCTGGCTTCTGCTCATTTAGAGATAGGACACAGTTAGTGATTGCATGTGCCTGTGCTATTTAATATAGTTATGCAAGTGGAATCAGCAAACAATAAACTGAGAGTGATATTTGCTGATAAAGGAATAATGTGATTAATTGGTGTGGCAAATACAAAGAGAATACAAGTGAGATCCCACAAGTCAAACAGTCAAGAGAGAAATGATGTACAAAGTTTATCATCTGCCTTGGTTATACGTCACAAACAATAACATAAATGCATCTGCAAGGTCATAGAATCTGCTTAAAGGGATAATTCACCCAAAAATAAACATTTTGTCACCATTTACTCACCATTAAGTTGAATTATGAATTGAAAGTAAAGTATCTGCTACTTTATTCTTTATGTTGAACGTATTTCTTTCTTCTGTTGAACACAAAAGAAGATATTTTGAAGAATGTTGGTAAGTTGCCGGTAGACATTGACTTTCATAGTATGGAAAAAATACTGGAAGTCCATGGCTACCGTCAACTGTTCGGTTACTAACATCTTTTGTGTTCAACAGAAGAAAGACACTCATACAGGTTCGTAACAATTTGAGGATAAGTAAATGATGCTAACATTTTCATTTTTGGGTGAACTATCCCTTTAAGTTCAAAACGGAACAAAGCAAGTTAAAGATAGATATGTTTGTGAGAAGGTCAAATGTGAAGGGTTTTATTATTAATATTGAGGTTAACACAAGGCCCCTTGCTCTGTTTCAGTTCTCTAAAAATTGACATGTACGTAAATAACACTGTGTTAAGGTGAAACAGACTTTTACATCTGCACAAATAAGAAGAATAGAATAGAAAAGAACATGCACTTTTACATAGGCTGTTTTTTTATTTTCTATACTTTTTAAATTTTGTTATGTGTAACTTTTTGTCAAAATACATAATGTTTCATTACATTATGTATTTTATAATTGTTATAATTTGCACAACACCTGTATTTAATGCTAAATAAAAAAAAAAGAAAATCAAATAAATCGTCCCTGAGAAGTATTCACTACCTTGAGAAATGTTCACTGTAGTAAAGCGTGTGAATCAGAATAACTGTTTTGAAGGGAGGGAGCTAATGATTTTCCTCCAGCAGTGTGTGTAAGCGCTGGGAGGAGCCTGTGACAGTCGCTGCTCTGGCGTTGAGTTGATTTGTATAGTATATCGCGCGAACTGACGCTGCTGTGTTTCTCTTACAGATCTGCGCAGACGCATGTTTTGCACGCTCGCGAGCAGACAGCGGAGAGCGCTGGAATGATATTCATGGGCGGTGGACGTAGAAAATGACCTTTTGTGATAACGGCGAGGGCTGGGATTTGTCGTGCTCATCGCTAGAGTCAATCTCTTTTAACTACACTCTATTCATGTTGATTTAAGAGGTCTCCGTCGCTCGCGCAGTTTGGATTTTATTTCCAGAATGGACCGCGTCAAGAGTTCCATGCAGCAAGTCCCCAACCCGATTCCCAAAGTGCTCAGCCGTCGCGCTGGCGGTGCCAACAGTTTGGAAGCTGAAAAGGAGAACTTCGAGCGTAGTCAGGTAAGGAACTGTAAACACCACAGGGCAAGTTTTTTCATGTAGTTGTGTATCGCCAACGCGCTCATTGTATGGCAAGCCCTTTTTTTCATTTATTGCTTAAAACGAACTAGTATTTGTTTGTATTGTGCTAGTTCTTGTTTTCTAATAACTGGCATTTCGATAGTGTTTTGTAGCCTGTCTATTACAATAATCATTAGATACTAGCACTTATTCCTTTGCTACTAGTGGTAAAGGTAACATTTTACAGTCAACTAACATTTCTTATCTCCGTTGCATTTAGTAGTTAGAACTACTTCAATTAAAATCTTACAAGTAAGCTATTTTAAACTAACACATTCACTAATAAATTATAAAATATATTGTAATATACTCATATAAATATATTGTATACTGTATTATAAGTGTATAATCAAGTAACGTTAGTATTAGGAACTGAAATAGGTACCAGGAACAATGAGAATACTAATCTCACAGAAATCTCACTCACAAATCTTGATTGAATTCAATTAAGAAAATTATCTGAGTATAAACTGAATAACCCCTATAATTAAAGGAATATGTATTAGTGACTACTAATATGTAGCCTAGATACTTGTCAATGTAGTAAAAAGTACTGTAAAATGATTTTTGAAGTTGTGAATAAAACACATTTTACAGGAAACTTTTACAGAACAATTGAAATTTTAATTGACCTATCGGTAAGCCCCTCCCCTCGAATTCAGATGAGCCAATGGCAGTCGAACTCGGAACTCGGACATCTTTAGGTTTCAGCACCATAGAGAAACATTGGAAGATCCGAGGCTCGCATCGGTTTGATGGTGTTTATGCAACAAAAATGGAAAAACGATGTGCCTGTGGTACTTGTAACACTGATTCCAGGTATCCTGAGAGGATGGGCAATATAATTTATTTTATTACATTTCCTAAACCCAAACAAAACAGAGCAAAATGTCCCTAAGCATTCAAAACAATCCCAATGAAGACAAAAATGTTCATTTTCTGGTTGTCATACACTCGTTAATTACAATTTTCATTGCAGAACATTAATGTCATCTTGTGCTTCAGCAAGGTATCTCTGGCTAAAAGTAGATAACGTTGAAGTTAGTGAGTCCATGCTAACGTAATGTACAAACCTAAATAGCGAACTGTTCTCACATCATGTACAGTGTTGGTCAAAAACACATAAACGAAGGTCTACATTTTAGTGTAGTCCATATTAAACTGGTTAAATGTACATTAATTTAATTGTACCCTACAATACATGAACAATGTTGATCCTGCATGTTGTCATCCGCGATCGTGATGACCGACCGTATTATGAGACTTCCCACTTGCATTGTGATCTGTAAACCCTCGCTTCGAGTTACCCACCATATTTATTTTAAAATATTTTATATATCCCTCCATGGAATATTTAATTCCCACTTGAATGGTGGCCCTTTTGTTTCCAAAATTGTGCAAAAAGATTGTGGGACAAGGTTTTCACACTGACAGCTTTCATTGTAAGACAGTGAGCAAATGAAGTTCTTAGCAATGCATATTACTAATCAGAAATTAAGTTTTAATATATTTATGGTAGGAAATTTACTAAATATCTTCATGGAACATGATCTTTACTTAATATCCTAATGATTTTTGGCATAAAAGAAAAATAGATATTTTTGACCCATATAATGTATTTTTGGCTATTGCTACAAATATACCCCCACGACTTAAGACTTTTTGCGGTCCAGGGTCACATATTAGCAACACAACATTAACTATTAAAGGAATACATGTTAAATGGCTTGCCATATCTTAAAAAAAGCTCCTGCACTCAAACAAACTATGGAACGAAGTAGGCAGTCAAAGAGCATTATTTGTTTTTAATTTAATATATTAGTAAATCAAGCAAACACACGTTTTATTGTTGTCTGATATATGTTAAATTGTAAAGCTACTGTAAGTGTTTTCTCACTTTGAGTTCAAAAATCAGAGCTGACCCTATAGTGCTTACTTTTTCAGGTGTGCAAATTCTCTCAAGATCTGCACTTCATTTGGTGCCTGAAGCAAACTTCTAGTGTGTTTTTCGAAACCATAAAATTAATGTTTATTTCCACAATAAAAGCCATCATGTTTACAAAACTATAATTGATGGCTGGTTAAATTCAGCTTTCAGTTCAGTGAACCTTTGAACATATCGCACCTTCATTTTATCAGTCCACATTCTAGTGTCGGGAGTAAAGTTCTACCTGGTACACTTTCAGTACGGGTTAATATAGATAAAAATGTAAAATTCAAATTAAAAATTCAATTACATGCACACATTTGTCATAATATGACATGCATATGCATTATAAAAGGATATACCAAAAGGATTCTCTGTGACTTAGTCTTGTGTTTCCAAACTGATGGCCATGTATCGAGCAGATGTAAAAGCTTTTAGTGGTTTAGAGATGCAGCGCTAAAACCATTGAGTTTGATGGTCATGTATTCTGGTTCTTGCCATAAGCCTATAGTGGATTTCCATGTGTCTTCAACATCTTGTTTATCATGACCTTTTTAAAGTGCACATGCATTGAATTATGCTGTCAGTATCTGGGTGCTTGAGCCTGAAAGTGTGTTGTGAAGTATAGAGAAATGCATTCTTATTGTTCATGCACTCTTCTCACTTCTCTGGGGGTCTTTCCCCTCCCCATCCAGACACAGCCATCAGAAAAAGTAGGTCACATGAATGAAGCTGCAGCCGACTGCCCTACTGGTGGGTTTCAGTGTGTTTGAAAACTGCATGACCTCGTTCTTGCTGAGATTTCTCGAGGTAGACATTGTGGCAGCAACTAAAATTTGCTTAATTTCTGATTTGATATCAATATCAGCAATCTGCTGCAGCATCAAGTTTGACTCAAGCGTGCAATATTCAGTCCTGTTTACAACTAGGACAGTGACATGGATTAGTGAGACTCATGTGACGCATGCGCTCTTGAACTCCTTTAGGACCGATCACTAGGTCAGACTCAAACGTGAGTTTTCCTGTCTTTAGAATAGATTTCGTCAGTTTGATTTTTAATTTAACCAAAAACACTGAGTGCTAAAGTTTAACTATAAAGCCTAAACTGAACATTCACATCTAAAAATAGCACTTCAAACAGCACAAACTGATCAGGTCTCAGTAGGGAATGTTATTGTGTGCAGCCCTTATCAGCTAGTTTGCCTGGAGGAAGTCTGATCCCATAATATCCCGTCTCTTTTCTGCCCTTGGAACGCTATGTTTAGATTAGGCCTTCTGTGGTGTGAGTTCAGCCTGTTTTAAATGAGAGGATGTTAGTGTGGTGCTCTGTAATGACATGAGCATGGTTTGCCTTGTGGCTGGGTGTTAGAAGACTAGCGTCTACTTAACTTGAGTTTTATATGGAGGAAATCTAAGCAGGGAACCTTTGTTGTGGTCGGAGTCTAGCAGAGGGACATCCGGCCAGCCTCGGAATCCACACGGATGAAATATAATGTTAAAAGAGTGTTGCCAAAATAAGTCATCGGCAAATCAGTCTGAAGCATCGTAAACATCCCGCAGAACATTTTGTATTAGGCGAAGTTCAAGATGGTTACTTTGTGCGGCACTTTAGTTGACAGTCATAAAGTGCGATGGTATACATAGCTAATTTTTTCCCCCAAACCATGCAGCCCTAATCCAAACAATTCACAAATCCCGTTTTACATTTTTAAAAGACTGTTGTCCTGTTTCACATCAATGAAGTCAAATGAGTTTTCAAAGAAGTCAAATGAGCATTTTTCAGTATATTTTCATCACTTTAAAGCAGTGCTTCCCAAACCTATCCTGGAGGACTCCTAGCCCTGCACATTTTGTATGTCTTTGTATGCCTTATCAGACACACCCAACTCATGTCTTGCAGTCTCTACTAACGAGCTGATGAGTTGAATCAGGCGTGTTAGATAAGGGAGACATACAAAATGTGCAGGGCTAGGGGTCCTCCAGGACAGGTTTGGGAAGCACTGCTTTAAAGGATTAGTTTACCCAAAAATGTAAATGTATTTATCCTTAGGTTGTCCAAAATTCAGATTAATTTGTTTCTTCAACTGAACAGATTTGGAGAGATTTAACATTACATCTCTTGCTCACCAATGGATCCTCTGCAGTGAATGGGTGCCGTCAGAATGAGAGTCCTCCAAACATCTGATAAAAACATCACAATAATCCACAAGTAATCCACATGACTCCAGTCCATCAAATAATGTCTTGTGAAGCAAAAAATTGCAAGTTTGTAATAAACAAATGTATAGGCACTTTTGGCCAAAATCTATCCGTCCTCTCACATAAAAATTCACCGACTTATTATCTGACAAAACAGTTTTGGACTGTTGTCACTTGTAAACCCTGCTTGATCACTGGATATTTCTCTCCTGATTCAGACATGATGATTTTTTCACTAGCAATATTATGGATAGACGACCTGTATTTTAGCTGAAAGCAATGGTTTGAATTTGAAAACGCTTTGATGGATTTGTTTCACACAGCTTTTCACATCACAAGACTTGAATTGATGGACTTAAAGGGATACTCCACCCCAAAATGAAAATTTTGTCGTTTTTCACTAACCCCCATGTCGTTCCGAACCCGTAAAAGCTTTAAGTCTTCAGAACACAATTTAAGATATTTTGGATGAAAACCGGGAGGTTTGTGACTGTCCATTGACTGCCAAGTAAATTGCACTGTCAAGGTCCATAAAAGTATGAAAAGCATCGCCAGAATACTCCATCTGCCATCAGTGGTTCAATCATAATGTTATGAAGCGACAAGAATACTTTTTGTACGGAAATAAAACAAAAATAACGATTTGATTCAACAATTAGGCATTTTGGGGTGGAGTATCCCTTTAAGTCATGTGGATTACTTGTGATGTTTTTATCAGCTGTTTGGACTCTCATTCTGACGGCACCCATTCACAGCAGAGGTCCCATTGATGAGCAAGTGATATAATGCTGAATTGCTAAAATCTGTTACGATGAAGCAACAAACTTGAATGGCCTGAAGATTTTAAATTTTTTTGAGTGAACTATTCCTTTAATGCTAATTTAGGTAATTCTGTCTCTCTTCGTCCCATGTCTGCTCTTCCTCCTCTTGTTATATCAAACTATCCTATACTTTAAAGCAGTTAACTTTATGACCCAGCATCTCTTGTGCTTGTGTTTCTTCCTGTGCTGGTACCGTGCCCGTGGAGGAATTCTCGGGAGGAGCCTAATCTTGCCCCCCTCTGTTTTTCCAGGACTCGCCCTCACAGAGCCAGACAGTCGTAATCTCGCCTCCCTCTTAGCAGCCAATCGCTACTTTCAGTATTTCACTTTCTCTATCTACAGTAGCTTCAGTATCCTATCTTTTAGTAATTTTCTTTTTTCTAAATTAAGTATTTTACTGTTTTCCTGGTTGTTAAATGTTATTTTTTAGACTCTTTCCATCTGATATGTGCACATTTACTGTAGCTCCTGCAGTTCAGTGGGTGAGGAGTGTTTGTTAGGGTCATTGACTGCAGGAGGGCATGTATGGAAAGCCCTGAGACAGCAGAACATGCAGGCCCTGGCCTGTGGCCTCCGTTCGCTCGCTGTGGATTAAAAATCCTATGCAGTTTGGCGGGCCGCCAGATGCCTGTGGCAGAAACAGTGTTCGGGTCATACTGCTATCAAACAGACCATTAATGCATTACTGCAGGGAATGTGGTCATGTTAGATGTTATTATTGTAGGTTTGTGACAAATTGTATGTACTTTTTTTTTTTTTAAGCCTTCTTTAAATGTATTACTATGATAATCAAATACGACCCCTTTATGATGAACTCCCTTAGTATAGAGGGAAATATGTTTTTAATGTATTCAGGCCCATTTTTACTGTATGAGAAAAATAATAAGCATGGTAGTTATTCAAATTAAATTGATGAATTATTTGGAAAAATAAATAAGAAAAGTTAAAATAAATAATATTAAGGACAATAAATATTGTTACAAAACAGTAGTGTCATATTTGTCAACTATTGAACCAGCTAAACAGTAAGAAATACCAAAAAAATTAAAATAAATTGTTTGTATAGCTATAAGATGAGAATTTACAAAAGTGAATTTATATACATATAAAGCATTTTAAATGCAAATAAAGTGTCTGCTTTACTGTTTCTAATAACTATATTATTATTATTATTATTATATTGTTGTTATATTTTAAATGATTAAAAACTTTTAATCATTTAAAAGGTTTGAAGGATAGTGACAAAGATTGATAAAGATTAAAAATTACATTTAGTTTTACATTTGATTTTTGTGGGCTGCACTGTGATCCTTAAATAGTCTTTTAATGTCATCTAATGATTTTTGATCTGAATATACTTGGCAATATTTTTTTTGGGTTTGCAAATTGTTACACTGAATGACATTTTAAATGTATGATAATCATTATTTTTTGCTCAGAAAAATATGAAACAGGACACATTCTAATGTATGAAAAATAAAATAAACCTGTATTAAACTTTTCTTGTTTTGATGCTTTCCTGACATACGTACATATATGCATGTGTGTGTGTGTATTAGGGTTGCAAAAAGTTGGAAAATTTTCAGTAAAGTTTGGAAACTTTCCAGAAATTTTGAAAACTTTCCAGGATTTTTGGGAATCTTCCTGGGATTTTTGGAAAGTTTCTGGAAATTTACCGGAAATTTTCCACCCCTTTGCAACCCTAGGGTGTACGTGTTTTCTTATAGGGGCTGTTCACACAGAACGTGTTTTTCCATTCCAGTGAGCTACTTTTTTGATGTTTTTCTATGTAAACTGGCTAGACAGATATGTATGAACATTGCGCTCATGTCTCGCATCTTTTGCAGTCTCTCGCACATGAGCGCCACATTTTTAAGATTCTGTGTCGAGTTGAAAGAATTTACACTTTTACATGCAGTGACCAGTCCGAAGACACCGGAGGCGGGGCAAGCGTTGTAAAGGTTTTGTTTACAGTAGCAAGTTGACATAGCAACTTTTATATAGGGGCATTTTGCACTGTGCTTTTTTAAAACCATTCTTGAGTGCTGCGTTTCGCGTTTTAGACGCATAGCGTTCTGTGTGAACAACCCCTTATTGTTTTGTTTTTTTCTGTAAAACCTGTATTTTCTGTATTTTTGTTAAGTCAAATTATTAAGATCTTAAAAAGTTACTGAAATTTCTACAGTATAATGCAATTTAATAGCCACTTTTAGCTCTAAAATAATTCAGCAACTAGAAATTGCTTTTTTGTAATGTCTTTGAGAAGTCATGAAAATTCCTCGGTCAAAAGATGTGGGAATCCTGTGGGATGTAGCAAAGGTCACAGTTATACAGCGATGGATCGTGCTCGGATCCACTGTAACATTGCATTTTTGTTCATTACATAAAGTGGGCACTAAACTTGTTGGACATTAACTGGGAAGTGTAAGGCTTGTGGTCAGTGTGAGCTGGACAGACATAGACAGTGTGTGGGCAGTGACTCATTGGCAGTCACTCTACACTGCTGTAGCGTCTCTCTGGGTGGAATATGCTTGACCAATGAAGCACTGCAGTGTAAACTGTCCCGATGGGCCTACCACACGGTACCAGGAAGTGATTGCCCTTTAAAGAGCACGCTTTGTTTGGAGAACCCCCCTCCCTTTCCCGTTGCCACATTTTTCCTCTATGAGTGATTTGGGTGACATAGTTTATGTAAACATTGACTGGTATCATGTCTAGATCAACTGATCTTGTGCCCTTTTTTGTACGTCTGTCTAAACAGTTGAGATTTATGTAAAATAACAGCATATCTGAGAAGAAAATTGACATATTTTAGCAAATAATACAGATATACTCTACAGGTCAAAAGTTTGGGGTTGGTAAGATTTTTTTGTTTCTTCACTTTTTTGAAAGAAGTCTCTTCTGCTCACTAAAGCTTCGTTCAGACTGTCAGCCCAAATCCGATTTTGTGCATATCCGGATGGAATCGGATTTGAATAACTGACTGTCCACACAGCATATTGCAACTGTTCATATCCGATTTGTGTGTCCATACACACTTTTTAGTTTTTACTGAATGTGCATTGGTTTCTATGGTAATGCCGTTGCGTTGTTATGCCTACGCTAAAAACAACAGTAACAGCAATACAGTTTGCAATACAGATGTTGTCTTACCTTCGCGGTTGCGCTGTATTATTATATTTCGTCTTGTGAGGCAGCGGCAGAAATGCCGGAAGCTTGAATGTGTGGCTTTATTCCGTGCTGCCGACCTCTGCTACTTTTTTCTTTCTTTTTTTTTTTTTTTTTTTTTTTTGTTGTCTCCGCTACTTTCAAAACACAAAGAGGTGCATATACTAGCAGTATATTGATTTATTCCGCTTGACTTGCACTTCGCAATGACACAAGCTTGTTTCTGCAGAGATGTTCAGCATGTTTTCTGCAAAAAATGTCTGACACGCACGAAATGTCTACGTGGCGTGAGAACGTGAAAAAGCTATGCTAAATCCGATCTGACCGTCCAGACTAAATCGGATTTCCAGAAATGCGATTTGAATAGGATTCCAAACCACATACGAATGTAGCTCGAAACGGATTTGCACAAATCGGATTTCATGTAGTTTGTTGCCGTTCAGACTATTTAAATATGATCGGATTTCAATCGGATTTGCACAAAAATCGGATATGGGCTGACAGTCTGAACGAGGCTTAAGGCTGCATTTATTCAATTAAAATTACAGTAAAAACAGCAATATTGTGAAATATTATTACAATTTCAAATAACTTTTTTCTATTTTAATACATTTTAAAATCGAATTTATTCCTGTGAAGCAAAGCTGAATTTTCAGCATCATTACTCCAGTCTTCTGTCACATGATCCTTCAGAAATCAATCATATATGCTGATTTAATGCTCAAGAAATATTTATTATTGTTTCCAATGTTGAAAACAGTTGCGGTGCTTAATATTTTTGTGCAAACATTCTGGGAGATTTATTTCAGGATTCTTTGATGAAAAGAACAGCATTTATTTAAAGCATTTACTATCACTTTTGATCAATTTAATACATCCTTGAATATTAATTGCTTTAAAAAAAATCTTACTGAATGAATCAAACTTTTGAATGGTAGTGTATTATAGTGGATACATCTGTTTGTATTCTGAGGTTTTTTTTAAATTCAGTTTAATATAAAAGAGCCGTGTGAACATCAGATCCTGTGATATGCTCTTAAAAAAGAAACAAAACTGCATTGCATTCAGTTCGAACAGAATTTACATTTGTAGTTCCTGTCATTTATAAAATATTACTAATAGAGGGGAAGGTTTATGTAGTGACTAATTTCCTAACAAATACCTAATGATATAGGCTATTATTTATATGGTCTCACTTTTTTCTATACTATCCTTAATTAAAAGCCTGTCTTTGGATCTCCTGTTACACATGAGCACCTGCTGGATTAATAATGTATGGAGCTGCTCATTCTCCTGCTGCTTTACCTCAGCATCAAAAAACATCCAGATGAGGGCGCCATTCACCAACATTACACACGTGATCATGTGAAAGCAAGAGGATTTTAACTGGAATGTCAACAATCACGTCTTATATTCTGCACATTGATGGTTAACCTACATATATATAGCGATTCCTATAGTGGGCTAACAGTTCTAGACAATGCATCCAAGTCTGTACGTGCCATAATAACGCATTTTGCTCTGCAGTGTGTCTCGTACCATTGCAGTTGAGTTTTAGTGCAGTTTGATTTTCTTCAGAAGCATTCGTGCTATTTTGTCTCACTATGTGTAAGACGTTGCATCAGCCTCTTTCTTTTTTAGTGATGTAACATTTGACAGAATTTTGCTCTCGTTCTCCTTTTTGTCCATTTAAGTCAAAAGCTGTGGCAAATGATATCAATGCATGAAGAACTCCTCCTCTAGTCTGTATTTTGTGGTCGGTAACGTTACCTGTCACATAATATTTAGCCCAGCGTCTTAAGCTCTTCCATTAAACGTTTATGACTCGCGTTCTTCAGACAGTGTCTTTTCTAAAGCGTTCTTGAGAGTCTAGCAATCTGCTCTTCGGCGCGCGAGAAGGACGAGGGGGAAATAAGAGAACGGAACGGGAAAGAGAAGGAGAGAGGGACTATTCGATACTGAACCGGACACATGTTGAGTTAACGGACCGTTCCTGCTCCCTCCGCCTCCCTCAGCGGATTCGCAGTCTGCTTTTGATTCCCGAGCAGGGAACCGGTTCAGCTTCGCTTCCATAACCCCGTTTGAACTATGGACTCAAATAAAATGGTATGTAATCGACAAAATGTTAATGTTTAGTGGGTGTTAGTGCATATGCACGCTTTGGGGGGTGGGGAGGGATTGGCGCTTGCCTGTTCGCGGGGTTGTTTTGTATCGAGGATTGCAACAGTCTTGTGTGTTTATTTACATCAGACAGACCGTCGCGAGCGTTTACTCCGCGGACCGTTACGTCTGAACGAGTTGTTGCGATATTTCATATATTTTTCAAATATTTCAAAGCACATTTTAGCGATTGTTTGGGCTCATCAAGTAGGCTTTTCCCACAACACTCCCGGATTTTAGGAAGTCACAGCCAGTGTGCTAATATAAGCCTTGTTGGTGGGAAATTGCGTTTAAATGGACCGCTAATGTCTGCATGTTTAAAGAACAGGAACGCACGAACTGTTTTTATCAACTTAAATGGATAGTTTACCCACAAATACATTCTGTTATTATTTATTCACCCTCATAAGCCTGTACGACTATTTCTTAGTTGCAGTACAAAAGCAGATGCTAGCCAGAATTGAGTCACCTTTCACTTTCATGGTATAAAAAATACTCAATGAACGTGAATGGTGACTGAGACTCTGAGATTGTAATATCATTCCTAACATCACTTTTTTTTAGTTTTTAAGAAGAAAATAAGTCATACAGGCTTATTAGGGTGAGTAAACAGCGACTGCATTTTGATTTTTGATTTTTTTTTATGGGTGAACTGTCGCTTTAAGTGTACAAACTCTGAGGTTTGAGGGTCACAGAATTTATAGTGTGGACTTAGTGTTGAATTTGGACTCTTGAGTGGCTCCTTAGGGTCTTGTGAGATCTGAGACCGTGTCTGTACCATTTTTGGACACATGATTCGCTGTTTTGACTTAAATCACTGCGTCCTTCTCTCTGCTTTGACTCCCAGCCCGCTATCAACATTGTATGATATCTGCTTGTTCTCAAATCCCTCATGTCATGCTCTGCTTGACAATGGTATGAAAACATGTCTTTACTTGAGTGGGGTCCTGGGATTCCCACTGGAGATTTTGTTTGTGCAGACCACGAGGCTAAATCAAGCTTTTTGGAAAGTCAGTGATTGATGTAAATTGCACTGAAGCAGGAGCAATGCTTGGTTTTGATCTGTGTCTTCTGGGTTTGATTGAGAGCTTTTGATGTGGCCTCAGAAACCTCTTGTTAGCAAGCTTGTAAAACTCAAGGTTTCTTTCAATTGTGCTGTTGTTACAGATCTTCAGTTCCTTTTCTTTAACCTAAAAGGCCTGTGAGGCCTTTTCAGAAACCTGCTCCACTTCATCTGATTCGTCTGTGACAAATAAGAACACAAGAACGCGATTTAACCAGATTTTAGGGTAAAAATGTATAGGAAAACATGCCATTGATGCATCTCTTCATTTCTTGCTTTAATATTTCTGCATTGTTTTATTTTTACATTGAAATGTACTTTTGTAGGGAAAACAAGGAAATAATTTGTCAATTTTATCATATTGTTTACTATATTTATTTGCTAGGTCAGTGTCGTTGTGGGTTTTGATTCTTTTGCTGTTGTAAGCTGTAAGGATCTTTGAAATAACTGAAATCATTTGGCGAAGTGATATGGACATGTAATGTGGTCAAGACCTGCCTGGAACTACTTCAGCTGTGTGTTTCCCTGAAAATAATTTCACACCTTAGAAAGTTCGTCAACCAATCAGATTCAAGCATTCAGCAGCCCTGTAAGTATAAAGTGCAATAATAAAGGATACGCTTGCATTTGTTGTTGATTAGCTTTTATAATTAGCAGCTGTATTTGGTCAGAGTGAAAATGAAGAAAAACAGAGATAAAAATATCCTCATAAATATAACAAATAGACCCGTAAATCAATTCTACTGGCCAGGTATTGCTTTTTAGTGACATCACTCTCATAGTCATGGCATGGTTGTTTAGTGTGGTTGTTTTTTTCCACTCCAGAGCCCTAACTAGGTGTTGACTGAAAGCTCCCTGAAAGAGGACGTTTGAGTCATATATGAGTAAAATGTAAAAATTGTCTTTAAAACGGAAGAAAAAGTAATTTCATAACCCAGTACACTGTTTCCTTTCACTGCTGTGACCTTTAAGAGAGGTGGAGCGGTTTGAAGAAGACTGTGTTAGCTGAAAAAACACAAGTGGCTAAGTGTGAGTGTAAGTCCCCCCCACTCATCAACACAGCAAGAAAGGAGAAGTCTGTGTATGTTCTTGTAGGGTGTGAGAGAGTCTTGGTATTTTCAGGTTGTTCAGACTTAGTCTTGTGAACAGAGGGCCACCTCAGGAAATCGAGAGGTAGGCTATTTTTAGTTGTTTCAACTTTAGTTTTACACCCACGCCTCAGAAAATGCTGAAGAGAAGCCACAGACCAATGCCTCATTCATTGCTCGCTATCAGAAGTGCTTCTGCAAGCGATTGTGCTCTGGCAGCCTATTCTCTGAACCACCTCAAAGTAGTGAGATTACCCAAAATGGGAAGCTGGGAAGTTGTTTGGGTTGGCCGCAGTGCCCTGTGGAGGATTGTGGGTAGAGTCTGCATTCTTCAGTCAGCCGGATGTGGGCAGGACAGGGTGATTCAAGCTAGGAAGATCTAAAAGAGACATCAGAAAACCCCTGTGAAACTACCTTTGAGACAAGATACCATATGGATGTGACCACAGTTTGATGATCGGCCCACCCCAAGCATCAGGATTTGACTGGATGGGTCAATTACTTTTTTTTTTTTTTCTCTCTGATTGCTTCATTTATTTAATGTTCAGTTTTATTCCATATTTAATGGAAATTTCTGAATTCAAATCATTTAGCTTTTTCTTGGTGTATAAAGTCACAAACGTCAGGGTGAGAAATAAGACTCATTAAAAGAATAAAATACTGATGTTATGAATCAATATTATTAATGAAAGGTTGGAATACTTTTTTTAATTATTTCTTAAGCAGATTCATTAAAACACTTGTAATATATAACTTTATATAATGTATTACACGTTTGTCTGCCAAATTAAAACAAAACAGGAAATTAATTTTAATCAAGAACTTTTAAAGAAGCTTTAATAAAAGAATTCTGTAAAAACAGTAACACTGAAATATTATTACAATTCAAAATAGCTAATTTATTTTATTTTAATATATTTTTGATGTATTTCTGTGATGCAGCGCTGAATTTTCAGCATCATTACTCCAGTCTTTCAAATCAGTCCAGATTTGCTTATTATCAATGTTAAAATCAGTTGTGCTATTTATTTTTGTGGAAATCATAATACATTTCAGGATTTTTTGAACATTTATTTGAAATGCATATCTTTTGTAACATTGTAAATGTCTTTACTGTCACTTTTGATAAATTTATATGCATTCTTGCATTAATAAAAAAATGTAATTTGTTAAAAATGTTTTGTCCACAAACTTTTGAAATGTAGTGTATATTTAAACTTTTTTGAAAATAATAAAAATGTACACTCAAGGAAGAATTTATCAAGGAAAATGTATTTTTTTAAACTAGATTTTAAAGTTTTTTTCTTTTCTTTATTTTGGACACTCCTATTTTCTATTCTTCCACATTCAAGCATAAAATCACCCAGCTCCAAATATCAGAGTTCAGTTGCAACTAGTTGTCCACTAATTATTTCTAATAGCATCCCTGCCTGTGTGTGGAATTGTGGAGCATCATGGGTTAAAGCATAAACCTCAATATGAGGAGAGCTATTTCCTTACAGTCTCCTCTCCCGGCAGATGGGTCACATGAGGACAGCTGGCCTTAATATCACTGTAGTGCATTACTCCTGTCTAAGATCCCATTGATTTGATTGATATTGTGCATTTGGCAGTTCAATACAACATTACTGTCAGAACGGTTTGCAACGCAGATGTTTGCAGATCATCAGTCACATATGCTTTGCTTTACAAGCTTGTGTCAGCTCCATATAGAAAAAGTGCCACAGTAATTAAGTGTCTAATGGGTTGATATTGCTGTAGGCGAGGAATTGAATAAACTACTTGTGGCGTAACAGGCTGTTTGGAGAGCTTTCTTTGAAATGCAAAAGCAGGAAATTTAGTTACTCACTCTGGTTTCAAGGGAATAAATAGTAAAGCAGTTGCATAGTTTTTTTGTGTAGGATGACACTGCATTTCTGAATACAAATCTGAATGTCATATAAAGATGAGTCCAAAAGTTAGTTCTTTCCACTTATAATAAATACAGTCATACAGAACGACATGAGGGTGAGTAACTTATGACAGAATTAATTATTTTTTGGGTTAACTATCCCTTTAACCTTATAAAAGCCTACTGTACTGTACCATATTTGATATGCAAATTTCTAAGGTCACCATATTATCAACATGATCAAAACTTGTTGAGAAACCTGTTGTACACAATCTACTATGCCTTCAGTCATCCGAAATATAGTTCCATTTTTTTTTTTTTATAAATATGAGCATCAAATGTGATGCATATATTTCAGGAACATTTATTTGTTCATCTCTCAGTCAGTCATCATTGTGCTGTTTTGCTCCCACAATTTAAAAACTACAGAGCTTTGATCATAAAACTAAGCTTTTTATATCTATTAGTGGAAATGAAAATTAGAGAACAATCTATGAACGCTTGATTTTTTTTTTCAGAAATGTCTTCATTGTTCAAAAAAGGGAATTTTAGTTGTGGCTATACCATACTAGTACAACAGTGTTATACAAAATAATCAAGGCACTTCAACAAAAACCCTTTATTTTGTGGAAAACACAGTGATGAAAATTGGAGAACAGCAATGATTGTAACACGAAGAAAGATTACAACTAGGGCTGGGCGATATGGCCAAAAAAATTATCACGATAATTTTTTTCATATCAGTCGATATCGATAATTATCACGATAAATGTCAAATCTTTATTTCTTTCAAGTTTAAAGCCAGAATTTTGCTCCAAAGTGAAAGTTGTAGAAACCAGACCATTAATTTTCCTTAACAAAATAAATATTCAACTAGAAAAATGTATTTCTTAGTTGCTGCATGGTCTAATGAGTGATATTGTTTCAAATCAAGAAACAGGTTCGGGTTGCCTGATAATATTATCACTTTTTTGTCTCTTAGAAAAGCACATTTGATAGTAGCTTGAGTAAGATGCAGAGGTAAATTTTTGTTCATTATCAAAATCAGTAACATATGTAAAAATTGTAGCAACCTCAGTTTTATATGGTTAAATTTATTATGACCAAGTTTTTTTAGTTTTTTTATTAAGCATTGGTCTCCCATAGTAGCAAACATTTAAATCATGATAAACGGTTAAAACCACACATATAACACCTCAATACCATGGTAAAAAATATAACTATATGGTTTTTAGGTAGCCTATTTGTATGAAAAACCGTAGTCTAAAAACATTCAGTATAAATGCACACATGCAGCTATATAGCTTAATCACAAATACATACTATAATTATACACCATTACTCCTGTAATAAAATTCAGTGTGAATATCCCACATTTCTGCCACAATACCATGGTGCAGTGAGTGTTACTACAGTAAATCCATGGTAAATGATGGCGATGTGTAGATTGAAAAGCCTTCTGACTGTCTCGTTGCACACAGTGTTTCTCCTGTTTGGCTCTAAACTAGTTTAAATCATGAATGCAAGCACTTCATACTGGATCTCACAGCGCTGTTTAGTGCTCGCGTGACCGTCTCATCCGCGAGTAAATGCATCTGCTTTAGTGAGCTCTCGAAAAAAAAAAAGAAAGCGGAACGAAACGGCGTGACTCATTTGAATCGCGCCACACTTACCTTTTATCCGCTCGGATCAAAGTCAAACTGCCGCGTGGCGCGATTCAAATGAGTCAAGCTGCTTCGTTCCGCTTTTGGCGCATAAACTTTATATCGAACATTTATCGAGCTCTTCATATCGTTTTATCGAGAAAATTATATTGCGATAATTATCGTTATCGAATTATTGCCCAGCACTAATTACAACTACAATTTCTGAAGGTTACAGCAGTCAGAAATTAGTAGGAAGTGTAGAGGCCCTTGCTTTGAATGACTTCTGATAGACATTTGCATTCACTCTGCCATGTAGCTGTATAAGAGGCACAACTCCTGTGGCAGAAAACTTTCCCTAAATCATAATGCTTCCTCCTTCACCTTTTACTGACGACTTTACACACTTTGGGTTTAGTCTTTCCTCAGTTTGATGACAAACATAATGTTTCTCATCGGACCCAAATAAATTAATCTTGCTCATCACTGAAGTGAACTTTGGACCAGTTCTCCTCTCTCCACACAACATGCTCCTCAGCAAAGGTGAACTTAGCCTTTTGATTCTTTCTGCTGATGAGAGGTTTGGTCACTGTGCAGAGTGAGTTTTCAGTCCAAATTCTCTTAAACATCGAGACACTGTATGCCAAGACACAGATCCTTATCCTGTTCTGTGCTAAACTGGGAAGCAATTCCAGCTGCAGTGTTGAACCAATTCCCCATTGAGATTCTCTGCGTTATCCTGTCCTCTCGTGCATTTGTCTTTCGTGGGCGACCAGTTAGTGACTATGTAAAAATGCAATATTCTAGAAATCACAGATTTGGAACGACCAACTTGTCTTGCTATGGCTGCTAGGGATGCATATTTTCGGCTGCGGAAAATTAATTGGGCGAAAATGGCATTTTTGTTTTTTGGCCAAAATAAGAAAATGGCTGGAAATATGAGCCAAAATATATGCCACGCCGCACCGCCTGGCAGTGTTCAGCGCGCAGGTTTCACTCTTCTGTTTGCAGTAGCGCTACTGTGCTGTAACATGCTGTAGTAGAGCTGTACTGGGCAACGCTGGTAAAATGACGCTACCCTCTCGTTCACTGATCTGCTCTGATAATAATAGCTTTGTAGGACTATACATTTTTGGATAATTAGTCAAAGAAAAAAAACTGTTATCTGATTCTGTTGCATATAACTGAATAAAACTAATACATTATTTAATTTTTTATTTTTTTTCTGTCCAATTTAATTGTTACTTTCAATAAAAGTGTGGTTTTTATTTGTTTGTGTTTTCCAATTCAATATCATTAAAATTAAGTTAAATTGTTGTAATTATTGCAAAGCATTTTTGGTTTCAGTTTCGGCCCAGAATTTTCATTTCGGTGCATCCCTAATGGTTGCTATTGGCGTTCATCTGGACAATCTGCTGTCGGAGGGTCTCGGTCACTTTAGAACGGCTCAGTAGGCAGGTTTCCATTACAGTTTTGCGCAAAACTTTTACAATATTTTATAAATGTCCATAAAAACCTATTGCAAATTGACGGCGTTTCCATTAACTGATGATATGCGACTAAAATGTCACTTTTTCCTCTCACGATAAGTCATGATGACGGGTGTTTGTAGATTCACCAACGTATATTGGAGCCACCGCACTAGCCAAGGAGACATATGCATGTATCTCCAATGAAGCAGCGTGGAGACCGTGCCACTATGCGGCTGGTATAAACCAGCATTGACTAGAGTGGCTGCGATCAGCTCCGACAGCCGTGTTATAGTACATTAAGGAATGATCATGTGATTTACGTATGCCAGGTGACCTGTAAATGCGAAAAAATGGGTTCCATTGTAGTTTTGCTATATATCTTTTTCAAATTGCCTGAAAAACCACCTCATGAGAGTGTAAAAAATGTATTTGCGATATAAGGGAGTTTTTGTGAAATTCACGTGTTTCTTTTGGGCATTGTTTTCAAATCGCAAATTCAATTTGCGCAATTTGAAGGGTAATGGAAATGTGGCTACTGAAAGCTTATTTGAGAATGTTCTCTAATTTTGATCAGTGTTCTTTATCAAATCTCATTTAAGTTTATGTGCTTCAGAATATGTTTAACTCATGAAATGTGCTTAACCTGCACTTTTACTCCTGTTAGGATAACTTCAAATAGGACTAAGCAGTGACCTTGACATTTGGGAAATTCTGGGTTCTCGAATTTTGATCTCCACTATATATGCATTTTCTGTATTAAAGATCTCATTGATCATTAATTTATGAGCTATCAGAATTTGGTCTTACTTTTTGGCCATATATCAACAGCTGCACCAAATTTATTTAGGTGCCCCCCCCCCTCTCTCTTTGAATATGAGCTCTACATCCAGACTATATGAGCCATAAAAGCCTGAAGTATCAAATATTATACTTAAAAAAACTTCCATTTATTACATTTTGTTTATTATTTCATGTCAGGCTTTATAGGTTTAAGTATGTAATGACATTAAGCTCATCTCTGCTTGTAATCTTTCCCAGTTTATTTCTCTCTTCTTACTTTAATAAGTGGTTATCACTTCATCTTATCATTTGCCTGTGCCTGTGAGAGAGATGATGGGCCGGGATGCCAGTAAATTCACTCGCCAGTGCCAAAAGCCCTGGGCAGCTGGCACAACTCATTCACATAAACGACAAAGTCTTAGTGTGGACAAATTAGGTCAAACCTTTCCTCACACCAGCGTCACAAGCTCTTAGACGCCTTAGCTGCTATGTTTGTCTACTCCTTTATTTTTAAATGTCTTCATTTCCTTATAATGGAAATTTATTGATGTCATTTCTACTGATTAACTTTTTATAGACTTGATGGCTCATAGATGGTTTTAGTCATATATCAGCTCTGAGTGCATTATTGGTTGTTGGAGAGGGATGGAAGAAACCCACTTCTCAAGTCAAGGTATTGTTTTTAGCGTCAGAGCATTGCCTAAAAACATTCTGTTGGGTTGGTTCATAAGAAACCTGGATGGATTTTTCCAATCTGCTGTCCTTTCATCCTTGTCCTCATGTTTGAGATCACAGCTGCGACTTAATGAGATGCTCATCCAACAGATCCATCTTGTCTACACAAAGCTATGCCTTGTCACCTTTAACAGTGTGTCTGGCAGCAGAAGCCGGCACAGAGATGAAGACTGAACTACACACTACAACAGCATTCTGTCCGCATCCTTGCCAGAATTTCTTGTCAGGATGATCCCTGGCCTCTTCAACAAAACTTTTCAGATTTAGTTTTGGTCCAGAACAAAGTATTTTCAAAGTTTACACTACCATTCCAAATTCAGTAATATTTTTAAGTGTTTTAATGGTAAAATCAGTAATATTGTGAAATATTATTGATTTAAAATGACACTTTTCTATTTCAGTATATTTAAAATGTAATTTATTTATGTGATGCAAAAACTCAAGCTCACTGAAGACAAGTAAACAGTCAGTGATTAAATAAGAATAAGAAACAAGCAATAGGACCAAAAAACTACAGTAGAACAAATAAATAATAAATGCTACATACATTGTATAAAGTAATCAAATGTATAAAAACACTGCATATTCTTCACAGTGTAAATTAAATACATATTTCTTCTCATTAAAGTTACAAATGTGATTTAATCAAGAGCAGTGAGATTTTCTCTCTTGTTAGATTAACATGAATGACAGACTACGGAATATTAGACTGCTGTCACTTTAAGAGCTGCCCTGATCCAATTTACTGTTACACATGTGTTTTCTTTCTCAGCTGTTTGCTTTCAATTAAGACCTAAATTACTGTGGTTACAAGGATACTTGTAAAGATGGGCATTTTGACATATAAATGTGTGTAGCCTATTTAACCATTCAAAGCCTCTAAAGCGGCAAAATATCTCTGTTCAATACTCCAGCACTCTATGAGCACTGTCTTCATGTGCGCGCATCTCTCTGACAGCGTGTGCATATAGCGAATGAGTTCTTTTTCGCTGTCGATTAAGTTTCAACGGCTTAAAATTACTTGGTTTTTTAAACCGCAGTGCTATAAAAATGCATGCAAATGATATTTTTCATGACCACATAGCACAGCAATGTCACATGAACATGTAATCATGGGTCTGCTCTGTAACACATAGATTGCCTAGCGATGTTTTAGAACTAAAGTGTTTGTTTCTTTAAATAAAAGGAGTTTCAGACATTTTAGAGGAAGCATGACTGAGAGACTCGACTGCCCTGCCACACCTTAATTGGCTCATGCAACCATGTGCATTATCTGATGGGCCGATAAGGTCCATTACGTTCAGCTGAAAATGTGATGCTTGTTTAAACAGGAACAATGTTTACGTTGTGAAGGTACCTTGAACTGATGGCAATTTGGCATCTGTGACAGGAACAAGAAAGAAAACATATGGCTAATGCTTTTTCAATATCTCTCACGAGTTTGTTCTGCATCAGAGCTCTCGATGTTGTCAGTATGTATATGGTTGAGAGATGAATCATAAACTATTAGGAGGATGTAGCCCAAGCGGTAATAGTATTTTAGGTCATGCTGCCTGTCAAACACTCCTTGAGCTCAACTTCATTAGTATCCAGTGGCGGTTGCGCAGCGGTGGTTAAAGTTGCTCAATAAGGCTCTAGTGAAACACTGAAACTCACTGTTTGCTTCAGCACACAGGAAGACTCTTCTGCCATGAGCTGGTTTTTAATCTTTAACATCGCTGAACGAAAGGCCCCAAAAATTAATTTTCTTTCTCTCTTCCTCTTTTACAGGCAGTGAGCATCAACAAAGCCATCAACACACAGGAGATTGCCGTCAAAGAGAAGCATGCCAGGAATATCCTTTTGTTTGTGTTGCCCTGAAAGAGAACTATGAAGGAATGTGAGGGTAAAATTAGAATTATGATGCTTATTTTGTGATGAATAAGCATAGGGAATCACCCTATAACCTCAAAATAGACCAAATTCAAATCTACTGGTTGACATCGGCATCACTAAATAACCAAATAACCATAGTTTCATATCCTGGTCATTGAGTGCCCTAATTTTGGGAAAGAAAATACTTATTTTATTTTATTATTTATTTTAGAATATTATTTTATAATATTTACAGACCAATTCACCTGCCAGTATTTTAAACTTGAAGAGCTTTTGAATTTGGTTTTATTATTTGTTTATTTAATTAATTTATTTTATTTTGAAGAATCTGATTTGAGGGTATTTTATTTCATAAACTTGAGCATTTAAACTTGCTTTTTATTTTATTTTATTTTTTAAATAAATATATTATGTTATGTTAGACATACCAATGCTAGACATACTAATTATTCTGCCAATATTTGGCCACGGTGACTTTATCAGCATCACCCCATAACTGTGTTCATCACCTCAAAATATGTTTAAACATTAAGAATTGTACTCATGGAAATTACTAAAGTAGTCAAACCTGTTAATTAGAATCAATACTTTTGTCCATATAGTGTATGTGTAACTCCATGTTGCTGCACATCAGTGTTTCTTTGCTCCAGTACTTATTCATTTATATGATGCAGTTTGGTTAGTCCTTCTTCCAGAAGGGTGGTTCAGGTATCTAGAGTATCTGGATAAAGATGCAGACATCTCCGAGAAGCAGAATTTAAATCCCACACCCCTCAGTTTTGTCCTTGACTGGCGTCTTCACCGTGCATATTGGGCACGCATCATGAGAAGGGGGCTCACACATTCTGGCTTGCTGTCAACCGCCTGCCCCTTTCCAGCAATGCTGTGCTCTGCTGGAAATTTTGCCACGTCTTCCACAAGCTGCTGAGGGACGGCCATCCAAACGTGAGTACATACAGCCGTATTATCTCTTACAAGTCTAATTCCACCTCACGCTCACTTTCTCTCAATCTCTTGGTTTGTTGATATCTGGCTCTTCATTTAATTTAATTAATTTATTTTTCTCACACACTCAAAACAGCTCCCCATAGTAAACGCAGCATGGATCAGTGACGCATGATGTGTGTGTGTGTGTGTGATCCATATTGAGCAAACTCTCACAAGCCCTGTTCCAAAAACCTAATCAGCTGTCTGCTTAGACAGGATTTTAAGGCGTCATAGGCACACTCATGACACACAATCTGTTCAAAAAGGTAGGCAGCAGCATTATGCAGCCATCTATGATACCTTTTGGCAAAATTCAAGGCAGTGCTGCATATGCAGAGTGTTCAGTCCAAAATACATTGCCATATTTCATTCCATACAGAAAATCATCAATAAACATTATTCAGTCTAATTAAAAAGACTATTTTGCCCAATATTTGTGTGTACTATGCTAATACTCAATTACAATATATCACATATTGGCCATAAAACACCCTGCTCTTTTGATATCTAAATTTTATTAAAATTTGAAAAAGTTTTAACTAATTTAAATGAGTTAATATTAGTTATTTTATTTTGAGATCTTATTTGAGGATAATTAGAGGTAACTTGTTTTTTATTTTGAGGTATCTAATTGAAAGATAATGTGGTATCTTTTTTTATTAAATTTTATTTTGACTTATCTTATTTGAAGTTAATATGAGGTATTTATTGTAGTTTATTTTGATTTATCTAATTTGAGGGTAAAATTATGTATATATATTTTTTTTATTATAATTATTTTTTTTAGATAATCTTATTTTAGGGTAAGTAGAGGTATGTATTTTATTTTTAGAATGCCGTCTCAACTCTTCCTCCGTCTCTCTCTGTCACCTCAGGTCATTAAGGACTCCATGCGGCACAAGGCTGACCTGAACGACATGAGCAGGATGTGGGTAAGCGTGTGAATACAAGTTGTGGCTGCAGGTTTTAATGATTTCCCACTAAATCGGAGGCTCGGCTCAATATATAACTGTTGTATTGAATGAGGCCCTGTCGAGTTCCCTTGAGTTTTCATCTCATTGTGGAAACTGTCAGTGTGTCAGTCAGCAAGTCATTTCGTTACTGCTGATTGACCGCTGAATAGCTTGCATTCTGTGTATGAGTCAGACACACTAACCTCAGCGCAGAGATGATCTGTAATTAGCAAACGATGATGTGAGCGTGTGCTTGTCACTCTGGAGGAACGCTTACAGAGCTTTGCTTGTTATGAGTGTACCAGTCAATCATCCCTGATATTTTATGAAGTGTGGTGATGGATGTTTCTGTTCTTTTTGGTCTTTTATCTAGAATTTTTATTTGATGTTGTTCAGCACAGTGGTCAACTGCTGTTATTAGGGGTGCTCCGATCAGGATTTTTGAGGCCGATCACCGGTTGTCGATCACAGAAAGCAGTATCTGCCGATCCAATCACCAATACCAATCTTTTTATCATGTATAATTATTTATAGTGATACTCCAATCAGTATTTTTAGACATTTATTCAGTGCCTGAATTTCATTTTTGAAAATGGGGGGAATTCCCCTCTAGGTGACTCTTGTGAGAGAGGATTTTTTTAATTTGATGGGTGGAGGGGGGCATTTTTTTAGACATTTTTCAAAAATATACATTTAGCTCACCTAAATGTTTGATCATCCAGTGCAATTGTTACAGAAAAGCTTACACACAGCACAAGCCTGATTTCACACAGGAGTCCACTACTGATCTATCTGAACATGCTGAATTGCAACTTTTGTTTGCTGGAAAGGCCTTTAGTTGCATCCCTCTGAGTATTTGCTGATAACGTGCTGCAGGATTAGACTCAGGAGAAACATTTCCTGCGAACAACTCTGTCCTCTTCCTGTTATGATGTCACAGTAAGTGGTGAAGGGAACAGGAAGTGAAAGCATGAGCTCATTAACTTGACTCGCAGCTGGTCCTATTCTGTGTGTACACAAACATGTTAACAAACACCAAACATGACCTTAATCTGCCCGCAGTGACTCATACTTTGGACTGTGAAGTGAGCTGAGAATGAGAAGAGGACTCATTAGCTGCTTCGGAAGGGCAACGACATCATTTCCTTTTGAAGTGTTCAGTGTTTTTCTTGCCCTCACACTGCGCTCTCTCTTCTCAGGGTCATCTGAGTGAAGGCTACGGCAAGTTGTGCAGCTTCTACCTCAAACTGCTCATCACCAAAATGGAGTTTCACATCAAAGTGAGTGATTGAGGCCTTGAAAGAGATTTCAGCAGAACATCCATCTTCTAACTCTCCTTCTCAGATCTTTATTTCCAGTCTTCATGCAGTTATTTTGTGACCTCATGACAACTAAACGTTAGTCCTAAAAAATAACAAAAATTACCAAAAAAGCACAAAACAAATATACATATAATAACAAATATATATGATAAATATTTAAATACAAATATATTTAAATATGTACACACACATTATAAAAAGAATGCATTTATTTTTAGTGTAATATATTTAATAATTATGACATTTACATAAAGATATATTTATATTTTGTATCTATTATTTATATATACAGTATTAAATATATATTTAAAAATATTTTTATAATACCAATAATAATAATATGAAATTAGTATGCAGGTATGCATGTATGTATGTAAATTAAATTAAAAATACATTTATTTTGTTTCTTTTTTTATAATGCAATATAACATATACAAAATTAATTAATATTTAATTAGAACATTATATTGTTTTCAAACCCAGACAATCTTTTTGATATGTTTTGGCCCTGCTTCTGCGTCAATATGAAATGCGTCAATACAGGAAAGAAAATTGCATTTGTCAAGCCAAATATAACATTTACCCCACTTGATTTTCCAGAATCCTCGTTTCCCAGGCAACCTTCAGATGTCAAACAGACAGCTTGATGAGGCGGGTGAGAACGACGTCAATAATTTGTGAGTATGGCTTTGTTTCTCACAAGCTTTGTGTTTCTTTTCAGTCTGTTTTATTAAATAAAGTTCTATAATTGCTCTGTGTTTTTTTCCTCTCCTCTCGAAACGTAGCTTCCAGTTGACGGTGGAGATGTTTGATTACTTGGAATGTGAGCTGAACCTTTTCTTAGGCGGTAAGTTTAAAGTGGAGTGCTTGAGCCCCAGAAGAGTCCTTGGTGGTCATTTTTATTATGCTGTTTTCTAAGTAGATTGTGGGCAGACAAATACAGCTTTAAAGGGTTACTGCACCCCAAAATGAAAATTTTGTCATTAATCACTTACCTCCATGTCGTTCCAAACCCGTAAAAGCTTAGTTTGTCTTCGGAACACAATTTAAGATATTTTGGGTATAACATCGCCAGAATAGTCCATCTGCCATCAGTGGTTCAATCTGAATTTAATGAAGCGACGAGAATACTTTTTGTATGCAAAGAAAAAAAAAAAAACGACTTTATTCAACAAAAAGTATTCTCGTAGCTTCATAACGTTACGGTTGAACCACTGATGGCAGATGGACTATTCTGACTATGTTTTTTTTACTTTTCTGTGCCTTGACAGTGTTAATTGCTTGGTAGTCAATGGGACAGTCACAAGCCTCTCGGTTTTCATCTAAAATATCTTAAATTGTGTTCCGAAGACGAACAAAGCTTTTACGGGTTTGGTATGACATGGGGGTAAGTGATTAATGACACAATTTTCATTTTGGGGTGGAGTAACTCTTTAATATACTTGAATAGAGAAAGACTTGAATCTCTGAAAAAAAAAACTCACAGTAAAGAATAGCTAATGTGCATTCTAGAGTAAAAAAAACAGGTGACATCTCTATTGGGATAGATATTTCTGCTGAAACAGGCAGTAAAATCTAGCTGGAACACTGATAGATCTCAGTGTGCCTGTGCTGGAAGCATTAGGGAGTCAAGTTAATGTGAGTGTTGTTGGCTGAAACACAGCTCCCTGGCACAGGAAACCACACCTCTCTGTGTGCCGAGAAGACGGGGTCTCACAGGAGCCTGCATCACTGATCACCAGAGAGACGGACGGACGGAGGGAGGGAGGGAGTGTGGGGATGAATGTGAATGAGGAAGTGGGCAATGAGAGGGATAGATTGAGAAAAACAGCATGTTGAAGGGAGTGGCGTGAAAGAGGGATTCATACAATAAAATAATACAACTTGCCAATTAAGAAATGTAGGCTATTTAGAGTATTTCAAACATATGTTTTTAGGTAGTAGGGGAAAGGTTTTTTTTTATAACAAAAGCATATTACAAAGAAAAATATGTATTTTAGTCTAAATTAATATATTATGCATATTATATCTTATTTACACAATATATGCTATATACATTAATAAACAAATAAAATGTAAAAAAATGCATTATAAATTAATTATATATTATGCATATTATAACTTATTTTACTTGAAAGATTCTGGGAAAAAAAGTATATTATTATAAATAGTTAATATAAATTATCAATTAAGTATATGCACAATTGATGTTAATAATTTATAATAATAGTTTATAGGGGTGCAATGGATCGTAGATGATTCGTATTCCATACGGACCAGTCCCCACGGTTCGGCACGCATGTGATTCGCGGATTAACTGTTAAGTTTAACCATCATAGAGTTAAAGTTTATCATTTGCATGTGTTTTGTCTTGCTAAAGTCGAATCGGGACTCGCGCACCGTTTTCTGTGCTCAGCCGCTGCCGCATGCGTACTCTGAGAGAGAGTTTCTGAGTTTCAGACAACGCCTCAACAGATGGATACATACACCGTTATGTTAAAATACCTGTTTTGGCAAGTATTCTGGTAAACACAGTCGGTTATGTCTTAAATTAAGGTATACAGCTGAGAAAGAAACTGGATGTGTGTCAGTATTAGGTCCGTGCATTTAGTCTTAAAGAGACAACAGCCTATAATACCTGCTTCTGTCTGCTAATCAAACAACACTTTAACAAAGATTAATCTGTATTTAAGTGAAAGTGACGTGACATACGGCCAATTATGGTGACCCATACTCTGTATTCATGCTCTGCATTTAACCCATCCTAAAGTGCACACACACAGCAGTGAACACACACACACCGTGAACACACACCCGGAGCAGTGGGCAGCCATTTATGCTGCAGCGCCCGGGGAGCAGTTGGGGGTTTGGTGTCTTGCTCAAGGGCACCTCAGTCGTGGTATTGAAGGTGGGGAGAGAGTGCTGTACATTCACTCCCCCCACCTACAATCCCTGCCGGCCTGAGACTCGAACCCGCAACCTTTTGGATTACGAGTCCAACTCTCTAACATTAGGCCACGACTTCCCCATTACTACTTAACTTATGCAGTAAGCATTATTGTGTTGTTTTACACTTAATTTTTACATTTCTGCACCTGAATACTACTGTTACTGTCTTTATTTATAATTTTATGTTGTAGGCTGTTCATCTATGCTTGTAATTTGTGTAATTGTTCTTGTTTTATTACTGACAGTAGTTAAGCTAGTAGTTTCTGCTGGGGTATAGAAGTACTTAAAGTAAGTTTTTAGTAATTAATGAAAAGCAAACTTTTTTTTTTTTTTTGCTGATCCGAAAAATGATCTGATCCGTGACTCAAAATCCGTAGTATGATCCGAACCGTGAGTTTTGTGATCCGTTGCACGACTAATAGTTTATAATTTTGTGTTGGAGCATGACAGAAAGGTTTTAGTATCTATGGAAGGATGGGAGTGTCTTGAAGTTTTTTTTTTTTTATTCTTCACAGTGTTCAGCTCGTTGGATATGTCTCGCTCCGTGTCGGTGACAGCAGCCGGTCAGTGTCGTCTGGCCCCTCTTATCCAGGTCATTCTGGACTCTAGTCATTTGTATGACTACACCGTCAAACTGCTCTTCAAACTCCACTCCTGTGAGTCCATAAATCACATCTCTCTCTTCACACACACAAAGGCCATGTTCAGACTGCAGACAGAAGTGGACCAAATCTGCTTTTTTGCTTATATGTGACTCAGATCTTAACAATGTGAACCGCACAAATCACATGGAATCTGTTTTTTTTTTTATTCTGATTCGGGCCACTAAGGCTGCGTTCACACTGCAAGCATTAGTGCTCAATTCCGATTTAATACTTGGACACGTTTTTTTGTTCACATTATCAGTTTTAAATGTGGCAAATATCAGATTTCAGTGTGAACGAATGACTGTGCTGAACTGACCTGCATACGCAAAAGAATAATAACGACGGCATGAAATGCGCTGTCATATGGAAGTAAACAGAGGTCACTGAAGTAAGCGTTTACGGGTTTGTTTTTAAGCTGATGTGCTGCGAAAGCCTGCAAATTCATGAGCAGGCGATAAGGAGGACAAAGATGAGAAAGAAAGCAAAGTTTTTAAATATTTTCTGTACAATCCAGTAAGTTTAGCTTCTAAAGCACTGTCTCTGTAATACACCGTAAAACAATTCACTGAGTGATCAAAGAAGTACGTTGTGTAAAATCTTTGGAGTGACTCCTGTCAGTCAACGTCGATCTAGAATGACGTAAAAGTCGCATAAATTAGTTTTGGCTGTTCAGACTGCGGTCACGTTGCAAAACCTGAATTTTTCAAAACCTGATTTTTTTTTCGTTGACCTGAATCTGATTTAGTACCACAGATGGATGTGGCCCAAATTGGAATTGAAAAGATCGGGTTCAATGTGGATTGTGCTGTTCACACTGTCATGAAGCTAAACGATCTGAGTTACATGAGCAAAAAATCAGATTTGGGCCACATTTTCCTGCAGTGTGAACGTAGCCTAACATATGTAATACATAATCAGATACAGGTCAGATGTTTTGCAATGCGACCACAGTCTGAACTTAGTTTTTATTTATTATTATACTTATATATTGTTGTTGTGAAGTTGTATTTGTTCTGTATTTGGTGTTGTTCCTTTGGCTATTATAACAAAATTTAATCACAATAGAACGTAAAATAGTGCACACTCTCAGTCTTGTGTACTCTTGTCTTCCAGGTCTGCCAGCAGATACTCTGCAGGGCCACAGGGATCGCTTCCAGGAGCAGTTTAAGAAGTGAGTCTGTCAGTCACTATCCAGTCAGAACAGCTGCCATGAGTCACACAGACTGCCATTATTTTATTCTTTTGTCATTTCTCACTCTCTCAATCTTTTCCTTTCACTCCGTTTCTCTCTCTCCAGGCTGAAGAGTCTGTTCTATCGCTCCAGTAACCTGCAGTATTTCAAGAGACTGATTCAGATCCCACAACTTCCTGAGGTGAGACTCCTGCATACCAAACAGATTCCTGCCTGACCTGAGTCCAAAAATACAGCTAGTGGAAAGAAATTATGTAACTCATTTACATATCTGCCTGCTTAGTTTTCTAGCGTCCGGATTTTCAGCTGGACTCCATGTAGATATACTACAGGCTGCCCTATAAAGCAACATATTTTCCTTCAATTTGCATGACATTTAAAATTAAAATTAAAGGCAAAGTGAGCTATTTTTTCATTTGTTTGAGCTTCATGATCACAACATAGTGACTTCAGCTCAACCAATGGCATGAGACTAGGGTGGGGTTGTATGTTTTCTCGACGGGAAAAATGGTTTGAAAACACATTCCAGTAGATTCCTTTCCTCATATCTCTCTCTTCATTTCTCTTCAGAATCCGCCAAACTTCCTGCGGGCATCAGCCCTCTCCGAACACATCAGTCCAGTGGTGGTGATTCCGGAGGAGTCTTCGTCCCCTGAGAGCGAACATGTTCTAGAGACAGAAGACCTGGTGGACACGGACATCCCACCTTTACCGGTAACACACACACTTTCACTATCCAAAACTCTCTGTATACTTTCCTTTTAACTTGAGTTTCTAAAGACAGAGATTTTTTTTCTCCATTAGAGCACTGTGGACACCAAATTCGACGACCTCTTTGGCACCTCAGCTGCTACAGACCCGTTCAACTTCAACAGTCAGAACGGCATGCGTAAAGATGAGAAGTAAGTCATGGAGATACTGTTGGAGAATATAATTAATAAGTTATAGGAAGCTCTTTGAGTTTATTAGAACAAATTATAACATGGGACTCATGAACATGTATCTCTCATCTCAGAGACCATTTGATTAAGCAGCTCACAGCAGAGATACAGGCCCTGAAAGAGGAGCTGGAGTCCTTCAGATTGGAGGTAAAGAGTGGGAGATGAGAGGAGGTCAAATGTGATAAGCTACCACTTAAAAGTTTGGAGTCAGTAATGTTTTTTTTTTTGTTCTTTTTAAGAAATTCATATTTTTATTCAGGAAGGATGCATTAAATTGATCAAAAGTAATTGTAAATACATTTGTAATGTTACAAAGGAGTTCTGTTTCAAATAAAAGTTGTTCTTTAAATGTTTTAAGAAAGTATCATGGTTTCCACAAAAATATTAAGCAGCACAATTGTTTTCAACATTGATAATAATCAGAAATGTTTCTTGAGCATCAATTCAGCATATTAGAATAATTTCTGAGGGATCATGTGACACTGAAGACTGGAGTAATGACTACTGAAAATTCAGCTTTGCCATCACAGGAATAAATTACATTTTAAAATAAATTACAATAGAAACCAGTTCTTTTAAATTGTTAACATATTTCACAATAAATGCGGCCTTGATGAGCATAAAACATTTTACCTTTGAAGGGTCATGTACAGTGGAAGATAAGTGAAAATAAAAGTGTCACTAATCATTCTTTCGGTCTTTCTCAGAGTGGCCGTCTTTGTCAAGCACTACGGGGGCGTGTGAATGAGCTGGAGGCGGAGCTTGCAGAGCAGACTCACCTGAAGCAGCAGGCATTGGGTGAGAGCGAGTTCCTGAGGGTGGAGCTAGACGACCTGCGCAGAGTCAAAGAGGACACCGAGAAAGAGCAGCGCAGCCTGAGCGAAATCGAGAGTAAGAGTTTGTTGTTGGAACAATTTAAAATGCAGTAAATTGAATTTCTTTTTTTATTTCAAATAAATTTTCATGACCCCGTTAAAGTGGTCATGAACTGCCTTTTTTATTATTTTGTACTGTTCTCTGAGGTCCACTGCTATGATTGGCTAACAGTTGTGTATGTTTGCCAGCCTATATCATTCATAGATGGGTGCTGCTGTGATTTAGGTTAAAAACGTGTTACTCACACTTGTTGCAAAATTACTGTTGGATCCAATAGAGTTGAGACAGCATCGTCTCTGTCTCTTTTTCAATCTCTCTGAAAATCCTGTGTCGAAATATCTCGTTGGTAAACGAATCCGCGGTAAAATGAAGTGAACAAAGGACCGAGTTCTTACTGATGCGGTCTGGATCTTCATTAAAAATAAAGTTAATTCACTCTTTTCTGATGTTAGGATCAGAAGGAAGGCACTGCAAAGACAGTTTTTCACAGCTTCACACTGAACAGTGTCTTATTGTCTTTAGAGCCATCTTTATTGGTTGATTTCTGCGTAGACCTGCGTTTGCCTCTTTCGTTATTTACCCACTATGTGCACGAATCGGTGGGCGGGGCTAAACAGGCAGCGATGTAGAAGCAGGCGTTGATCGTCTTCTGTGGAGGTGGTGTTTAGCCACACTACTACATCATAGAGTCGTACATTCCACAACCTGTCGTCTTGACAAATTGGCTTCAATATAAGCTGTTTTTAGATTAACGAGAAAGTTTTGAGTTCTGAAACTTACAGGATGTTTTTATAGTACAATGACCTCTTATATGTCAAAAGATCAAGGGAATTGACCCTTTAATATTTAGAGAACTTGGATTGAGCTGTAAATTACGCCTTCAAGACAAACCATTGCTCTGTTCCTCTTTCGTAAATAAAAAAAAAACAGGCTTTCCTTCCTTTTTGGTTTGTTTACACTCAGTGGTCACCTCAAACTGTTGCTTTTTTTTGGAACATCAGCATTACATTATATTCTAAATAAAGTGTTACAGGATATTCAAAGGGATAGTTCACCCAAAAATATAAATTCTGTCATAATTTACTTTCCCTCAAGTTTTTCCAAACCTCTATAAGTTTCTTTTATCTGCTGAACACAAAAGATGATATTTTAAAGAATGTTGGTAATCAAACTGGTAGAATTGACTTCCATAGTATTTTTTTCTATACTGTGGAAGTCGATGGCTACCTTCAGATGTTTGGTTACCAACATTCTTCAAAATATAACTCGGGTGGGTTTAGAACAACTTGAGGATGAGTAAATGATGACAGAATTTTCATTTTAGGGTGAACCATCCCGTTAAAGGGCTGTGCAGAGTCAGTACAGATGCAGAACAGTAGTGCATATTCATTAGACAGTCTGTCTGTTTACTCTCTGGAGCTGAGGAACACAGCCAGAAGGGACTCCAGTTCACTGCAGTCTCCAATCAAATGCTAATAAAACATATAGTCCACAGTCCAATTCACCAGCTTGCAGGCCTGTGTTGAGGCTCTCAGTGGTGCTAACTGTTCTGTGACACAGAGAGGAAGGTCTGAGGCATGTCAGGGCTTGTGTTTTTGATACTTAATGTTGATATTTTGGTTGTGTATTTGTGTTTTTTGTAGGAAAAGCACAAGCTAATGAGCAACGCTACACCAAGTTAAAGGAAAAATACACAGAGCTGGTCCAGAGCCACGCTGACCTGCTGAGGAAGGTGAATTGATGACTACATTTTAGTTCACACACTTGCCTGTATATGAATATATGCATATTTTATTGGGCAAATGGTCACATTAATACATGCAATTAATGCATTAATACATGTTTAATGCTGTTTGATGATACGCTACTGGGTCGTTCCGTGTCAACTAAACCAGAGGTCCCCGGGTCAAATTTTTGATTTTGCTAATATTTTTCAGAAGACAGATAAACATGTGGCACTGGCAAGAGATGAAAGACAAAATATGAAATGTTGTGGATGAATATTTACGGAGTAATCCATTTTTTTGTAGAGGGGGTTCAAAATGGCCATTTTCACCTGAGATTCAGAGCCAAATTACATGAGGGTAAAAATGACAGCATCATAATGTTACTTTTACACAGTGATTTGTAGGTTTATTAGTAAAATCTGTTGCAATCTTTGTTGCATTATGTGCCAATGGTGACCATTCAAAAATGGACGAAAGAGCCATTTTTTTCTCCAAAGATTGCATGCCTGTAACTCAAGAAGCATAAAGAAATCTTAATGCCCTTTTAGATATTAGGTCTTTTCCTTTTGGCCTCTTCATTTTTAAGGCCCTATATGGTTCGGTTCCAGAGATATTGGAATTTAGAGTTAACAATTAATCCTGTACATTCTTAAACCCTGGGTTACTGTTATTATTTTCATATTTGACTGTCAACAGTGATGACTAGATAAACCCAAAACCACATTTGGTTTTTGAGCATTGAAAATGGGTAGGATAAAACAGTTTGGACATGGAGCTTCCCTGGGATCTCAATATCTCTAGGATTAAACCATACAGGGCCTTAAAAAATAAAGATTCCAAAGGTTTCTTAGGAACCAGAATCTAAAATCATATTAAGATAACTGTAATACTACTTGAGTTACAGGCACGCAAATTTTGGAAAAAATCCTTATGATGCTCAAACAGGTATGTCCTATACAATTGTTTTGAAAGAGGGAAACAAGATACATGTCTAGTTTCAGCATTACTTATTCTTCAGACATTCCTCTTTAAATACAATAAGTATGAAAATGTATGACAATCCCATATCTCTGGGACTGAATGATACAGGGCCTTGAAAATGAAGCTTCCAAAAGAAAAGTTAGAAACTAGAATCTAAAATCATATTGTGATATCTTTAATACTTCTTGAGTTATAGGTATGAAAAATTTGGAGAAAAAACTTGTGCTGTTTCCCCATTTTATTTAATGGTTACTATTGGCACATAATGCAATAAAGATTGCTGAAGTCAACAGATTTTACTAATAGACCTACCAATCTCTGTGTAAAAGTAACATTATGACGCTGCCATCTTTCTGAAGTCATTTGTGCCCCCCTGTAATTTGGCTCTGAATCTCAAGTGAAAATTGACATTTTGACCCCCCTCTACAAAATAGTGGATTACTCCGTAAATATACATCCATGGCATTTAATATTTTGGCTTTCATCACTATACATGTACATCTTTCTTCAGATAAAAACATTAGCAAAATCCAAAATTTGAGCCAGGGAACTTTCTGATATTTGGTTGATTTGACACGGTTTGAAAGTCTCTCATGCTCACAAATGCTGCATTTATTTGATCATGAATACAGAATAAAGTGGTAATATTGTGAAATATTATTACAATTTAAAATAACAGTTTTCTATTTTGTAATCTATTAAATGTAATTTATTCCTGTGATTCAAAGCTGAATTTTCAGCATCGTTACTCCAGTCTTCAAAGTCACATGATCCTTCAGAAATCATTCTAATATGCAGATTTGCTGCTCAAACAACATCATCAATGGTGAAAGCAGTTGTGCTACTTAATATTTTTGTGGAAATAGGTTATTATATACTTGTTTTTCCCCTGTTCTGTTAATTCTTTAATTAATTAACAGAAAATTCAAAAGAACAGCATTTACATGAAATAGATTTTTTTTGTAACATTATATAAATGTATTTACTGTCACTTTTCATCAATTTAATGCATCATTGCCAAATAAAAATATAAATTAAAAAAAGAAAAAAATTATATCATTTAATTTATTTCACATTTCCTTCACACTGTAAATGAAAGGTCAAGCACATTGGGTTGTGGGATACAATATCTCACTCGGCATGCTTGTTTTGGCAAATGAAGTCGGTATTCTGTGTTTGTGTAGATAGTTGATGGAGAATTTGCATACTGCACAGACGCAGGGTGCACACTACATACTGCTGACTTGAGCTCCAGTGTCAGGCCTGTCAGTAAACCTGCAGGTGGTTTAGCTCCTTCACCAAAAAAATTTCCCTGCAGACATTTCTTGCACAAATGAAACTTGGCTCTGTGTTCCTCTGCCATGCTTAGAGGCTGTCATCACACTCGCTCCCATTCAGCAGCACGCTTTGATCCCACCACAGAGACATCCGACAGTGGGTGCCACGTCCTTGGGAAAAGAACTGGGTCAGCCAAGAGTCTTGGCTCTGTGCTAAACTGTACATGTCTATGTGTTTCACAGAATGCCGAGGTGACGCGTCAGATGACGGTGGCCCATGCTGCCCAGGATGAGGTGGAGAATGTGAAAAAAGAGATGCAGGACAGATTGAAAGCCGCTCAAGATACTACCAGTCAGCAGGTTGGACACACACACACACAAACACACTCCCTCTGCCTGATGTATCCATAGTTTGCTTGTCTTACACGTCCCTATCCTCATGTATGTGCACGAGTAGGAGAAGGCTCAGTTAGAGCAGCTTCAAGCTCTACAAGCCGAGCTCATGTCCAGCAGATCTGAGCTAGAGACCCTGAAGAGTACCGCCACCTCCTCCCAACAGGTGGGACCTCACCTTCTACCCATCATTCTCTTCCTCTTCACCTCTGTCACGAAACCATCTCCATTCCTTGTCCTAATACTTTATAAAGGGTCTTGAACTGCATTCTTTTTTTATTTTATAATGTTCTCTGAGGTCCACTTGTAATGTTAGCAAGAATTGCACATCAAAAAACACTATACACCTTATTTTTCAACACGGAAGTAAGCCTATGAGGGAGACATCTGGTTCATTAGCTGCTGTAGGGAAAAAACGAGAAGAATAACGTGCAGTAAATGGCAAAACTGTTTGCACTACAAACCAGTGTGTTGATAATTAAGATAATACATGAAAATAATATGGTAAGACACCAATTTGCAATATCAAGCAGCAAAACGAGCTGTTTTGTACAGCTAAAATAGCTGGAAGTGAATGAGACTGGAAGCAAATAAAACCCATAAAAATTACAAATGGCCACACCCATTTTTACAGGAAGAATAAGGTGGATAATTTAAAATGAATAGGCTATTTTCTATTAGAAACGCATAATTCTGATAGGCATGCCGCATTTAAGACTTGGACGTGATCACTCACAGCTATGATTGGCTAACAATTTTGCATATTAAAATAATAGATGGAGACTGCTATGATGTTCTTTGAAAACAATGTGTCATTGTGGTTAAAAATGTTTAAATACTCTGTACATATCAAACAATCTGTAACAGACAAAGCAATACTGACACATGGCAAAAGCATTGTTACTCACACTTGTGAGTTGAGACATTACCCGATCCTTGAGCAATGCCAAGTGCGAAACCATTTCAAACACAATAAACACCTTCTATACAGACCTCTTATTAGCTAGCTGTACATAATCATTGGATGAATCTCTATCGTTTTCTTGCTTGAGTAATCCTGTGTTTGTGTCTCTTTCATATTTACACGCCTACTCCTATGTGCATGGTGGGCGGGGCTAAAGAGGCAATGATGTAGAAGTAGGCGTTGATATTTTGTCGCATTAAGACATCATATTGAGGTGAAATATGAAACGAACTGCTGTTTTGGCAGCTTGGTTTTAACAAAGGCTGTTTTTGGACTAACATGAAAGTTAAGTTATGAAACTTGCACATGATGTTTTTGTAGTACGATTAATTAGATTTCTCAGTTCATCAACCTGTCGTAGACGAATCTTCAAGCTCCATACATCCCTGTTCAGCTCTCAGCCCAGCCACAGGATCCATGTATCACTGTCTCTGCTGTTAGTCTAGAGCAGGTGGACATGGTGATTCTGTGTTGAGTGCTGAATTACCTGAGTTAATGTGTCCAGACTGCATGTGGGAGTTGATATGTCACCCCCTCCTCCCCTCCATTCCACTTCCTTCTGTCACCTGCACACCTACCTCCAGCAGCTGACTCAACTCAAGACAGCTGTCCTCAAAACACTGACACAGTTAACATCTATAGCATGACTGTATCAGTTGTATCAGTGTTGCAGCCCTGCAGGGATGTTTTTGTAGGTCAAAACCCGGAAACGAAGTTGCATTTTAGCACTTGCAGTTCTGTCGACCCGAAGTCAATGGGTTTTTGGTTAAATGCCTGAAGTAAGGTCTGTGGTTAACACAAGCTCAAGATATTTTTGTTTTATTCTATGGCATACAATACATCAATACATGCCCTTGTATGTTTTTTTTAAAGCTTTTAATTGTCTGTTGCTATAAAGTGGCTAAATGGGACTACAAAGATTTTCAGAGACATTAAATATAATCATTCCAAACAAAATTAATGTTTAATGGCGAGTGACGGTGAAGTCTTGCGACTGTGGTGTAGTTTGTTTATATCCTGCGTTTAACTTTTAACTTCTGGAGATTGTATCTATGCTTCAACATTGGGTTTTTGTTGAGGAAACCAGATTGAGATGCTAATTCTGGGTTGGCCTACAAAATTATGTCAACACTGCAGCGCTGTAATGGTATGGAAAAGAATTTGTTGGTATTTGAATACACTCCAAAATGTTATAATTTGGCACATAACTTGATACTGTTTGTCAAAACAAATATCCGATTTATCCCAAATATCCAATTTAAAGGGATAGTTTACCCAAAAATAAACATTTGTCATCAGTTTTTTACTCTCATGTCGTTCCAAACCACTTCCTTGATTATTTTCCAATTGTTTTAAATAATTTCTGTGAAAAATAACCAGATATATATAAAAAAAACAATTATTATTTCCATTTAACTGTGCTTTTAAAAAAAAAAAAAATAAAATGCTTAAATTATGGAAATAACAAAAGACAGTATATACAGTTATTGAAGAAAGAAAGATTAAATGGATAGCATGGAAATAAAGTTAGGAATGAAAGTAAAAACTGAACACCATCTCTTTCATTTTTAGTATTTCTCGCTTTTTTAATGTCTATCCCTCATTCTCTTTCTATTTTAGTATTATATATTATTAGTATTAAAATATAGCTTTTATTTGTGTATTTTCAGTTGTCATTTTAATTTTGTTTTAATTTAGTTATATTTTATTTTAGCTTTTTCAATTAGTAAACTTAATGAACTTAATTCAATTGATTTTTAGTAGTTTTAGTAAACAATAACATCACTGTTTCTCATGATTTTTGTTTTCTCCAGAAAATGTCACATTAAATCTTGTAATCTCATAAATTTATTCACTCTCTTCTTATAGTCAAACGAGCAGCTCAGTACTCGGCTGTCTGCTCTGGAGGCTGAGAAGACGGGACTTGTGGAGACTGTATCTCAGAAGGAGGCGGAGCTAGCCAGTTTAGGGGTGGAGTTAGAGCGTGTGCAAAGCAGTCTGACCAATGAGAGGGAGAGTGGTGTGAAATCTGCTGAGGCCCTGCAAAACCAACTCAATGAGAAGGTGGAATATTGTGTTTACTGTTGATTTTAGTTGCCTTTTTACAATAATGGCTTTGTATGAGTTCAGATTCATTATACCACAAGACATATGCTGTAAATATGGCAAACATGGAGTCTAAAATGCCTGTTTTCATTGTCTTTTTATCTGTAGGAGAGTCGTGAGCAGGCTCTGGAGAGCGAGCTGGTCTCTCTGCGCTGTGCGGCTCTGCGGGCAGCACTAGAGGAGGCGGGGAGGATCGTACAGGACAGCTTGAATCAGCTAGACGACCCCGCACACATCAGCTGCACCAGTTCAGCCGGTCAGTGACCAGCTCAAATTACCTTAAACCTTCCCACTGATTATACCACAAAGCAGGAATTGCCCTATGATAGCGTAATAAATATTAAAAGACCTTCTTGTGTGTGTGTAGATTACCTGGTGTCCAGGTGCCAGGTGGCTCTGGACTGTGTGGAGAGACTGCAGTCGGCCAGAAACGGCTTTGTATCAGATAACACAGGTGAATTATACGTACACACACACACACACACACTCATTTCCCTACTTAACCAGCATTCATCAATGTACCATTCACTCCAGCAGGGTTGCGAAAGTTACAAGACAGCTTAACAAGTTACACACCATTTAAAGTAGTAAAAGAACAATAATGCTACTCTCTTGAAAACATAGTTAGCTTAATTGAAGCTTCTTACAATGAGAATGATCTAAAAGATATAGTTCTTTTTAAGATTTAAGGCAAGATTTTTAAAATCTAAAAGAAGTCTTATTTTCACCAAGGCTGCATTTATTTGATAAAGTAGAATACAGTAGTAGTAATGTTATTGTGATTGTTTTTTTTTGAAGTGTAATGTATTCTGATGGCAAAGCTGAATTTTCAGCATCGTTACTACAGCATTTATTATTGTTATCAATATTGAAAACTATTGTACTGTTTAATATTTCAGTGGAATTTATGATTTGACATTTGAAGTGGATGAATGACACTGTTCTTCAGGATACTTTGTTGAATAGATATTTCAAAAGAACAGCATCATTTGTTACATTATAAATGTATTTACTGTCTCTTTTGATTCATTTAATGCATCCTTGCTGTATAGAAGTTTGTTTTAACTCCAAAATTTTAAGCAGTAGTATAATAAAAAAGTTAAAAAAAACAAATTTATATATAATACACAAATACAATGATTTGATGATGAAATACAAACAAACAAAAAAACATGAACAGAATTTATGGATTAACTCATATTGGAGTCTACTTTTTTATTGAAATGAACTTTCTGAACAAACTGAAACATTAAAACAAATATGTGAATCATCTTTGAAATGACTGTACTTGACAAAGGGAAAGCATTCTGTCAGGCTGTTGTTTTGGCTCGTTTGCTAGTAAGGCTTCACAATAATCATGACACATCCATGGTGAAGTGATTTGTCATGCTACAACACTAACTGTTGGAAAAATTGTCACGGTACTAAAAATTTTAAGGCAGCTGAGCTACTTTCACACTATTGAAAACTTTTATTACTCCATCACTGTTCTGCAATGAAAATGCACAAGCTCAAAAAAAATTCAACTAATAATATACCTTTTAAAAATCTATTACCAATAATTATTCACCATGAATGCATTCAGACTTCATTTCATCACTTTTGTTGAGATGAGAGGTACTCATATGATCATGTTTAAACAGTTTCTCACTGATTTTTCTGAATGTGTGTGATAGATGTGTCTGGACTGGTGCGGGCAGTGACTCAGTTCGCTCACCTGGTGGGCGATGTCATCGTGCAGGGCAGTGCCACCTCTCACATGGTGCCAGTGGAGCAAGCTGACGGTGAGCACGAGATGTCAATCTCCCGAAACGTTTTCAAAAGAGCTGATATGTTATCATATCAGCACAGCTGATGCACCTCTATGTAAATACCTCCTTAAAGACACATTCATTGACACACATACACCGTATCGACCAATCAGCATCCAGAACCAGAACTATCCGTTTGATATAGGCAGCATAAATGTCTATTATTAAACTAAATATTTCACAGCACCACTATATCCACATCTAGAGAGACGTCCAAGACTTTCTGTTTGAGTTGGTCTCCATACATCATGAAGGTTTTTAAAGGAGCATGACATAACTCAAAACGGCGAATGTGCATTCCCACGCGCACGAGCGATCACGTCACAGGAAATGTGTGTCTGCCCGAGCATATGTGTAGTGTCTGCAGGTGGCAGATGGCTTGTCTGACTGCTCTCTGCTTTCTCTTTGCCGTTGTCTGTCTGTGGGCAGCATTGGCAGACAACGTGAAGGCGTGTGGCGCGGAGGCCCTGGCGCTGCTCTGCCAGCTCAAGGAGCAGGAGTCTATGGGGACGGCAGACTGCAGCCGGCTGAGGGCGGCACTGGATACCGTGATGGCCTTGGGCGAGGTGAGCAAGCCACTGAGAGACAGTCCTCGTTTTAGTATAGTAACAGTGGATTGAATGAAGCAGCATGTAGTTGGTAGAGAGAATCTTTTTTTTGTTGTTGTTTTTTTTTTCACACCGAGTCATTTAAATTAGGCCAAAACTAGTATGGGATACTTTTTGTGTACTGTTTACTGCATACTGTATGTGATATACTGTGTACTCGCCAGTGTTATTTTAGTATTATTATAGTATTTGTTCATATTTTGAATTGGCTTTTAGTATACTTTTATTTTAAGGTGTCCTTGTTACAGTGTAATTATACATTTAAGTACTCAGTCGTTGTAATTAACTACATATATGGTTAGGGTTAGGATGAGGGTTTTTTTAGGGTTAGTTGCATGTAATTATGCATAATTTATTGTTATTACTATAGTAAGTACATGTAACATCTAACAAGGTTACAGTCAGTGTTATCAGATTTGGGGCCAGATTACTATCAGTTTGCGCCAGCGCAAACCCTCTTTTGGAGTTAGAAAACTACTCTCAGGATTTACTATAGACATGCAGTGGGAAATTAGAGCTGAAAAGGTGTGGACAAGTTATTTTCGCGAATATGCATTTGTAGGTGTTTCCCTTTCAATCTGTAAATTTATGGGAGGAGAGTATTTACTAGATTCGTGCTCGTCAATTCACTGGTATTTGCAGCATTATTTAGCGGCCAAAAAAAGCATGTCTTAAAGCAGGTGGTAATTAGCGCTGCTCTTGGTAGATTGCGCTGGTCGTTATGGAAATTAGACGTTGCGTCTGTTTTCTTTAATGTGTGCATTGTTAGTAAATCACCCACAGAATTTTCCCCTCCCATCGGCGCTTTTATGGAATTGCGCTCTAACGCCCTTTTGTCATTCTCTATTATTTTTAAATATTTCTATCTATTTTTTTCTATTTAGTTTTATTAACAATTTTAGTACTTTAACTTATTTTATTACAATTATTCGACTGCAACTTTTCTCATTTTCATTCAGTTGTTCAACTAATATTACATATTTAATTTTATTTAATTTTATTTTAATTATTTCAGTTAAAGAAAACAATTTGTAACCAGTTTTAGTCAACAATCCGATCAAATGTCTCAAGAAGGAGGGTTATAAAAGCTTGCAATTGATATTTAGATTGATTTTTCACATTGAAATCAAAGGTTAAGGCTAATGTCTTAAGCAACTTTCTCTCACTGAGAAAGAAGCTTTTCAGCCTTTTGGCCTTGCATTCTCTTCATTTGCTTAGTTTCACTAACACCGCATTAGTGTTCTTAGAAGCTCTAAACTAGTGATTCTGTGCATTGAAGCTCTAACATGATTTGCTCTGCAAAAAAGCTCTAACACATGAAAATCTGTCTTCTGCATTGCAAATAACATTTCAGTTCATGAGAAAGAAACATCTTTCATGTACTTCAGCTTTACTCTTAAAATTGCATTAATATTTGGCACTCCAATCAATTAAGAGTCAAGAAAGAGATTTTAATATCAGATCATTATTGGCCATGCTGCAGATGAAAGATCAAGCATATTGCATTGTGGGATACTGTAGTCCACAGAGTGTGCTTTGGTTATATGCCTCACATTTTAGCATTCAGTATGTATCATGCAGGTATTCCATGAGTATGCATATTATATAAATATGAAACAGAAATAAATGTAGTATGCTGTTTTGTTTTCTTTGAGCAGAAGTTGCGTCCTCGAGGTCTAGAACTGCAGCAAGGGGAGCTGGGAGATCTGGTGGAGCAGGAGATGGCAGCCACATCGGCAGCTGTGGAGTCAGCCGCCGCCAGGATTGGGGTAATCAGACGGCTCCCTGCTCTCCCTGTCCTACAGACAGATGCTTAATAAAACATGAAGCGCTCCAATCTACTCCTCTAATGTTTTTCCCCTTTGCTCTCAAACAGGAAATGCTCAATAAGTCCAGGGCGGTTGACACTGGAATCAAAATGGAAGTCAATGAAAGGTCAGGCTGACCAAGTCATGTGTTATTCATATAAATAATGATTTGCGGTTACAGCCACAAAAGCGGTTTTACAGATTTTATTTAGTTGATGTTCCTCAGTGGATTTTGGTATTCAGTGATCAGAATGTCTCCATGCTGAGCTTATTTCACTTGGATAGCGCTGCACGTTTACATTCACCCAGACGCATTAGCAGACCCACCCTGGTGCATACGAAACAGGCCTGTGAGTGTTTAAATGTTGCTCTCTCGCGCCCCCTGCAGGATCTTGGCATCCTGCACAGATCTCATGCAGGCCATCAAAGTGCTGGTGCTGTCCTCCAAAGACCTGCAGAGGGACATCGTGGAGAGCAGCAAGGTGAGTCAACACATCTAACACTTTTAGGAAAACTCGAGCTTAAAGTGACCGAAACGGGTGTTAATGAAGGTGCTGCTGTGTTCACAGGGGGCCGCATCTATGAAGGAGTTCTACGCCAAGAATTCCCGATGGACAGAAGGTCTCATTTCCGCCTCCAAGGCCGTGGGCTGGGGTGCCACCATGTTGGTGTGAGTATGTTAGACAGTGAGAAGATAAAAATGTTTGGAGGATGCTGTGACATAGTGATTAAAAATCTCAGTAGGTAACTGAAAGCTTGTAGGTTTTTAGGACCTTATAAAATCAGTTTTATTTTTCCATTGTATTTATTTATTTCTGTTTATTTATTTTTATGAATTCTGTTTTTATTTTATCTCAAATTTTGTGTTCTTCATTTTAATAGTTTAATTACATTTGAATCATTAAAATGCATGTGCAATAAATTGAATTCATAAAACTTGAACAATTTAATAAATGTATTAAAATGTGAATAATAACGGCCTTATTAAATCAGTTTTGTTTTTTGACATGCCCCTTTCTATTTTATTTATACATTCTGCTGTACTTTTTATATATTTTATAGATATGTTTTAAGATGTTTTAAGCAAATTTGTCATCAAAAAACTGTGGCATCAAATTAATCCATAAAACTTGTAATCAAATGAAAATACAAAATGTTTTTTTTTTTGCCATATGACGTGCTGCACAAAAAATGGTTACTGTATAAATAAAAAAAAAAAAAAAAAAAAAATTGTGATTCCTTAAAGTTTTAATAAATTGTATTATTGTTGTTATTATTATTACTTACTACATTTTACAGTAGAAATAAAAACGTAGCCACTCTCACTCTTGGATGCAAAGAACATGTAGACTTTATATTGCGATTTAATAATCAAAATACATTAATCCATATCGCAATTTGAAGTAGATCGTGTACAGCTCTACTTTTGATTTATTCATCCAAAAGTTGAACAATTCAGTGACAATTTCACATTATACTGTAAATTCCATTTTAATGACTGGATTTTGCAATTCTGGAGTCTGTGTTTTCCACATTACATATATCATTGGTTTAAATCCTACACTAATTGATCTATGAACAATCACCATTGTGCTACCTCCAGTAAAGTTGTTTTTTTCTTCTTCCTGCAGTGATGCAGCTGATCAGGTGGTGCAAGGCAAGGGCAAGTTTGAGGAGCTGATGGTGTGTTCGCATGAGATCGCCGCCAGCACGGCTCAGCTGGTCGCAGCTTCTAAGGTACAACAACAAATTGCCAGCAACATTTGCACTTGAATTAATTTTAAAGCTGTATAATGTTATACTATATTTAATAATATATAATATATTTGATCTCTTTAGGTAAAAGCAGACAAGGACAGTCCAAACCTTTCCCGTCTCCAGCAGGCCTCCAAAGGGGTCACCCAGGCCACAGCGGGGGTCGTGGCATCAACCAAGTCCGGCAAATCTCAGATCGAGGACACAGGTGAGGTTTTGTTGGACATATACAGCACATCCTCTTGACTCAACATTCTCAGACATGTTTAGCTGTGCTGCTCATTTGGGAAATTCAGGTTTGAATCTGGCTTGCAACGCTTACCCCATAATTTCTTGTAATTTTTCCATTATTCATTAAATAAGAGCCAGAAGAAAGTAGTAACAGTGGCAGCAGCCTCAATTTATTTCTCATTGACCTCCACAATCTCATTGCCCCATTTCACATTTAACTATAGCTATGAAAACTGGTTTACGGTGCCCTCCAGAGATAGAGGAATGAGCAAGTCTACACAGTCAGGCTGTCCTCCACACAAGCTCTTGTGCTGACGCTCTTCTCTGGAGGCAAAGGCATTTAAACAACACTGACTAGTCACATGGAGTCAGTGACATTGTGCTTCCTTTTATATCCAGACCAGCAGCAGATATTGTGAATATTTTAGCAGCAGCTAGTAAATACAGACACTTTTGATTAATTGATGGAGAATGCAGAATCAGTGAAGAAGAGAAAAAAAAAAAAATATATATATATATATAATGCATCCAAAATAATTTTTGGTTTACATAATGTGTACACTGTGTGTATTTATTATGTGTATATTTACATTTATGCATTTAGCAGACACTTTTATCCAAAGCGACTTACAGTGCATTAAAAATTTTTTTTTTTATATATTAAATATATTTATATGTAATATAAAATATAAATATATAAATGTATATACATGTAAATATTTTCAAAATATATACTTTTTATTTATATATACATAATAAATATACACGGTACACACTCATATATGATGTAAACAAAAACTTTTATTTTGGATGCGATTAATCGTTTGACAGCACTAATATAAAATAAAAGCTTGATGATTTTAGCTTTGAAAATGTTGATATAAAATGTTGAAGTCATATAAAATAAAAAGTAAAAAATAAAAAACAATGAAAACGTAAATATTAGCATAGTATTTTCTGCATATACTATAAAGTAAATGTATTTTTATTTAATACTCTTTTTATTTTAAAATATAATAGTATTACACTTTTATTATTTAGTTGTTTTTTTTTTTTTTTTAAATAAACTGTCCAAATAAAGTGTAATAAAACTATCGCTGTTATTTTATTTTTTATAGTTATATAAAATGTGTGTCTCATAGCCTGGTGAAATCTTGATTTGTTTCCAAAAATTTTCATTTTTTAAATAATTTTATTGGACAATAACACCTGCAAACAAGAAAAACACCTCAATAGTCTGAAAGCTGTTAGACATGAACTAAAAGCCATACAGTTTCAGTTTTGAAAAGTAATGCTGAATTCTCTCTTTCTTTCAGAAACAATGGACTTTTCTGCAACGACACTCACTCAGATCAAGAGGCAAGAGATGGACGCACAGGTGAGAGCGTGTTAACCTGTTTCTCGTGTCTTTATGCAAGTATGTGAACAAATCTGAGCGTTTAACACGTCTCAGGTGCTGGTGCTGGAGCTGGAGACTCGGCTGCAGAAAGAGCGGGAGCGACTGGGTGAACTGAGGAAGAAGCATTACGAGCTCGCTGGAGTCGCAGAGGGCTGGGGAGGAGAGGAAGAGGGTAAGACCCCTAGTAAAACCACAAACATCTGTCTGTCAACAACACAATACAGTCTGACCATCAGCCAAAACTGCTTCCTCCTCAAAAATCATTCCGGAGTTCCCTAGTGAACAGAGTGGATTGAGATTTTTTTATCAAGCTAATTAGTGGTGCAAAGGGTGTGTCGTGTTTGCTCGTACATAATTCACTCTTTCTTTTTGTGTTTGTCCGCAGGAACGGGTTGAGACTCGTCGCGTTCTGTGCAGCAGCCCTACAGACGGGGCGCTTGATGTCTTTATATACACACTATCTTTCCCTTCTCCCTACTTTTTAACTCTTTGATTTCTTTATTGTACATTAAAGCCAAATAAAAGGTGCTTTTTTTTCTAACCTGCTCCCTCCCCTGCCCGTGGAGTCTGGAGACGTGAGGAGTGTGACGGATGAAGGGGAGGGAGAGGAAGGAAGTGGATGGCACACCACCTAGTGGACAGAGAGGGAAGTGCAGGCTCGCTGAACTGTCTGAGTATTTCATGTCCTCTTCCTCCTTATACGGAACAGAGAATCTTCCCCATGTAGAACAATCCCGTCTCCCCGTGAAACATCCCATGATGCATTGCACAAGGGTGAGTCACCCCATTTTGCAGGAAATGACACTGTGCTGTGATTCTTCCGGACTCAACTTTTACAAACAGCAGCAGTGTGCGACTTCCACCTCTCAAACGCATTCCTTAGCATCGCGTAGGATCGCCCTCGTCTGGGTCCGTCCTTCCCTAGTCCCCTAGCATTGGTCACTGGACTAAAAAGAGTAATAGATGATGACCTACTGTGGACTAACACCTGATGAAAACACTAGCAAACTCAACCGAGACTCACTTTTTGTGTATTTAGTATTTTTTATTTTAAGCTTTCCTTTGATTATGTTCCCGAGGCATTAATTTTATAGGAAAACCCTTAATAGATTTAATCCACTGGCTTTTTACTGTTCCACCATGTTGACTTATAGGGACAAACTGCGAAATAGCTCATCTAACGTATGATCTTGTCCTGATACGTTTCACCAGTTTCAAGTCCATGACTGAATATGAACTGACTGTTTTTGTGAGACCACACGTCGGGCTAGAGCTCATCGTTTTTGTTTTATAGCTCTATTTAGGTCTTAGTTTCTTCAGCACAGTATTAGTAACGGTCCTTCAAACGGTCCCGTACGGTTTACACACTGTTAATACGACAGTGTCTGTTAATTCCTGTTGTCTTCTTCCAGCTCCACATACGCACACCCCTTCACACTGAGGCGAGGAGAGACATCCGTGCCTTCCAAAAGGGAAAAAGGGTTACATTCCTTCACAAAGATCTTTAAATCGTGATATGAGTAGCATTAGGACAGTGTTTTAAATTTGTAGTTTGGTGTTGCGAACTGAGATCATGAAATCTGTAGAGTGTGGTGTGAGAACCGATGTAGACATCCCTGTGTTCAACTCTGGTGTGTTTTGAGCTTCCCTTTTTAAACTGGATATTTGAAAGAAAAAGAAATGGTACGGAGCCCCTAAGGGGACATGGTGATGGAAAAAATATGAGATTGGATGAAAAATTACATTTCACTGTTCTCTCGTAAAAGGGTTAAATTCTCCTGGGAAACTTCCTTCGCTCTCACAAATCTTTTGCTTTTCCACTCAAAAAAAGCACAGAAATATAGTTTTTCCTTCTACCTTGTATTGTTTCCATCACAACACAAATACAAAAGTTTCTCTAGGAAATGCAAAAGTTTTGCGAGAGAAGCTTCCTCCCATCTTTTTTTCCATCACTCTCTCTTTTTAGGAGCTCTGTAAAATGGGTCAAAATTAATTTAAAAATATTTTGCTTAAAAAAAATTAAGTCTCTTTTAGAATTGTATATATTTCTCATCATATACAGTACAAATATTACCATGATGTATAACTTACAAGTGTACTTTACAATTTAAATTCTATAGTAACTCGCATGAATTTAAGGGAGAATTGTTTATATATATATAATGGGCTTAATTTTCTTTAAAGCAAAATAGAATTCTTTTTTTTTTTTTTTTTTTTTTTACATTTCCTGACTTTTTTCATGAGATTCACACAAAATGGAGATGCATGAAGAATGTAAAGTTAAATGCATTGGGTTCAAGAGGTCTGTCCACTTCTGTCAAAGCAATGTAGACCACATAGCCTTGTAGACCACCACTGTCTGCCAGCAGCACAGCTCTCACCAGGGCTCACAGGGACTTGTAGTCATCTACAAACCAGGGTTACCTCAACTTCTCCACAAACTACCAGTCAGTAACTACAAAAGAGGAAATGATTGAGTTTAAGGGTCCTGTAGACTCAATATGAACATGCGTTGACTAAACCATGAGTGCGTGTGTGTGTGTTCTTTAATACTAATATAACGTGTGTGTGTGTTTGAGTGGATGCTGTGTGACTGAGATATGATATATACTGTATATCCCTTATGTTCTTATGTCTTAATACCCTCATATTGTTTCACTCATTGCACTGCTTTGGCTGTTATGTTAAGTTGCGACACTGGGTATTTAATTTCCGTTTTTTGGAGTGTCATCATCTCCTCCGGTAATGGTTTATCTCACCGTTTAGATTCGGTTGTCTAGTCTTACCAGCTCAGCCAGCCTCTAAACTGCCTCTCACTTTTGTTAATGGAGAAAAAAACAATACTGCTCAGTAACATTTTGGAGAATATCTTTGTATGATATATACTAAAACTATGTGTGTGGGTTTGTTTTATTTTTCAGCTTTTAAATAAATATTTCACTCATTTATATAATCACTGTTTTGTCTTGATTCTACTTGCGTAGACTTTTGTGTTACGTCATAATAATTGATATTACTGTCTGCATTGTTGAGGTTTTTGGAAGCCAGAGGGTAAAATCTCGACGCAAGCTTGTGTAATTATTCAGATGAAGCAACCGGTGAGTTATTCTGTTACATAAAATGATTTTTTCGAGCAATAAAAACGATGACTGAATCTGTTGACATGCTGAAGATTATCCCACCAGGTGTCATTAATATTACAGCATGAGTTCATGCAGGTCAGAGAAGCTCATCTTGTGTTTGTCTATAGTCTGAAGCTACCTTGTAACACTTTCTTTGACACCAGAATTACTGTTTCCTCTCATATAAGCCTATAAAATATTTAGATTTCCAACCACAAAAGGGCATCATTGACTGACAAAACATTGACCTCATGACCTCGTTTGCAGCATTTACTTTGGACGCTATTTGTTTAATGTTTATGGTCTGTTCGCCTAGGATAAGCGATATTTAGAAATTATTGATGTAATGTCTACTGCATACTGCCTACCCCAACCAAAATTAAATATCCTACATATTTAACGAAACCATTTCTGGGACTATTTGCTGAAATTGATTTCAATACAATGAATATTACAATACAATATTGCATTATAATTAATATTCAAGATTTACAATGCAATCTTGCTCGGAGTGACATGCTTGGAAATGAAGTTCAGTTTCTGTTAAGTTGTGATTTGCTGATGTTTTAAGGTCCACATCATGTTTTTACTCGCGTGACAGTTTGAATAGGAATTAGGTCTTTGAATGAAACTTTGACGTTAAAGTGTTAATTTGCTGATCTGATGTAACAAAGATTAGCTTTACTCGCTCCCGACTTTAAATAACGTTAACCCTTCACGTTCTAAGGACGTTTGCATTGTACGTATGTACAAGGAAACTTCAGATACAAATTCCTGACTGGTTAGGTAAAGTTTACTCAAGAAAAGATTTATTAATCATTCAATAGAATGTGTGTGAGTGGCGTTATGACGTCTTAACATGAAGCCACAAGCAGTAAATCCACTGACTGTTCTAAAAGAGAATCTTCGCTTATGCAGATTAAAGTAAAAAGGACGGTTTGTGCTACAAAGTGTCGATTAGGAGAAAGGAGAGGACAAGAGAGTTGAGTAGTACGAGCAACGATTGAATAAATGTAGTTATTTAAAAATCGCCCAGTGCAATAATAATTAATCTGCATCTAGTAGTGCAATGCAGTGTGTTAACTTCAGACGACTACCTGACTTCAGTCAGCTTGCCTTTAGCCAGCGCTCAGGGCAGGTTTTCTTTGGCCTAACTGCTGCATTTGGTCGGAATGGTGGGTTAACTTTGCACTGTGGGTATACTAACCCATCATCCTTCATTGATGAACTGATCGCAACCTTCCAGAAGATGAGTTTCAGTAATGGGACTCAAGAATTTGGAGCAGCATCTCTTTCATATTCTAAATGCCAGGGTCAAACCCCAGCTTTTGGACAAACCCCTGTTCATTATCGAACCCCAACCTTCTGCAAGGCCCCTGCTCATCGTCAGAGCTGCACATTTGGGCAGATCTCTGCTCACGGTCGAACCCCAAATTTCTGGAAGACCCCTGATTCCAGTCAGGTCCCAGGTTTTGGACAGACCCCTGCTCACATTTGGACCCCAGCTTTTGGGAAGACGCCTGCCTTTGGTCAGACCTCAGCTTTTGGGCAGACCGATGGGCACGGTCAGACCCCAGTGGGTACTTATACTGGCCAACCATCATCCTCCATAGATAAACTAACTGCAGCCTTCCAGAAAATAAGTTTGATTGTCACAAACTGCTCCCGCAAGCGCCATGCTACTGCCTTATGCAGACTGGTAGGTACAGTTAAGACACCGTCCTGAGCATAACTAGCGTTAAAGTATGTTTTAAATATACTGTTCACTCTAATCCATTGAATCACTCTGTGTTCTTTAAAAGGGAATGGATACAGGTGATCTGAAGATGTCAAGATGTTGCAAAAGACCCAGATACTTCTAGTTCATGTCCATGGCTTTTGTTAATGTCTAATAAAAGAATGTATATGATATTCATTTGTGACATCCATTTCATGGATTCATGTTCATTTAATTATGACAGTTTCTAAGGTGTATTTCTGTGCTATATACAGGTGCATCTCAATAAATTAGAATGTCGTGGAAAAGTTAATTTATTTCAGTAATTCAACTCAAATTGTGAAACTCGTGTATTAAATAAATTCAATGCACACAGACTGAAGTAGTTTAAGTCTTTGGTTCTTTTAATTGTGATGATTTAGGCTCACATTTAACAAAAACCCACCAATTCACTATCTCAACAAATTAGAATACTTCATAAGACCAATAAAAAAAAAACATTTTTAGTGAATTGTTGGCCTTCTGGAAAGTATGTTCATTTACTGTATATGTACTCAATACTTGGTAGGGGCTCCTTTTGCTTTAATTACTGCCTCAATTCGGCGTGGCATGGAGGTGATCAGTTTTTGGCACTGCTGAGGTGGTATGGAAGCCCAGGTTTCTTTGACAGTGGCCTTCAGGTCATCTGCATTGTTGGGTCTGGTGTCTCTCATCTTCCTCTTGACAATACCCCATAGATTCTCTATGGGGTTCAGGTCAGGTGAGTTTGCTGGCCAACCAAGCACAGTAACACCATGGTCATTGAACCAGCTTTTGGTACCTTTGGCAGTGTGGGCAGGTGCCAAGTCCTGCTGGAAAATGAAATCAGCATCTCAATAAAGCTTGTCAGCAGAAGGAAGCATGAAGTGCTCTAAAATTTCCTGGTAGATGGCTGCGTTGACTGTGGACTTCAGAAAACACAGTGGACCAACACCAGCAGATGACATGGCAGCCCAAATCATCACTGACTGTGGAAACTTCACACTGGACTTCAAGCAACATGGATTCTGTGCCTCTCCACTCTTCCTCCAGACTCTGGGACCTTGATTTCCAAATGAAATGCAAAATTTACTTTCATCTGAAAAGAGCACTTTGGACCACTGAGCAACAGTCCAGTTCTTTTTCTCCACAGCCCAGGTAAGATGCTTCTGACGTTGTCTCTGGTTCAGAAGTGGCTTGGTAGCCCTTTTCCTGAAGACGTCTGAGCGTGGTGACTCTTGATGCACTGACTCCAGCTTCAGTCCACTCCTTGTGAAGCTCTCCCAAGTGTTTGAATCAGCTTTGCTTGACTGTATTCTCAAGCTTCCAGTCATCCCTGTTGCTTGTGCACCTTTTCCTACCCAAATTCTTCCTTCCAGTCAACTTTGCATTTAATATGCTTTGATACAGCACTCTGTAAACAGCCACACCTTTCAGTAATGACCTTCTGTGACTTACCCTCTTTGTGGAGGGTGTCAATGTTCGACTTCTGGATCATTGCCAAGTCAGCAGTCTTCCCCATTATTGTGGTTTCAAAGAACAAGAGATACCCGGAATTTATACTGTATGGATGGTCATTTATTGAAACTCAAATGTAAATATTCTAATATTTTGAGATACTGATTTTTGACTTTCATGAGCTGTAAGCTCTAATCATCAAAATTAAAACAAAAAAAAACTTGAAATGTTTTACTTTACATGTAATGAATCTAAAATATATGAAAGTTTCACTTTTTGAAATAAGTTACAAGAAAAAATGAACTTTTTCACGTCATTCTAATTTATTGAGATGCACCTGTGTGTGTGTGTATATATATATATATTTATTAGTGATAACAGAGCTCCTCCAACTGCTTCTCCGTTTATATCATGTATCACTCAGTTTCTCGTAGCAAGCGTCTCACACACACACACACACACACACACACAGATTTAATACAATTAGGTGTTAAATCACCAATTTACATTACAGGATTTTAATTATTAATTAATTTAAATATGAAAGGTCAAATGAGCATGATAGAGGTGAGAGGACAGATCAATATAAATTGAATGAAAAGAGTCATCCATGATAGACTGCATCTCCTCTAATGATTCTGCTTTCCTTATTGGCTGTGTGCTCAAATAAGAATAATTATGTATTAACACACTGAAAAAAAAACATATAGCATGTATCAACCAGATATGATTGATAGCTCAAACAAATGGAAACAATTCCTATTATCTTAACTAACAAAGATTACAAACATGTAATTCAAATCCCAAAATGTGATCATAATGAGGCATCTTAGAACACTGTCTTAAAATGTAACCAATTAATATTTATTTAACAGTTGTATTTGCATGCAAGATTGTTTACTGAAAAGTTTAATACAGATTTTATGTAATAATATGGGGCATTGTAACACTAAATAATCATTGGAGTAAAAATTGTGACAATTAGGCCTGGTCTCTCCAATAATAACAATAACACCAGTGCTGTAGTCACCTGTTCTTTTTTTATTTTTTTTATTTGATAAATTATTTCCTGTTCATGTTTACAGTAGCATCTAAACATAATGGTCTTTGCATTCAAGACATTTGGCAGATGCTCTTAAAAATAAAAACAATTTTATGCTCCTGCATCCCAACAAAGTATAACGACTGCAGTGATTTGCTGTCCTAATGGCCAGTCAGACAGCTACAGACTAGACTTTGTCTTACATGGTTTATTCAAGTTACTGTCTACAAAATTACTGACATTATGCAGTCTTTCCTAATCACTGCCTTTTGATAATCATTTGAAATAAATACAAGTTTCTTTAATGAAAATTTAGAAAAAAATAATAATTTTACCTCTTTCAAAACGATACGTTTTCTCTCAGATACAATATATATTATTATGCATATACTGATAACGCAGACACATTGTGAGGAAATCCTGCCATCTATTGGACAGTATTGGTAGTGCGTTATTCTCAACAGTAATACTTCTTAAACGAAAAGTATTTAAAATCTTTCATCTTCTTACTAAGTGTTTAAGTCTTTCTTTTCTAGAATGCCATCATGGCTGATATGAACGAGACGGCTTAGTGTTGATGCTCTGATAGGAATCAGTTTTTAAGCAATCGTGGCTCACAGCCTCAGTCGGCACACTTACCATTTATGCCAATAGAGAAGAATCTGGCTTCTGTGAGTGTTGTGACCCAAAAATTGAAGGGTTACAAAAACAGGATCCTGCTACGCTTATGCCAGTCTTTAAATATTATTGTACACTATTCTGAACAATAACATGACCTGTTAAATCTATCTATCTACAGTGCCTATAGAAAGTCTTCATACCCCTTCATTTTTTTCACATTTTGTTATGTTGCGTTATTATGTTAAACCGCTTTAAATGACTTTTTTCCCACATAAATCTACAGCCCACTTACCATAATGACTAAGCAAAAACCGGATTTATCACAACTTTGCAAATTTATTAAAAAAGGAAACACTGAAACAATGACATTGCACAAGTCTTCATACCCTTAACTCAAAACTTAGTTAAAGCACTTTGGCAACAATTACAGCCTCAGGTCTTTTTGAAAGTGAAAGTGACATGACATACGGTCAAGTATGGTGACCCATACTCGGAATTCATGCTCTGCATTTACCCATCCATAGTGCACACACACAGCAGTGAACACACACACACCGTGAACACACACCCGGAGCAGTGGGCAGACATTTATGCTGCGGCGCCCGGGGAGCAGTTGGGGGTTCGGTGCCTTGCTCAAGGACACCTCAGTCGTGGTATTGAAGGTGGAGAGAGAGCGCTGTACATTCACTCCCCCCCACCTACAATCCCTGCCAGACCTGAGACTCGAAATCGCAACCTTTGGATTACGAGTCCGACTCTCTAACCATTAGGCCACGACTTCCACTTGTTGCATCATACTTGGGAATGGTGCAACAAGCTTTGCACATCTGCATTTGTTTTGTTTTTTTGCCAGTCTTCTCTTTAGATCATCTCAAGCTCTGTCAGGTTGGCTGGAGACCATCGGTGGACAGCCATTTATAGGTTTCTCCAAAGATGTCTGATTGGTTCCAAGTCCCAGATCTGGCTGGGACACTCGAGGATATTCATAGAGTCGTCCCTAAGCCTCTCTTGCATTGTCTTGGCTGTGTGCGTAGGGTGATTGTCATGTTGGAAGGTGAACTTTCAGCCCAGTCTGAGGTTCTGAGTGCTCTGAACCAGGTTTTCATTAAGGATATCTCTGTGTTTAGCTGCATTCAGCTTTCGGTCTTCTCTGATCACTTCCCCAGTCCCTGCCGCTGAAAAACAGCCCCAATGCATGATGCTGCCGCCACCATGCTTCACCGTTGGGATGGTATTATGCAGGTGATAAGCGGTGCTTGGTTTCCCTCAGACATAAATATAGAATTGAGGTTCATCAGACCAGAGAATCTTTTTTTTCATAGAGTTATTTGGGTGTATTTTTGTAAATTCCAATCAGGGTTTCATGTATCTTTACTGAGGAGAAGCTTGAGTTTGGTCACATTGCCATCAAGCCCAGATTGGTGGAGTGTCGCAGTGATGTTTGTCCTTCTGTAAGTTTCTCCAATCTCCATATAAGATCATTGAGCTCAACCAGAGTGACCATCAGTGTTTTGATCACCTCTCTAACCAAGACCCTTCTCCTTCGATTGCTTAGTTTGGCCAGGAGGCTAGATCTAGGAAGAGTCCCGATTGTTTCAAACTTCATCCATTAAGGATTGCGGAGGCCAAATGCTCCTGTGAACCTTCAACACAGCAGATTTTTTTTGTAGTCTTCCCCAGAACTGTCTCAACACAATCCTGTCTCTCAGCTCTGCAAGCCATTCCTTTGACCTCATAGTTTAGTTTTTGCTCTGACATCTATTTCAGCTGTTACACTTTATATAGACAGGTGTGTGTGCCTTTCCAAATCATGTCCAATCAACTGAATTTGCCACAGGTTAACTCCAGTCGGAGTACAGAAACATCTCAAAGACGATCCAGTGAAACTCTAATGCTCCTGAACTAAATTTCAAGTGTCAAAGCAAAGGGTATGAAGACTTGTGCAATGTCATTTTTTCAGTGTTTCCTTTTTAATAAATTTGCAAAGTTGTGATAAAACTGGTTTTTGCTTTGTCATTATGGTGAGTGAGGTGTAGATTTATGTGGAAAAAAAAGTAATTTAAAGCAGTTTAACATAACGCAACAACAAAATGTGGAAAAAAATGAAGGGGTATGAAGACTTTCTATAGGCACTCTATCTATCTAGCTATCTCTAATGACAGACGGACATAATATATAATGATTACATCCATTGTGCAACAAACAAACTGAATTTTGTGTTTAACAGTTGAATAGTGTTTAATAATCTGTATAGAAATGTTTAAATGTGAGATATAAAAGGGTTCTGACTCTATATCACAGCGCACTACACATACACTCTCAACGGCCCTCAATGTAGACCACAGGAATAAATCAATCTGTATAATCTTAAACAAATGCAGAGATTACCACAATCCCTAATCCACAGGGAAAATATAGTTCGGCCCGGTTTAATTCTATGCCTCCCAGTGAGCTCGTTTACAACAGACTTCACTGAAGTAGCCTATATGGTGTAGTGGACACTGGTTTTGCCTCAGGACATAGATTAGTGAATCTAAAATTGCACTTAAAGTAAAATCTATGTTATTGAAATGAAACATAAGACTATCGTATCTCTTAGGTTCAAGATAAAATCCTGTTGAATGGCCACAATCAGATCACAGTGCATTAGTAGAACTGCAATATGCCACATGCTTGTCTCATGTCACTCTTGAATCTCTTGTGTTTTCCCTGTTCACTGTGTCAATGCACCAGTCTGTGTGAGTCTCTGCTGCAGAGTTTTGACTCACTGAACAGCTCTGCTATTTTTAGCCTCTGCAGCTCACACTCCATCAGGTTACAGGCGAGCCTTGCCTTCATCACGAAGGCTGAACACCGAACCGAGGAGAAAGGATTGCTTATGGAAAGATGCTTCTGAATGTCGTCTCTGTTAAATAGGAAGGGTGGGGACACTCAAAACAGTCAACCTACCATAAAAATATCAGACTATGCCAAGCTTTGGCATTTTAAAGGGATAGTTCACCCAAAAAGCATATTCTGTAATTATTTATGCACCATCATATTGATCAACACAAAAAAGGTAAAACGAGAAGTTTTGAAGAATGTTCATGCTGCTCAGTTCCATAATAAAAGTGGAAGGGGATTGGGGCTGACAAACTCTAAAAAGGACACCATAAGGCATAATACTAACTGTGATCCATATGACTCATATGTTATTCCAAGTCTTCTTAATATGATCGCTTTTCAGAGAAACACGCTGAAATTTAAGTTGGTATTCACTGAAAATCTTGTTTGACAGCCACCGGTCACCATTCACTTTCATTGTATAGAAAAGCTTGGAACTGCTCCTTTTGTGTTCCACTGAAGAAAGGTATTCATATTTTTGGGTGAACTATCCCTTTAAGGGTTTGCTTTGCTTTTGCCCACAGTCTTATGTTGAGAATAAACGTTACATAAAAGCGCTGCTGCTGGACGAAGAGGCAGATGCAGATGTGAGGTCATTGGCCAAAAAAAGACCGTTCTCCCTGAAGACTGCAATTTCACCAGCCAATAAACAGAACCCGATCCGCTCGGAGCGCCATGATTCCTTACTGCTGTCTGGTGTTTCAGGAACATGAGCTCTTGATGTTCTTTCTTTGATTTTCTGCTGAGTCATTACCTCCCGAGACACTTCATCCTAGGGCTGGATACAGCACCTCTGCTTCTGTGTGCTGCTTATATTCCTGCATTTATTCACTTCATTTATTCATCTAATGTTGGTCCATACCTGTGACTGTCTCTCTTCTGTGGAACACAAAAGGAGATATTTAACAGAATGTCTGAGTTGCTCTTTTCCATGCAATGACCATCAGTAAAAACAAAGAAAACATTCAGCATTAAAATTGCATTAGTAGTTAATGCATATTTCAGTCAGGTTTTTCAGATCCTCTGTTATACAGTAGCTTGGTGTGTGAAATTTAACCTGACCTTTGGGATTTTTCACTCTGACATTTGCACAAGTTTGTCGCATTTTGCCCCTAGTGGCAGCTGCACAACTTTCAAATTGGTCATGAAGCAGCCGTTGCCTTCTGCTTATTCACAATGTTAAAACATGAACAATGAATGTATGAATATCTCCATGAAAACAAATGACCAACAATACTTCTAGGAGTAATTAATATAACTATTTAATTCTAACATGGTTCAGACAATTTTTCATAACCCATTTTATAGAAATAGTGTTTAAAAAATAATGTTTTAGTGGAAAAACATAGATAATTCTCATTTTGCACATAGGCTTTCATCATATATATATATATATATATATATTTATTAGGGGTGGCACGGTACACAGGGTCACGGTTCGGTACGTACCTCGGTTCGGGGGTCACGGTTCGATACGATTTCGGTACAACAGGAAAAAAACAACAAATCTACTATGCTCAGTTTCTTTTAATTTATTTTGAACAGAGAGTAGTGCAGTAGTAATAATAAATATTATATTACATTATATATATAATCTGCAGTACATATATACATACAAGGAGTTTAGTTAACAGATAAACAAGGGGAAAAAAACTGTGCGACATAACATAGCCTATATATGCTGAGCTTCAGTTCATTTTTGTGACAGGCTTAATTTGTTCACAGAAAGGAAACTCAAATGGCAGAAAGCAACATCCTATTTGTTTTATTTTTTATAAAAGCACAATGTTTTGTTTTCATTGTGAGTGTACACAAATAAAAGCAGACCTTTATACAGTGATGCATTATTAAGACGATAAGTGTTTAAAGTTGATTCTGCTGGAATAAGGAAACAGTTGAAGTGATTGCGTCACACGCACACACACACACACACACACACACACACACACGTACAAAGCCTATAATTTACATAATAAATAATAATTTAGCATTCAGATAAGTTACATCGCAAATATGGAAATATATGGATACACGAGCACAAAGCTCCATTTTGCAAACAGTTGAGTGCGCAAGCCTTTAAAATATACTCCTTTGTCAGTCTATGTGAGAGACACATTCAGAATCAGCACATGGTCACTATCTAGGGGCTTTGTTTTCAAGTGTGCAACTCATGGCATTCGCTGTTCTTCTGCTGGCGGTTATCAAACAGCGTTGCATTGCTGCAGGCGCCCCCTTCTGGATTGGGGGTGAATTGCCTGTATTCGTTGTAAGGCCTCATGCACCGAACCGAGATGCCCGTACCGTTACGGTTCGGTACGAATACATGTATCGTGCCACCCCTAATATATGACTCTGACTGTGTTAGTCAGAGAGCTTGCATTCAGCTCTCTGACTAACACAGAGCAAGGAAGTTATACTGTTGCAAATAATGTCAGTTTAATCACTGTGCTAGACAAGACGTATGGCATTATAGCTACTCTTGAACAAGCAAAAGGTCATCGGAGGACTCAGAACAGAGGATACAGTTACAAACCAGAGTATATACGCACTCTGTGTGCTCTTCTTTGTATTTCCTGTCTACATGTTCATCCATCAACCACCGGAGAGCTGGGTAATCAACTGTAGGTGATATTATTCGCCCACACACACCAGCAGAGCACTACCCAACCCGATAGACCATAAACAACCTCAGGCAGCGAGCTGTGTGAGATAAACGCGGGCCCAGACACTGAATGACACCAGCCCTTCACAGACACACACTTGCACTGCCTCCTCCGCAACTTGAGCGAGAGAGAGCCGGTTGCTAGGAGACGCGGCCCCCAGTGCAAACACAGAGCCATCTGTCTGTGTAAAGAGGAGACGTAGGGCAACTGAAAGGCTGGCACACTCCCTGGAACAACAGAGGAGTGGAGAGTAGCCACCATCTTGTATTTTAAGCTTGTCCATATTGAAATAATAGTCTGTTTGTTAGGGTGAGCCCACATCTGGGTTTTTACCTCATTTGCAGTGTTGAAGGTGGGACTGCAGTGTATTTGCAAAGCAAGCTGAGCCTGAATTTAAAGTGTTAAACTTTAGTTTGAAGACAAGTCTTTCAAGCAATATTTCACACAAAATGTCTAATCTCATTCCAAACTTGTAAGATAGTTTTTCTTCTATGGAACATAAAAGGAGAGGTTTAGCAGAATGTCCAAGCTGCTCTTTTCCATACAATGAAAATGAATGAAACCTGGGAAGTCAAGCTCCATAAATGACAAAACATAAATAAATTGATTAATTAAATAAAATAAATACATACATAAAACCTTTAAGTGGACTTAAATGTAAACATATACCATTTATAAACTTCTTCATCCCAAAAAGGAAATTCTGTCATCATTTACTCACCTTCATGTTGTTCCAAACCTGTACGACTTTCTTCTGTGGAACATAAAAGAAAATATTTTGAGAAATGTCAGTGTTTTTTAACTATTCGAGTAGCAACTGTGAATAGAAAAAAACAAAACAAATAATTTTTGGTGTACTGTACATTTTAGCCCTGCTCCACTTTCATTGTATGGAAAAGAACAACTTGGGCAGGCTACATATCTCCTTTTGTATTCCTCAAAAGAAAAGTATCACATTTAGAGTAAGTAAATGCTGAAAGAATTTTTATTTAAAAGCGCGTATCGCGAATCATTTGATTCAGATCGGAACTTTGGAGCAGGTTCACAAATCTTTTGATTCAGAATCAGATCAGAACTTCAAAGTGCATATCATGAATCATTTGATTTAGATCGGAACTTCAGATCGGAACTTAAAAGTGCGTATTGCGAATCATTCGATTCAGATCAGAACTTCGGAGAGGGTTCGCAAATCTTTAGATTCAGATCGGAACTTTAAAAATTAAAAACATCATGTAGTTATGATGAAAAGAGCCTACAAAAATAAAAACATCAGGCAAATTAATATTTCAGTTTTATTGACATTTTATATCAATGTTGATGGGAGTTCCAATAACATTATCCTCTCCTCATCCATTTATAAAATACACAACAGTTGAAACTTCTTACTGGAATACAAAAGTAGTAAAGTTTGGTGTCCAGACATAAAGCGTGATAATGCTTAGATAACAAATGCAACAATTTAATCCCTGACACAGATGAAAATCAGTTATGGTGAATAAATATGTCTATGCACATACAGATTACCACGTCATTTAAATGATGTGTCAGTAAAACATGTCAAGAAGCTTGTTTTTCCACCATACAATCCCACATGCTACCATTCTCTGCACCCAAGCAAAAAAAAAAAAAGCATTTTTGTTAAGTCAACTAATTTGCAGTTGGGTCTTTGGTGATTTTTGGAGACACTTAAGTGTCTTTTAGTTGTCTTGGGTACAGAGGAGCTATGATGAATTATGTTTTTATTTTAAAGAACCTAACAGATAGGCAGTGTACAGTCACATCTTATGTCCTTATTCCCCAAAGAGGCCACTAACAAGCAAGAGCAGTCAGAACAAATGAACACCGTGAGACTGGGAACAGCACAAACTGTTGGAACATGGAATACAGACACAAAGATGTCCAGATACAACACCTGTAAACTGCTATACACAAAGGTTTACATTCACTTAATTATGCCCTTGTTTCATCCAGAATCGTAAGATGGTCATTTTATGCTGAAAGCATGACGGTAAACGTCACTTTACATTTCTTAGATGGTTTAAAGAAATAGTTTTCATTGTGAATTCTCATTCCTTAAAGGAATACTCCACTCAAAAATGAAAGTTTGCTGAATTTATTCAACCTCAGACCATACAAAATGTATTTGAATTTGTCTCTGAACAGATTTTGGAGAAATTTCATCACTTGCTCACCAATGGATCCTCTGCAGTGAATGGGTGCCGTCAGAATGAGAGTCCAAACAGCTGATAAAAACATCACAATAATCCACAAGTAATCCACATGACTCAAGTCCATCAGTTAATGTCTTGTGAAGTGAAAAGCTGTGTTTGTAAGAAATCCATCCCCTGTTGTCCTATCACATCAACATCAAAATTTGTCTAGAAACATTTTGGACTGCTTTCAATTGTAAACAGTGCTTGATCTGTGCATATATCTCTCCTGATTCAGATGAGACAACTTTTTCACTACAGAAAGATTATGATAGACAACTTATATTTTAGCTAGAAGCAATGTTTTAAAGTTAAAACGTCTTAATGATGAATTAGTTTCTCACAAACACACAGCTTTTCACTTCACAAAACAATAATTAATGGCCTGGAGTTACTTGTGAATTATTGTGATGTTTTATCAGCTGTTTGGACTCTCATTCTGACGGCACCCATTCACTACAGAGGATCCATTGGTGAACACGTGATGCAATGCTAAATTTCTCCAAACCTGTCCGATGAAGAAAACAAACTCTACATCTTGCAAAGAAATGAATCTTCATTTCTGTGTGAACTATTCCTTTAAGCCCTGTTTGTTGGTCCCTCAGAGCTCCATTCAGAGATTTCTCCATGCCAGTCCTCCTCACTGGCGCAGAGGGTGCAAACCTCAGCTGAATTCAGAAAGGTCAGCATGGTAGTTTCTCACTGACACGAAGTGGAGAAAGCCCCATCAGCTCGGCGAACTCGTGACACTGATCCTGCCAAGCACAACGCGCCCCCTGAGCCCTGCCTTATGTCATATACGCGTATGAATAGAGCCGCTTGTAGTATAAACCATCAGCCTGAGATGAGCGTGACATGCGGTATGCTGTTGTTTTTACACACGTATGTCTGTACACCTTGTGTATGCATTCATGTATCTCAGTGTGCTCCCATGTGCCGGGCCGGACACACACACACATGCGCGCACTCTCCTCTAGACACACAAAGCCCCCCGGGGTGGCCTGCTCTCACGATTCGGGTCCGGTGAGGGGCGTGTGTGTCAGCAGGAGATGGAGGGTAGAAGAGGGTTTAAGGGGGTAATGGCAAACCAAAGTCAGTCATTCACCCACACATTCACCATCCACCCATTGCTCTCTCCAGGACGCTCGCTCAGTCCCAGCCGTTGTCCTTGATCATGTGGGCGAGCTCGATAATGAACTTGCCTTCCTTGTACTTCTGACTGCTCTCAAAGGCATGTTCCTGGGGGCAGGAGGAAAGCGAGAAACGATATTGATCGCAGGACTAACTTGGAAGTGAAACTTGTCAACATTTATATGTCAGCGATAGACTGTCCATGATAAAAAAATCTTTAAATTTTGATTTCATATAGTTTTGACTTTTTTCAATGCCATTTTCAAGTAAAGTTCTGGCTGACACGGAATAGAAGAAATGGTTAAATAAAGGCATTATTTTTGTTTTCTTTGTACACAAAAAGTAGTTCCATAAAATTAAGGTTAAACCACTGATGACTATAATAGTCACATGGACTATTTTAAAGATGTCCTTAATACCTTTCTGAACCTTGAACGCTTCAGTTATGTTGCTGTCTATGGAGGGCCAAAAAGCTCTCGGATTTCATCAAAAATATCTTTGTGTTCTGAAGATGAACGAAGGTCTTACGGGTTTGGATGAGGGTGAGTAATTAATGACAGAATTTTCATTTTTGGGTGAACTATCCCTTAAATGACTCTAAAAATGTCATGTGGCGTAACCATAAAATAAAAGTAATAACATATTTTCATGTTATTATACATGTTAATCATTATTTTCAAAAAAAAGTTTTTAAATATACTTTTCAAAGCAAATTTTTGTTTTTCAAATATCATGAATAATTAAATTAAAATATGTTTTATGGAGAGTTGCACCACATGACATTTTTGTAACCTGAACTTGCCTTGTCCTATCATAAAAAGGTCAAATTATGTCAGTTATGTCTGCAGGTGTCCTATGATATAATTTCCATTTTTATTTATCTTATTTGGTAACACTTTACAATAAGGTTCCATTTTTTTTAACTATATTTAATGCATTAACTAACATTAACAGTGGGCAATACATTTGTTAAGGTATTTATTAATATTTGTTAACATTAGTTAGTTAAAAATACAGCTGTTCATTGTTAGTGCATGTTAGCTCAGGTCCATTAAATAACATTAATTGATATGATTTTTTTATTTTAATAATGTATGAGTAAATGTTGGAATCAACATTAACTTATAAATGCTTCAGAAGTATTTTTCATTGTAAGTTTATGTTAACTAATTTCGTTAAGCAATGTTAACAAATGGAACCTTATTGTAAAGTGTTGTCTTTTATTTTTTTCCTGCATGTTAGAAATAATAATAAAAGATGATGTTATAAACAACTTAAGGTTTTCTTTTCAAGAATTTTATTCCTATAATGAGGATTTTTTTCTTTATTATTGTATCAGGAAGTTTTATCTCTGACATGAATTACTTTTTAAAGTATTTTTTAATAAATAGGTAGGACAAAAAAGTTTCACTAATGCATTTAATATCCTGTTTGTCTTTTCTTTTTATAGCTGATGGATGCAGGCAGCAGGGAGCCCTCATCAGATTTCTGGAGAAGGGCACTGGGTCAAACTTCCCTTCTACTCTCAAACGTCTGCATTCACATTGACATAAATATCTGATGTGCTTATAAATAACCAGGACACTATGGGAACATATACTTGTTCATGTCTTTACTGGTGTTTGCATCGGTCAAGACTCCATGTCAAGGGCGACCGGAAATCCACCAGTGCCAAAAAAAAACAATCGGCATGCGGCACAGCTGTTGATTAAAAACGGACGCCATGTAAGGAATGTGTCCTGTTTAGACAAGCCTTTATGAGCATAGCATAAACTCACAAAGCCGTGCATATTAACAATGTGCTATCATCTCAAAGTGTCCATGACTTGTTCGGTCAATGCAAGCACATTCAGTTTCTTCAGGTCAATGAGGCTCCAAATAGATTCTATGGATAGTTCACCCAAAAATTTAAATTCAGTCTTCCTTTACTCACTCTCATGTATGCATGACTTACTTTCTTCATTATATGGACAAAAACAGTTAAAACATTCTTTGAACATCCTCTTTTGTTCTCCACATAAGAAAATAAGTCAACATTTAAATTTTTGGGTGAACTAATGTCCAATAATGTAAGCTACGGCATCTTGTACAGTCATAATTTAGTTGTATAACCATCTTCCACCGCCTCTCTTATTACATGTAAATGACCTGTGTTATCAGTTTTATGTAAATGCCCTTTAACTTTCCATGTGTTGTGAGTGTTTTCTTACATATTTCCACCCCAGTGTGGTTTTGCAGTTTTCGCAGTAGATGTCTGCCACTGCGTGAAGGCCCGTGAGCAGAACCCTCTCCTCTGCAGGACCACATCCCACGTTCACCCTGACGAGACAAGTGAGACACAGTCATGCACAGGAAGCTACAGTTAGGTTTGTGGAAGCATAGTGTGAAACATGAGTTTATATACTAACATTCAAAAGCTTGGGGTCAGTAAGATTTTCTCTTTTTTTTTTTTAAAGAAAATACTACTTTTATTTACCAAGGATGCATTAAATTAAGCAAGACTTTAGCACTAGCTTTGTTTCCACCCAAAAGTTGCTGCAAGCCTGTGGCTGTTTTTGCCTACATAATAAATGACTTGCATGCAGACAACATGCAATAACAAACACTGTCATGTTACCTTGCGTTCGGAGGCCTGATGTTTATGAATGTAATCGTGTGAGACAGTTTTGATTATACCAAATAATTTTGATGACAGACTTTGGCTCAGGCATTTCAAAATGATTAAAATAACTTTTGAGATGAGGTGTGATGAGATTGGTGCGCTGGTTAGTTATCCAATCACATGATCTGTTTAAGGCAGTCACATGACTTCTTTGATGCGCATCAAGGAATTTATTTTGTAAATGTGTTTCCATTGTAGTTTATTTGCTTTGTCTTCTTAACAAATAAAAAGTCAGACTCAAGATTTTTATGGGCTTTTTTAGAATTTACGTACATTTTGGCATTTCCATGCAGTGTTTTTTTATGCAATGTCCCAAAATTTGCATAAAAATAGGTGGATGGAAACATAGCTATTGTCACAAAAGATTTGTATTTTAAATAAATGATGTTCTTTTGAATTTTCTATTCATCAAAGAATCACAAACAATTATGTGTATCAAGGATTCCAAAAAAAAAAAAATTAAGCAGCACATCTCTTTTCAACATTGATAATAATAATAAATGTCGCATTAGCAGCAAATCAGAATATTAGACTGATTTCTGAAGAATCATGTGACACTGAAGACTGGAGTAATGATGCTGAAAATTCAGCTTTGCCATCACAGGACTAAATAATTTTTTTTTAAAATTATATTAAAATAGAAAACAGTTATTTTTAAATTATAATTATATTTTAAAAATATTACGGTTTTCTCTGTATTATTAATCAAATAAATGAACATAATATGTGACCCTGGACCACAAAGTAGCACTGGTATATTTGTAGCAATAGCCAACAATAAATTGTATGGGTCAAAATTATTGCCAAAAATCATTAGGATACTAAGTAGAGATCATGTACCATGAAGATATTTTGTAAATTTCCTACCATAAATATATCAAAAGTTAATTTTTGATTAGTAATATGCATTGCTAAGAACTTCATTTGGATGACTTTAAAGGCGATCTTCTCAATATTTAGATTTTTTTTGCACCCTCAGATTCCAGATTCTCAAATATATCTCGTAGTATCTCGGCCAAATACTGTCCTATCTTAACAAACCGTACATCAATGGAAAGCTTATTTGTATAATCTTAAATTTTAAAAATTTACCCTTATGACTGGTTTTGTGGTCCAGGGTCACATATACTTCTTTCAAAAACATGAAAAAACTTTTGAAAGGTAGCGTATAAACCCACCACTTCTTTAAATACCCATGTAAAAATACAGAAACAACTTACACAGAGTTGAACAGATATGCTCTGCCCTGACTTCCTTGAAATGACTAAAAGAAAAAAAAAAGAGACACATTCCTTAGAGAGCTGCATATAATATCACGTCCAAATGTTAATCTGAAACTACAGTGTCTGCTTTGTTATCTGATGTGACATTAAACAGCATGTGTTGATCTTCTAATCTGTGAGCTTCATATGCTTTATAAACATGTTTGTTCGTGTCCGGTTCCTGCAGCTGTTGTCAGGTTGGTAATTCTCGGCTCATTAATCACCTTGGAGATGAGCTCGTCATGGTTGGCGAGGTGTGCTCTGCAGTGGATGCAGCTGTAGGTGCGGTGGCAGCTGGGCAGGTATGCCTGGAAAGTTTTGGAGCGCGTCATGGTGACCATGGGCCGGGTCGGCGGGCGGTGCAAGAAGGGGCTGCCGGCCCAGGTCGGCTCACAAGGGAAGCACCGCAACACACAGGTAAGGGCCGTGGTGGGGCGGGGTGGGAGGTATACACCTGTACACACACAGGGATGTCCTGGGGTGAGTGACATCTGAGTCAACCAGTGGCGTTTGTCAACCAGTTTGGGACGGGACCATATACAAGGTTCCATTATTATTGCTCAAATTTAGTATTTTAGTAAGATTAGGAATCAAGAACCAGCTCTTATTCAGAATATATAACACTACTGAATCTACAGTGTGAATCTAACAATTCCTGAAAGAATTAATCTTATGAGAAGTAGGGCAGCAAAACGATTAATCGCGATTAATCAATTCAAAATAAAGGTTTATGTTTACATACTATGTGTGTGTGTACTGTGTATATTTATTATGTATACATAAATACACACATATATATGTATATATTAAGAAAAAATAGGTTAGATATGTTATATGTTAAATATGTTATTTATAAAATATTTATATTAATAATATAAATTATATACAAGTGCTTACATACAAATATTTTTTTTAAATATATACATATATTAGGGGTGGGAATCTTTGGTCACCTCACGATCCGATTCCGATTCTGGGAGTCACGATCCGATTCCAGAACGATTCTTGATCTACTTTTTCCCCCTTATTAATTAATTAGTTTACCGACTTGAGAATCTTAAAATCCTTACATTTACATATACAATAAGTACATTTACATATACAATAAGTAATTAAGTACTTTTTTAAAATAATTACAAATTGATTTTTTTTTAAAACAGTTGTATGTTAAGAATTCTAAACTAATATAACTTCAAAACAAGTAGCAAATAATAAAGAGGAGCATAGAAACATACAAACAAAGATTGCTTTCAGTATTTAAGATTATCTGAACGTTTTCCATTCAAGAACTGTGAGGGATTTTTCTTCATCTATAGGGGAGAGTGGGGACGGTTGCAACACTTTTTGCATTTCCTTTAGTTTTTCAGAGACTGTTTGCATTAGAAAGCCATAATTTTAATACAATAAAGCCACATCAGTCGGCTACTCACCCACATTGCTGTAACACGTGCACATATGATTATATATATACAATTTATACTTAAATAGACAAAATCAAATGTTGCAACTGACCCCACAACATGGCATTCATTAAAATGTAATTAAAACCATTCTTAAATATCATTTAGCAGTTTCTTTATTTTATTTGTGCATAGAAATGGTCTTTAATAAGTTAAATTGGCTGTATAAAAACAAAGAATAGTGAATGGAAGAAAACAAATTCAAGTAATAAGTAACAACCTTGTCTTGGTTAATTATTACAATACATTTGAACTTCAAAATATTAATTTAATCAGAATCAAGCCACTAAAATTTAATAATAGCCTACTTCTGTTAACATCTGTGAAAGGTTACTGAACTAAGGTCAGTTGCAAGAACATAGTCACTAACTTAAGACTGTCTTAAGAACTAGTTTGACCAACTAGCAGCTAACCAAGTGTATCAATGTTGTGGTAAGGGACAACATGTTGCAACTGTCCCTACACTTGACAGCCGTGATAAAACTTGGTATAATAGCTTGACTCAAAATCTTTGACACATGCTAGCTATGCCTATTAGAAGCTAAGAAAACACCGATATAAATCATATGTTTTTACAATGCTTCACGCAAACAACTTAGACAGTATGACAAAAAAAAATCTGATTATTAAAAAAAATACTTTTTTACCATGAAAATTATTTTTTGTAAAAGGAATGGTCACATGTGCCTGATTTCATCCAGGAAGAATGGGGGCTGATTTAGCATGTGCAGTGTGAATATCATCACTGTAGCTCATTCCTGATTGAAGAAATAAGCCATGTTGAACCGTCCCCACTCTCTACTGTTGTTTTTTACTAGGACATCATAGACAGCAGGAGATCTATTAAGCTGCATTCATGCACGGATCTCTTTTGAAATATAAGAAGTAATGTGGTTTGTCCTGTCCGTTTAATCCCTTAAGACATAACTGGCTGTGTTTACTTTAATTTTGCATCATTTCACTTACACTGAGTCGCGCACACACAGCCGCGTGCGGAGCAGTCTACACAAACAAAGCGCGCGTCAGCATTTGAAATTGAAAGCAGCTTTCTGTTAGTGAGGTTCATATTTTAAATATATAAGTCCACTGCATTCCAAACCACATAAATGATGACTTCGTAGAGCATTTGTAAGGAAAATACCAGACGGGCGAGACCGCACACTTCAAGTGTAACATCAAACAAAGCGCGCGTCTCTCACAGCGCGTCCTGTGCAATGAAGCCCGCGAATGTCCTTGTAATTCGCTTCAACCTTTCTGAACTTTATGAAATATTATTTTACGGAAGGTTCGAGTGGTGTATGTGTGTGAGGAATTGGAAGCAAGCAGAATACGTGTGTTTCTAAAGCAAACTCAGCGTCATCGCACATCTGATTAAAAACTAAGCTCAGAATGGATCCAGAATTGTTGGAGAGAGAATCGCGATGCATCGATTTTTTTCTCCCACCCCTAACATATATGTGTGTGTATTTATATATACATAATAAATATACACAGTACACACACATATAGTATGTAAACAAACTTTTATTTTGAATCGATTAATCACGATTAATCGTATTGCAGCCCTAAAAGAAGGAGCTTTTTAGTTAAAATATAAACATATAGTGCAGCCATTTATAGTCCAAATGATTACTGAACAAATGACTGGTTCTTTTAAGTAAATCAAACACATGCAGCTTACAACCACCTTTTTGCTCATAAGACTTAAATCAGTGTAGTTATTGAGTGATTGCTCATATGACAACATGTAGTTAAATAAACATATTAAGAGTTTTGTCAGTAGTATTTTATAAAAATAAATGAATGAATGAAATATATTACCACATTTTTTGTTTGTTTAGGTTTTGGTTTAAAATATAGTTAATTATTCAATTTAATTTATGTTGCCTCAAAATAAAAAAAAATAAAAAAAATAAAAACACAAAGTATGTGTAAACTACTTTTATGAGAATTGTTTTCAATTTATTCACTATTGAAATTATCTATCATTTTGCAACGGAACTGTATTTTATTCAACTCTTTTCTTTGTCAAAAATACTAAAAGACTACACACCTCTAAACTTTGGTGTATAACTTGTCCTGTTAACTAAAACCAAATCAATTAAAATAATTTCTGTTAAATGCTGAAATAAAATAAAATGTAAATATTAGATGAAAAATGTAAAACTGAAAATTAGATAAGTTGCCTTGGCAACTAACTGAAATAAAGTTGAAGTATTAAAATGACTAAAACTGAAACATTAAAGCTTAATAAAAATATTAACAGCACATAACAAAAATACTAAAACTTATGCTAAAATTAAAATGAATTTATAACTAAAAATATAAAATAAAAGCTAATTATTCAAAACATTAATAAATACTATAGTAGTACATAAATAATACTGCTTAATCGTGTGACTTGTTGAAAGGTGCGCTACAGATATAGATATAGAATAATATTTAATATAGATATCTACTAGATACTTTGGTGTAAGCTCTTTTAAGCTTGGGCCAGAAATGGCGCACAACACCCTAACATCATGGTGGCCATTTCTGCACGACCAAACCCTCTTTCCATTTTGTTTAATAGTGGTGCAGATATGGCACACTTCACCTTTAAGAAATGTCCATCGGTTAGCAAGTGTGTTTGTATGCACCAGTCTGATGCTTTTTTTTTTTTTTTTTACATGACTCCGTCAGTCAGAAGGCTTTGTTGAGGCAGGGGTGAGCCCATCTTAAGAGTCTGGAGCAAAAAGCGGCTCTTATGTTCTCTCCATTGTTTCCCTGCCAAAGTGTGGGGTCGTAGAATAAAGAGTCTACTGAAAGATCGAAGCGCTTTCCCACACAAACACACAACCGTCGGCTGAGGCAAACGCACACTCGTACTGCGACACGTCCACAAATAAACCCTCTAGCATTCTGGTGTCCTGCTCTCGCCCCAGTTCCACACCCTGACCCGTGCGGGTATTTTAGGACTCTGCGAGTTTGCTCAGGACACGATGTTGAAAGACCCTGTGGTGTTTTCTTACAGTTTACTGTCAACCAAACGATGCTTTTTGTGACACTGCTATGATAACTGCATAATAGATGAGATAATGGATTTCTCTTTCTCTCACAGAAGCTTTGGGAGAGACTAAGTGGCATTTATTTGTTCAAAGCTAATACTGGTTCCGTCTCAATATTATTTAAACTGAAATGTAAGCTGTTTTGTATGAAAACATCAATAAATGATAGTAAAAGTGGAATCAGGTTATCAGTATTTCAGGAAGATGTAAACTATCCTCTGAGACTCCACACTGAAGGAAACAATGATCAAATCCACCTTTTAATGCCCTCGAATGATTTTTCCAACCTATTCATGTCTTTGCTTGGTGATTTTGTGTTTGTATTCCTCCTTATTCACGCAGCTGCAAATTGAATCCAGGTTTTGTATGGCCATAACAGGCAGATCGATAAAAGTGAAGCGAGAGAGTCTCGGTATGGTTTCATCATGCAGACAAAAACACATCAGATGAGCTCTGATCCATGAACGCTGATGAACCTTCAGGCACAACCAGATCAAATACTGATCACTGAACCAACACATAAACTGTGCCACAGATCACAAAGCTGGACACAAGCTGGATGGAAAGCAATATAGCGTATAAGATGCTTTATAGTGATTTTATCAAGTGTTTGTAGGGATCGTTCACACCAAAATGGGAATGCTGTCATCATGTCATTCCAAACTTGTACTTTATTTCTTCTATGGAACATAAAAGAAGATATTTTGAAGTTAAATCACTTCTACTGAATAAAGAAAGTCATACAGGTTTAGAACGAACAACATAAGGGCAAGTAAATTATGACATAATTTCATTTATGCATGAACTCATTTAAACAAAAGATTCAGTCAGATTTTCTAAGCTGTTCTGAGTGGTTTTTCAGCAGTGCTCAACATAGTTCAAACACTACTAAAGAACATAAATACCAGCATTAAAGGAATAATTCACCCATGAATGAAAATAAATTTGTCATAATTTATTAATTCTCACATCATTCTAAAGCCATATGCTGTTATTCTTCCATGGAACAACATTTTAAAGAAATATTACATAGCCCTTTTCCTTTCGTAAGAACTGCTTAGACAAGTTACTCCTCTACTATTTTTTTTTAAGAATGGTTATAGATTTTTTTATGTCAGTTACATAGAAAAGTAGTTTAGTCTAATTTGAAACCTAAACAAAAGACTGATTACCCCTTGCCTTGACTAACTGCTAGTTGGCCAAACCAGGGTTGCCATGCCTGCAGTTTTACCATACAATTTAGTCCACCTTAAAGCGATCTCTCCCCCACCACCCGGAAAGCTATTTCGACAGAGGAGGACCACCCGGAATGTGATTTCGATGGAGAAGACCCCCCCCCCCCCCAATGGAGGGGAAAACCACAGAAAAAACAAAATTGGGCTAGTTTTGGGCTAGATTTTGTTTTGATTTAGTTTCACAGATCTGGCAACCCTGGGTCCAACTAGCTCTTAAGACACATACTTCGTCCAAAGTCACATGCCGTCTAGCTGGTACTACATTTGGTTTAAAACTTACATCATGACCATTAAAAAAAACACGTTCTATATAGTTTGAATATGAGTAGTATGAATGAAATCCAGACATACATTATCCACCATGCTATCACTGTCACATGACCTACCAGCTACCATTCAAAACGCCTCTGCTGTGGTCTCATGCGATAGTAAAGTGTCCATCGAATGCATACTCCAGAATCTCGGCAGAAGTAGTAAGTCATCTGGGTATACAGTCAGGTCCATAAATATTGGGACATCGACACAATTCTAACATTTTTGGCTCTATACACCACCACAATGGATTTCAAATGAAACGAACAAGATGTGCTTTAACTGCAGACTGTCAGGTTTAATTTGAGGGTATTTACAAAAATTCCTTCTCCATACTCTTCTCTTCCCATCACTCTGGTACAAGTTGATCTTGGTCTCATCTGTCCATAGGATGTTGTTCCAGAACTGTGAAGGCAAGGAACTGCTCATGATCCTAAGCATACCACCTCTTTAGTGAAGCATGGTGGTGGTAGTGTCATGGCGTGGGCATGTATGGCTGCCAGTGGAACTGGTTCTCTTGTATTTATTGATGATGTGACTACTGACAAAAGCAGCAGGATGAATTCTGAAGTGTTTCGGGCAAAATTGTCTGCTCATATTCAGCCAAATGCTTCAGAACTCATTGGACGGCGCTTCACAGTGCAGATGGACAATGACCCAAAGCATACTGCAAAAGCAACCAAAGAGTTTTTGAAGGGAAAGAAGTGGACTGTTATGCAATGGCCAAGTCAATCACCTGACCTGAATCCGATTGAGCATGCATTTCACTTGCTGAAGACAAAACTGAAGGGAAAATGCCCCAAGAACAAGCAGGAACTGAAGACGGTTGCAGTAGAGGCCTGGCAGAGCATCACCAGGGATGAAACCCAGCGTCTGGTGATGTCTATGCGTTCCAGACTTCAGGCTGTAATTGACTGCAAAGGATTTGCAACCAAGTATTAAAAAGTGAAAGTTTGATTTATGATTATTATTCTGTCCCATTATAACAAGTGGGAGGCACATATGCAAACTGTTGTAATTCCTACACCGTTCACCTGATTTGGATGTAAATACCCTCAAATTAAACCTGACAGTCTGCAGTTAAAGCACATCTTGTTCGTTTCATTTGAAATCCATTGTGGTGGTGTATAGAGCCAAAAATGTTAGAATTGTGTCGATGTCCCAATATTTATGGACCTGACTGTATTTCGGATTTGGACATACTCATTTCACTTTTTTGCATACTATATAGTATAGAAGTAGGCATATTTAGATGCAACAACAGTCCTAACATAATGGCTATGATTATGCAACTCTTCACAGGTCTGTCATTAGGGGTGGGCGATATACCAGTTGACAAGATTAACTGTCAACCAGTAGAGATTTTGGACTATCTATCGTGGTTACATTCTCACGTGCTGTGCTACATGGTCATGAAAATGTATGGCTTGCATGCATTTTTGAGTATTGCTGTTTAAAAACAAGTGATTTTAAGCCACTGAAACACAATCAGCAGTGAAAGATAACTCATTTCGCTATATGCTGTCGGAGAGACTGTTTCTGAGAACTGTCAGAGAGGTGCGCGCATGTGAAGACGGTGCTAGAGCGTGGGAGTACTGAACTGAGTTATTTTTTTGCCTCTTTATAGGCCTTGAATGGCTAAATACACACTTGTATCCTTGAATATCCTCGTAAACAGTCATTTAGGTTTTAAGTGAAAGCAAACAGCTGAGAAGAAGAAAAAACATGACAGTATATTAGATCTGGGCAGCTCTTAAAGTGACAGCAGTCTAATATTCCTGCTGTCTGTCATTCATTTTAATCAAACAAGATAGAAAATCTCTCACTGCTCTTGACTAAATCCCTTTTGTAACTTTAATTAGAAGAAATATGTATTTAAATTACACAGTGAAGAATATGCAGTGTTTTTATACATTTGATTAGGCCTACTTTATAGCATTGTCTGTACTTATAACTTATACATATAGCACATATAGCATATTACTTATAGCATACATGTCTGTATCTGTATCTGTATGTTTTTTTGGTGAACAGTACCTTTAATTTTGTTAATTTGCCCCTTAATGTCTCCTGCTAAGTGCTCTGATGCATT